>JAWNPN010000043.1:600000-1134647 GCA_035047485.1 Drosophila peninsularis | reverse complement strand
GTGAACGCGTCGATTTCAGCATCTATAAGAGCTAGAGACTTGATGACTTGACTTTATGTAGGTCCATGTATAGCACGCGCAGGTCAAGTTTTTCGATAACTCATCCCATTTTAATGTTATCGATTACAAACGAAATCGATAATCAGCTAAAAAATTCTATCTTATTCATCTATATAGCTAGAGTGTTTTTAGTTTTATGTGTGTTTAATACAATTCTGATTTTTATACCCTGAGCCCATTGAAAATGGCTAATCAGTTTTTTGTTTTTGCGTGTTTTGTTTTTGTGAAAATGTATGTAAAAGGCAGAAGAAGACGTCGCAGACCCCACAAAGTATATATATTCTTGATCAGCTCGATGGGCTGAGTTTATATAGCTCTGTCCGTCTGTCCGTCCGTCCGTGTGTGTGTGTGAACGCAGCGATCTCGTAAACCACAGAAGCTTGAGAGCTGAAATTTGACATGTATACTTCTGAATACCATACGCAGAACGAGTTTCAAAAATTCGATAACTCTTCCTTTGCGTAACGTAAGAGCTAGAGATATGAAATTCATTTCAAATACTAGAGACTTGTGCTTGGGCCCGTGTCGATTAGTAATTTGACATATGTCCCTGCTATTCGCTGGCGTAAGTACGGTAACAGTGACTTTACCATAAAAAATGGAAACTGTTAACTAGGAAATTAACGATATCACTCTCCTACATGATATCAGCGTCTATATGGCCAACTTTTTGTTGGCTTCCTCCTCGAAAGCCTCGTGAATTGCGTCAGCGGCGGAAAGATGATCCAGCCTCTGACGCATTGGCCCTGTCATTCGATCGGACGTTTGCCTGCCTGTCGTCTATGCCTGAAGAGCCAGGGGCTCCTTGGGCATTAGTAGGCTGCCTAAACCTTGACATGGATGGATCTACATCCATCGGCTCTGGGCCGGTTCCACTTGCAGGCTCGGTAGGGATCTGCTGGTTTATTGCGCCTTTTAATTCAGGGCTTTTCCCTTGGCCAGCCTAAGTGTTGTGCTCATGCTGCTGGAGATTCTTGTGGTTCTGATTACGCGCCTCATTTGTACTAGCTTTGTCTTCTAACCCCTTTGCGAAACTGGTCGCGTATCTGTCATGGTTAGCCTCAACTTCCTGAGCCAATGCTAGCGCTGATAGCAGGGGGGTGTGTTGCAAACAGTACGTCGGTTACGCTCCGTTTTAATGCGGAGATAAAGACCTTTAGGGCATCGCCCCTGAATTCCTCGCACATTCCTCTGGCTAGATCTTGCTACTTGCTCATGTTAGCTTTATTGGTGAGTAGCGTAAGCATTTTCTCTACCTTGTCGTAGTATTCTAGAATAGATAGACTATCTTGTCTGAGAGTGCTCATTTCTTCTTCTATAACATGAATAGGTCTTATCGCCATAAGTGAAATCGAGGCGTGCAATTATCGCCTCAAAGTAAAGGGCAGTGTTAAAGGATGCAAGGACCACATCGGCCGAACCCCTCACTTTGTTCCTCTTGATAACAATGGCTTGATAATGGTGTGAGCTGTCATTATACTCTCGGAAAATTTTGTAGGCTTGCCGCTATGCCACGTACGTATCGTGTGTGCCATTGAATTCTGGCAAACTCTTGACAGCATTAAGGGGTTTGTCACAGCGAATGCTCCCTATAATTTCTGCGTCTTTATAAACTTTTATCTCGGTTACTGCAAGATGTGATTTCTTTCAGCACCCCGATAATTCTTGCTCTCAAACTCTGCCCTAAGATTTTTCCCTTTCTTGGGACTGTGTTGCCTGAGCTTCTAAAGCAGCCTCAATTACTGCATTTAACTGCGCAGCGTCCATTATTAAGTCACCTGATTAAGTTGATTAAGCTCACTAAAATGCTATCGTCAATAGCTATTCTTTCGGTATTCATAAATCGTTAAACACTAACCGTCACGAATACAATGATAAAGGATAACAGAAAAATGCCAACAGAATAGAATTCTAATGAACTTTGATTTTAAGTCTTATTCATTAACACTGATCTTTAATCTAGTATAAATAAACAACTCACTTACATGAATCTAATTCCGTATGCTAATTCCGGCGTCGATCAAACTCGTCTAATTCGTCTTCGCTGCCCGGAGAGTTCCTGCGGCTCCGGTGTGTTTGGAATTTGTTGTTTATTTTCTGACAGACAACTGCTGTCCACTTTGCACTCGTCGCGATCGCACACTTTTACGTAATTGTTCGTTAAAGTTTCCGCGTAAGTAAAAACTAATACCACCGTGGGTATGTGACTATGGGTTTCACAGTAGCCCGGATCGCGTCAAGGATTTGCGAGTAATAGGATTTGATAGAATAGTGAATCGCTTCACTAATAAAAGTCGCGACCACTAAGCGAGATATGTTTACAATGTTTATTTCGGGCGGTACGACGTGTTTCAAATGCAATATTAATCTAAAGTACAAAGAATATGTTTTGGATATTTATTATAAATTTGTCGCCACCGCCGCTGCTGCCGTCGCTGGCTTTAGTCGTTGCATCATCATCGCTGCCGCTGCTGCAGCCGGTCATCGCCCTGAACGGTCATCGCAGAACTGCAGTGCTTGCGCCTCGTGCAGGGAATCCTATTACCCTGCGGACGTTGCGCAACATAGTTACGCGACGCTGACTTGACTCCGCAGGCCGTCGGCTACGTTGAACTTGACACCCAGACCATGCGCGCCTTCGCTGGTTGCTGATAACGCCGGTTCATCTATTTCGGAACGTTCCCCGAATACTCTTTTTGTTTTTGGGTCGTTACGTGTTTACAGTTAACTTATACGTATTTACGTTACTATTTGCAACTCTGTAGTATTTAAAAAAAAAGCAGATCATACATGGTTCAGGGGATCTCCTAGTCGGAGCGTCAGACTATAGTTTTCTTAATTGTTTTTTTTTTTTTTCCCAAAAAGTTCGTTTATTAAAATTTTTTAATCAAATGTCCAAGTCAAAGAGAACATTTGGTAAGGTGACCACCTTTTTATAGGTCCACATTCCAGTGATATTTTTATCTAATTCTCATGGCTGCACTTAAAGCATTATCAAAGCTCGAATGCGCTGCGGCGCAGAAGCTGGCTCTATGCACAATAATGCAGAAGCTGCTTGCTAGCTGCGGACCGCTCTCTCCCAAAAGCTCTGCTTTGATCTATTGCTCTATTACTCTTTGTTTTCTCCTTTTGTCTTCCCTCCACGTTACAGCACAGGTGACAAAGTTGTCAGCCTCGCTTTGCGCTGCAACAACTTTTTGCCATCCGAACTAGCCGACCATTAAAATAGTCGAATAAGAATTGGTAGAAATTCTGCAAAATAGCTTGTTGCCTGAAATACGTCATAAGTTACTCTATCACTCAATTAGCCCAGTTGGTAATTTTCGCAGATTAGTGCAAATAAGCGAACATCTAACAAATGACTTTAGCAGTCAATTAGATAATCGACCCAAGCCTGGTGCTGTTCGTTGTCAAATTCATGAAACGAGAAAACTTGTCATGGAACTGAGATTGAAGAAGGCACGGAGTCAGCAGAAGTAGAAATTGCAGCTATGCAAAAGGCACATGCGAAACTGACATGTTGGAATTGTGAGGAAAAGGGACATGTTTTGGGAAAATTGCCTGCAAGATCGCAGAATCTTTTATTACGGTTGTGGTACACCACATATATGAATACACACATATGAATAATATACTCACGCCCTGAAAGTTTGAATAAGAAAATCCTTCTAGAAAAAGTTATTAAACATTTAATTTTCCACAACATAGGCGTCAACATTGGCAGCCCAAGCGCAGTCGCAACGCCAACTGCACAGCTGGCAGAGCGTATACATGTGCGTGTGTGTGTGTGTATGTGTACTTGTGATGTACGTACATATAAAAGAAACAGAGAATTTACGGAATAGCGGTTCTTTGCTGGGTTCAGGGTATCCCTTAGTCGGGCGCCATCGAATAGAATTTTTTAATTGTTTCTTTTGATATTATTATTTGAAGTTGATGAAATTTCAAATATTGTTATTGGCTCAGATCGGATACCTTACCAAAATAAGAATCCCACATAAATTAAATATATTAATGAAATTGGTTTTCTTGATTGATATATCGGATATTAATTGCAATAGCCCAGAAAATAAAAAAATACATAAAATATAAAAAATTAAACATAAAATTTTAAACCTGTTTATTATCATTACTGAACGACTATGCCTCTGGCACATAGCCCTCAACTTATCCCCACTCTTACTCTTCTGATGAGGTGAAGAATTGTGATATATGCTGTCAGATTCTGACAAACACGCAATCTTGCTATATTACCAATTGCCAAGATATTTATCATTGAAGAAGAAGATTGGTTAAAAAATCACAATAATTGTCCAATTTGTGCCTCCGAGGTACAGTTAGCTGAGTTGAAATTAGTGATTGGAAACTGCTTGTATCAATCGAAGCAAACAGATCCTTCACTTCCAGTTCCAAGTACGCGGGCTTGGCAAAAACCTTAAAGGACATCGAAACTAATAAGGTCACCTCAGACGAACGCGCATTAGAGGCGAGTGATGAGCCGCTACTGAAGCTAGATAATAGCAACGGCCCCAACCCAAATGAACGTCTTCCTTCACCGGGTCTAAACTTAAAGAGAAGAGGACGCCCATATCGTTCGGCAAACAATTGTCCGGAAGAACACGATCCATTTGATTATTTGACCATACAGAACATGATCGAGCAAACCGTGACTCGTTTAATGTCGACTTTGAATGTGAGCCATCGATCTCCACCCAATGTCGTACCGTAGAGCCAGGGATTGTTGGTATTGGAGATACCATAAAAAAGTATACCGTATTACTTGGTCCGACTTTTGTTTTTCTTTACTTCAGCAGTATACTAATTATAGATCGGAGTTTACCAGTATGGTGCAAATACGGTATCAAAAACAGAAGCCGGGAAAATCTTTCACTAAATTTTATGAGTGTGTGGTTTCTCTCATTGATAAGTCATCGGTAATAATGGAGGAAGATGTGTTAATGGAAATTCTTAAAAATAATCTCCGGAAGGGCGACGCCAGTTATTGTATTAACCTGTACATTAAGTGGGTCAGTTGCGAGAATTGATTCAAATGCATGAGAATTTGATTGCAGAGACCAGTAACCATGTTGAAAGCGCTTCTTGTATCAAACAGCCTTTGCAACGGCGACAAATTCATGCAGTTGATGAGGTAGATGGATAGAATGGTACGATTGATAACAACATCGGACACCGAACATCGCGGCTATTCAAAAGGGAAACATAACCTGTTGGAATTTTGGTACGCCAGGACATGTTTAGGAAAATTGTCTAGCTGAGCGTCGCATATTTTGCTATGGGTGTGGTGCTCTTAATGTATATAAATCTGCATTCAGCGCTTGTCGGAAACCGTCAAAAGGGTGCGTTCGCCAACATCAGAATGATCCCTCCAAAGCAAAATGAATGAATCCAGAGACACTCAAAGATAGTCATGTTTCATCACAAATGACTTAGAAAATATTTAGAAGTTAGGCTAAGAAATTTAGTGAAACAAGTCCTCTAAAAACTAGAAGTGCTTTGCGCTGTAAAAATTATTATAGGAGGATAAGAAAATATAGAAAGTTATTAATTTCTTCAGTTATATGCAATAAAAATGATGCCGAAGTTATTTTATTACACTTTATTGAATTAGGTTTATTAGACACAGGTGCAAGTGTTAGTTGTATTGGCTATACATATAGTGAGTTTAAGTCACTTAAATCTCAGGTTCAAACAACATACGGAAAACCCCATAGCGTTGTCGGGATACTGTACGCGCCAATCAACTGTAAGGTAATAACCAAGTCCTTACAGCTTAATATCATTCCATCCATAAAGCAGACTAATACTTGGCATATATTTTTGGAAGGAATTAGCTTGTGAGGAGCTAACGTTACTAGTGCTGTGTAGTCCTCCTCTGAGGAGGCAGATAAAAGATCCGTTAATGGCGAAATAGATGGAAGTAACTCATTTCCCTTTACTGACACCAAAATGCGAAAGTTTGCGGTCGTCAAAACTCTCTTTCCCAACTGTCAATAGGGACTAAGACGTACTCGTCTAATGCAGCACCATATTGACGTTGGTTCTATCCAGTCAGCACAGCAGTGGAACCACTTTTATACGGGGAAATTGACCAAATTTTAGAGCTCGATGTTATCGACCATCGAGCAGCGCTTGGAGTTCTGCTATACGTGTCGTTGGGAAACCAAACAAAATACGGCTCTGTTTAGATGCTCGGAAACTAAACAAGTAAGAATGCTCTAGTTGAGACGGCTCAACTAGGAGATACCCTGAGCCCTGCGAAGTGCCGATACTTCAAATATTCTATGCTTAGTTTACACATGCATATATTGCACGCAACACATGCACACACACAGACGCATGCTCAAGCACACGCTCTGCCAACTGCGCAGTTGCCGTAGCGACTGCGCTTGGGCTGCAAGACGCTGTTTAATAACTTTTTTTCTAGAAGGACTTTTTTATTCAAACTTTCAGGGCATAATTATGTTATTCATATGTGTGTATGTGCCGAAGCACAAGTCTCTAGAATTTGAAATGCGTTTTTTGCAAATTTAGGGCGAAGGGGGCGTGGCATTCAAAATCCAAAAATTACAAAAGGTCTGTATTCACAACAGGCATCTACTCAGTGAATTTCAGGTCTCTAGCTCTTACGGTACGTGAATGAGACGAAAAGTTATCGAAATTTATCGATAAAAAAAGAACGGGAAGAGTTATCGAATTTTTGAAAAAAACTCGTATAGCGTATGGTATTCAGGAGTATACATGTCAAATTTCAGCTCTCTAGCTTCTGTGGTTTACGAGATCGCTGCGTCACACAGACGAACGGACGGACGGACGGACGGACGGACGGACGGACAGACAGACAGGGCTATATCAACTCAGCTCATCGAGGTGATCAAGAATATATATACTTTGTATGGTCTGCGACGTCACCTTCTGCCTGTTACATACATTTTCACAAAAACATTATACCCTGATTTCCCATTTTCAATGGGCTCAGGGTATAAAAAGATGCTTACCCTTTGACGGGTATTGAAGTCATTTTTTCGCGGATGCCTCAAGCCAATATTATCTCCAAATTGGATTTCAAAGATGCTTTTTGGCAAATTGAGCTTACCGAAGAGGCAACGCCCTTAACAGACTTTACCATTCCATGTCGACCACTTTATCAATTTACCATTTCTGCTTAAAAAGTGTCAAATATTTATTTATTTAAATACTGACAGTATCTGTACAGATACTACCAAAATCGATTTCATTATAAATTGGGTTTTTAGGCATAGAAGGTTTCGAAGGTTTATTAAAAACCATGCTTAACTCGCGTGTCCTATAACCGACGCCTTAACCAAGAAGAAAAAGTTGGTTTGGTCAGAAGAGGCACAAGAAGCAATGGACAACCTTAAATCCATCCTCACCACGGCTCCGGTGTTGCAGAACCCAGATTTTGGGAAAAAATTGTATTTTCACTGCTAAGTTGGCACCACAATCTATAAAATGCCGCATTAAGAAGAAGCTTGGTAAAAGCTTTTACCTATTGGAGAATTTACAAGGACTAGAAGTAGGGACTTATCACGCGAAAATTTATTCGGAGCTGATTCCCGCTAATCTTCTTTCTACCGAATCAGATTATCGTAATGTTATGGTCGGCTAGTTCGGATCGCAAAAAGTTGTTACAGCGCAAAGCGAGGCTGACAACTTTGTCACCTGCGCTGTATCGTGGACAGAAGACTAAAGGAGCAAACAAAGAGCAATAGATCAAAGCAGAGCTTTTAGGCGAGCTTGCGCTCCACAGCTAGCGAGCAGCTTCTGCATTATTGCGCATAGAGCCAGCTTTTGCGCCGCTGCGCATGCGAGCTTTGCTGAGAATTAGATAAAAATCTCACTGGAATGTGGACCTATAATAAGGTGGTTACCTTACCAAATGCTCTCTTTTATTTCGCCGACTTAGACCTTTGATTAAAAAATTTTATTGAACGAAATTTTTGCCAAAAATAAACATATATATAAATAAAATATATTTTTATACCCTGATTCTATTGAAAATGGGAAATCAGGGTAGAATGGTTTTGTTGAAATGTATGTAACACGGAGAAGGAAGCGTGGCAGACCCCATAAAGTATATATATTCTTGATCTGGGAGACAAGCCGAGTCGATTTAGCCCTGTCCGTCTCTCTGTCTGTCTGTCCGTCTGTCCGTCTGTCCGTATGTGTGAACGCATCGATCTCAGCATCTATAAGAGCTAGAGACTTGAAATTTTTTATATAAGTCCCTGTATAGCACGCGCAGGTCAAGTTTTTCGATAACTCATCCCATTTTAATGTTATCGATTACAAACGAAATCGATAATCAGCTAAAAAATTCTATCTTATTCATCTATATAGCTAGAGTGTTTTTAGTTTTATGTGTGTTTAATACAATTCTGATTTTTATACCCTGAGCCCATTGAAAATGGCTAATCAGTTTTTTGTTTTTGCGTGTTTTGTTTTTGTGAAAATGTATGTAAAAGGCAGAAGAAGACGTCGCAGACCCCACAAAGTATATATATTCTTGATCAGCTCGATGGGCTGAGTTTATATAGCTCTGTCCGTCTGTCCGTCCGTCCGTGTGTGTGTGTGAACGCAGCGATCTCGTAAACCACAGAAGCTTGAGAGCTGAAATTTGACATGTATACTTCTGAATACCATACGCAGAACGAGTTTCAAAAATTCGATAACTCTTCCTTTGCGTAACGTAAGAGCTAGAGATATGAAATTCATTTCAAATACTAGAGACTTGTGCTTGGGCCCGTGTCGATTAGTAATTTGACATATGTCCCTGCTATTCGCTGGCGTAAGTACGGTAACAGAAACTTTACCATAAAAAATGGAAACTGTTAACTAGGAAATTAACGATATCACTCTCCTACATGATATCAGCGTCTATATGGCCAACTTTTTGTTGGCTTCCTCCTCGAAAGCCTCGTGAATTGCGTCAGCGGCGGAAAGATGATCCAGCCTCTGACGCATTGGCCCTGTCATTCGATCGGACGTTTGCCTGCCTGTCGTCTATGCCTGAAGAGCCAGGGGCTCCTTGGGCATTAGTAGGCTGCCTAAACCTTGACATGGATGGATCTACATCCATCGGCTCTGGGCCGGTTCCACTTGCAGGCTCGGTAGGGATCTGCTGGTTTATTGCGCCTTTTAATTCAGGGCTTTTCCCTTGGCCAGCCTAAGTGTTGTGCTCATGCTGCTGGAGATTCTTGTGGTTCTGATTACGCGCCTCATTTGTACTAGCTTTGTCTTCTAACCCCTTTGCGAAACTGGTCGCGTATCTGTCATGGTTAGCCTCAACTTCCTGAGCCAATGCTAGCGCTGATAGCAGGGGGGTGTGTTGCAAACAGTACGTCGGTTACGCTCCGTTTTAATGCGGAGATAAAGACCTTTAGGGCATCGCCCCTGAATTCCTCGCACATTCCTCTGGCTAGATCTTGCTACTTGCTCATGTTAGCTTTATTGGTGAGTAGCGTAAGCATTTTCTCTACCTTGTCGTAGTATTCTAGAATAGATAGACTATCTTGTCTGAGAGTGCTCATTTCTTCTTCTATAACATGAATAGGTCTTATCGCCATAAGTGAAATCGAGGCGTGCAATTATCGCCTCAAAGTAAAGGGCAGTGTTAAAGGATGCAAGGACCACATCGGCCGAACCCCTCACTTTGTTCCTCTTGATAACAATGGCTTGATAATGGTGTGAGCTGTCATTATACTCTCGGAAAATTTTGTAGGCTTGCCGCTATGCCACGTACGTATCGTGTGTGCCATTGAATTCTGGCAAACTCTTGACAGCATTAAGGGGTTTGTCACAGCGAATGCTCCCTATAATTTCTGCGTATTTATAAACTTTTATCTCGGTTACTGCAAGATGTGATTTCTTTCAGCACCCCGATAATTCTTGCTCTCAAACTCTGCCCTAAGATTTTTTCCCTTTCTTGGGACTGTGTTGCCTGAGCTTCTAAAGCAGCCTCAATTACTGCATTTAACTGCGCAGCGTCCATTATTAAGTCACCTGATTAAGTTGATTAAGCTCACTAAAATGCTATCGTCAATAGCTATTCTTTCGGTATTCATAAATCGTTAAACACTAACCGTCACGAATACAATGATAAAGGATAACAGAAAAATGCCAACAGAATAGAATTCTAATGAACTTTGATTTTAAGTCTTATTCATTAACACTGATCTTTAATCTAGTATAAATAAACAACTCACTTACATGAATCTAATTCCGTATGCTAATTCCGGCGTCGATCAAACTCGTCTAATTCGTCTTCGCTGCCCGGAGAGTTCCTGCGGCTCCGGTGTGTTTGGAATTTGTTGTTTATTTTCTGACAGACAACTGCTGTCCACTTTGCACTCGTCGCGATCGCACACTTTTACGTAATTGTTCGTTAAAGTTTCCGCGTAAGTAAAAACTAATACCACCGTGGGTATGTGACTATGGGTTTCACAGTAGCCCGGATCGCGTCAAGGATTTGCGAGTAATAGGATTTGATAGAATAGTGAATCGCTTCACTAATAAAAGTCGCGACCACTAAGCGAGATATGTTTACAATGTTTATTTCGGGCGGTACGACGTGTTTCAAATGCAATATTAATCTAAAGTACAAAGAATATGTTTTGGATATTTATTATAAATTTGTCGCCACCGCCGCTGCTGCCGTCGCTGGCTTTAGTCGTTGCATCATCATCGCTGCCGCTGCTGCAGCCGGTCATCGCCCTGAACGGTCATCGCAGAACTGCAGTGCTTGCGCCTCGTGCAGGGAATCCTATTACCCTGCGGACGTTGCGCAACATAGTTACGCGACGCTGACTTGACTCCGCAGGCCGTCGGCTACGTTGAACTTGACACCCAGACCATGCGCGCCTTCGCTGGTTGCTGATAACGCCGGTTCAGCTATTTCGGAACGTTCCCAGAATACTCTTTTTGTTTTTGGGTCGTTACGTGTTTACAGTTAACTTATACGTATTTACGTTATTATTTGCAACTCTGTAGTATTTAAAAAAAACGCAGATCATACATGGTTCAGGGGATCTCCTAGTCGGAGCGTCCGACTATAGTTTTCTTAATTGTTTTTTTTTTCCCCAAAAAGTTCGTTTATTAAAATTTTTTAATCAAAGGTCCAAGTCAAAGAGAGCATTTGGTAAGGTGACCACCTTTTTATAGGTCCACATTCCAGTGATATTTTTATCTAATTCTCATGGCTGCACTTAATGCATTATCAAAGCTCGCATGCGCAGCGGCGCAAAAGCTGGCTCTATGCACAATAATGCAGAAGCTGCTTGCTAGCTGCGGACCGCTCTCTCCCAAAAGCTCTGCTTTGATCTATTGCTCTATTACTCTTTGTTTTCTCCTTTTGTCTTCCCTCCACGTTACAGCACAGGTGACAAAGTTGTCAGCCTCGCTTTGCGCTGCAACAACTTTTTGCCATCCGAACTAGCCGACCATTAAAATAGTCGAATAAGAATTAGTAGAAATTCTGCAAAATAGCTTGTTGCCTGAAATACGTCATAAGTTACTCTATCACTCAATTAGCCCAGTTGGTAATTTTCGCAGATTAGTGCAAATAAGCGAACATCTAACAAATGACTTTAGCAGTCAATTAGATAATCGACCCAAGCCTGGTGCTGTTCGTTGTCAAATTCATGAAACGAGAAAACTTGTCATGGAACTGAGATTGAAGAAGGCACGGAGTCAGCAGAAGTAGAAATTGCAGCTATGCAAAAGGCACATGCGAATCTGACATGTTGGAATTGTGAGGAAAAGGGACATGTTTTGGGAAAATTGCCTGCAAGATCGCAGAATCTTTTATTACGGTTGTGGTACACCACATATATGAATACACACATATGAATAATATACTCACGCCCTGAAAGTTTGAATAAGAAAATCCTTCTAGAAAAAGTTATTAAACGTTTTTATTTTCCACAACATAGGCGTCAACATTGGCAGCCCAAGCGCAGTCGCAACGCCAACTGCACAGCTGGCAGAGCGTATACATGTGCGTGTGTGTGTGTGTATGTGTACTTGTGATGTACGTACATATAAAAGAAACAGAGAATTTACGGAATAGCGGTTCTTTGCTGGGTTCAGGGTATCCCTTAGTCGGGCGCCATCGAATAGAATTTTTTAATTGTTTCTTTTGATATTATTATTTGAAGTTGATGAAATTTCAAATATTGTTATTGGCTCAGATCGGATACCTTACCAAATTAAGAATCCCACATAAATTAAATATATTAATGAAATTGGTTTTCTTGATTGGTATATCGGATATTAATTGCAATAGCCCAGAAAATAAAAAAAATACATAAAATATAAAAAATTAAACATAAAATTTTAAACCTCTTTATTATCATTACTGAACGACTATGCCTCTGGCACATAGCCCTCAACTTATCCCCACTCTTACTCTTCTGATGAGGTGAAGAATTGTGATATATGCTGTCAGATTCTGACAAACACGCAATCTTGCTATATTACCAATTGCCAAGATATTTATCATTGAAGAAGAAGATTGGTTAAAAAATCACAATAATTGTCCAATTTGTGCCTCCGAGGTACAGTTAGCTGAGTTGAAATTAGTGATTGGAAACTGCTCGTATCAATCGAAGCAAACACATCCTTCACTTCCAGTTCCAAGTACTCGGGCTTGGCAAAAACCTTAAAGGACATCGAAACTAATAAGGTCACCTCAGACCAACGCGCATTAGAGGCGAGTGATGAGCCGCTACTGAAGCTAGATAATAGCAACGGCCCCAACCCAAATGAACGTCTTCCTTCACCGGGTCTAAACTTAAAGAGAAGAGGACGCCCATATCGTTCGGCAAACAATTGTCCGGAAGAACACGATCCATTTGATTATTTGACCATACAGAACATGATCGAGCAAACCGTGACTCGTTTAATGTCGACTTTGAATGTGAGCCATCGATCTCCACCCAATGTCGTACCGTAGAGCCAGGGATTGTTGGTATTGGAGATACCATTAAAAAGTATACCGTATTACTTGGTCCGACTTTTGTTTTTCTTTACTTCAGCAGTATACTAATTATAGATCGGAGTTCACCAGTAAGGTGCAAATACGGTATCAAAAACAGAAGCCGGGAAAATCTTTCACTAAATTTTATGAGTGTGTGGTTTCTCTCATTGATAAGTCATCGGTAATAATGGAGGAAGATGTGTTAATGGAAATTCTTAAAAATAATCTCCGGAAGGGCGACGCCAGTTATTGTATTAACCTGTACATTAAGTGGGTCAGTTGCGAGAATTGATTCAAATGCATGAGAATTTGATTGCAGAGACCAGTAACCATGTTGAAAGCGCTTCTTGTATCAAACAGCCTTTGCAACGGCGACAAATTCATGCAGTTGATGAGGTAGATGGATAGAATGGTACGATTGATAACAACATCGGACACCGAACATCGCGGCTATTCAAAAGGGAAACATAACCTGTTGGAATTTTGGTACGCCAGGACATGTTTAGGAAAATTGTCTAGCTGAGCGTCGCATATTTTGCTATGGGTGTGGTGCTCTTAATGTATATAAATCTGCATTCAGCGCTTGTCGGAAACCGTCAAAAGGGTGCGTTCGCCAACATCAGAATGATCCCTCAAAAGCAAAATGAATGAATCCAGAGACACTCAAAGATAGTCATGTTTCATCACGAATGACTTAGAAAATATTTAGAAGTTAGGCTAAGAAATTTAGTGAACCAAGTCCTCTAAAAACTAGAAGTGCTTTGCGCTGTAAAAATTATTATAGGAGGATAAGAAAATATAGAAAGTTAATAATTTCTTCAGTTATATGCAATAAAAATGATGCCGAAGTTATTTTATTACAATTTATTGAATTAGGTTTATTAGACACAGGTGCAAGTGTTAGTTGTATTGGCTATACACATAGTGAGTTTAAGTCACACTTTCCCAACTGTCAAGAGGGACTAAGACGTACTCGTCTAATGCAGCACCATATTGACGTTGGTTCTATCCAGTCAGCCCAGCAGTGGAAACACTTTTATACGGGGAAATTGACCAAATTTTAGAGCTCGATGTTATCGACCATCGAGCAGCGCTTGGAGTTCTGCTATACGTGTCGTTGGGAAACCAAACAAAATACGGCTCTGTTTAGATGCTCGGAAACTAAACGGAAACTAAACAAGTAAGAATGCTCTAGTTGAGACGGCTCGACTAGGAGATACCCTGAGCCCTGCGAAGTGCCGATACTTCAAATATTCTATGCTTAGTTTACACATGCATATATTGCACGCAACACATGCACACACACAGACGCATGCTCAAGCACACGCTCTGCCAACTGCGCAGTTGACGTAGCGACTGCGCTTGGGCTGCAAGACGCTGTTTAATAACTTTTTTTCTAGAAGGACTTTTTTATTCAAACTTTCAGGGCATAATTATATTATTCATATGTGTGTATGTGCCGAAGCACAAGTCTCTAGAATTTGAAATGCGTTTTTTGCAAATTTAGGGCGAAGGGGGCGTGGCATACAAAATCCAAAAATTACAAAATGTCTGTATTCACAACAGGCATCTACTCAGTGAATTTCAGGTCTCTAGCTCTTACGGTACGTGAATGAGACGAAAAGTTATCGAAATTTATCGATAAAAAAAGAACGGGAAGAATTTTTGAAAAAAAACTCGTATAGCGTATGGTATTCAGGAGTATACATGTCAAATTTCAGCTCTCTAGCTTCTGTGGTTTACGAGATCGCTGCGTCACACAGACGAACGGACGGACGGACGGACGGACGGACGGACGGACAGACAGACGGACAGGGCTATATCAACTCAGCTCATCGAGGTGATCAAGAATATATATACTTTGTATGGTCTGCGACGTCACCTTCTGCCTGTTACATACATTTTCACAAAAACATTATACCCTGATTTCCCATTTTCAATGGGCTCAGGGTATAAAAAGATGCTTACCCTTTGACGGGTATTGAAGTCATTTTTTCGCGGATGCCTCAAGCCAATATTATCTCCAAATTGGATTTCAAAGATGCTTTTTGGCAAATTGAGCTTACCGAAGAGGCAACGCCCTTAACAGACTTTACCATTCCATGTCGACCACTTTATCAATTTACCATTTCTGATTAAAAAGTGTAAATTATTTATTTATTTAAATACTGACAGTATCTGTACAGATCCCACCAAAATCGATTGCATTATAAATTGGGGTTTTAGGCATAGAAGGTTTAGAAGGTTTATTAAAAACCATGCTTAACTCGCGTGTCCTATAACCGACGCCTTAACCAAGAAGAAAAAGTTGGTTTGGTCAGAAGAGGCACAAGAAGCACTGGACAACCTTAAATCCATCCTCACCACGGCTCCGGTGTGCAGAACCCAGATTTTGGGAAAAAATTGTATTTTCACTGCTAAGTTGGCACCACAATCTATAAAATGCCGCATTAAGAAGAAGCTTGGTAAAAGCTTTTACCTATTGGAGAATTTACAAGGACTAGAAGTAGGGACTTATCACGTGAAAATTTATTCGGAGCTGATTCCCGCTAATCTTCTTTCTACCGAATCAGATTATCGTAATGTTATGGTCGGCTAGTTCGGATCGCAAAAAGTTGTTACAGCGCAAAGCGAGGCTGACAACTTTGTCACCTGCGCTGTATCGTGGACAGAAGACTAAAGGAGCAAACAAAGAGCAATAGATCAAAGCAGAGCTTTTAGGCGAGCTTGCGCTCCACAGCTAGCGAGCAGCTTCTGCATTATTGCGCATAGAGCCAGCTTTTGCGCCGCTGCGCATGCGAGCTTTGCTGAGAATTAGATAAAAATCTCACTGGAATGTGGACCTATACCAAATGCTCTCTTTTATTTCGCCGACTTAGACCTTTGATTAAAAAATTTTATTGAACGAAATTTTTGCCAAAAATAAACATATATATAAATAAAATATATTTTTATACCCTGATTCTATTGAAAATGGGAAATCAGGGTAGAATGGTTTTGTTGAAATGTATGTAACACGGAGAAGGAAGCGTGGCAGACCCCATAAAGTATATATATTCTTGATCTGGGAGACAAGCCGAGTCGATTTAGCCCTGTCCGTCTCTCTGTCTGTCTGTCCGTCTGTCCGTATGTGTGAACGCGTCGATCTCAGCATCTATAAGAGCTAGAGACTTGAAATTTTGTATATAAGTCCCTGTATAGCACGCGCAGGTCAAGTTTTTCGATAACTCATCCCATTTTAATGTTATCGATTATAAACGAAATCGATAATCAGCTAAAAAATTCTATCTTATTCATCTATATAGCTAGAGTGTTTTTAGTTTTATGTGTGTTTAATACAATTCTGATTTTTATACCCTGAGCCCATTGAAAATGGCTAATCAGTTTTTTGTTTTTGTGTGTTTTGTTTTTGTGAAATGAAAAAATATATATTCTTGATCAGCTCGATGGGCTGAGTTTATATAGCTCTGTCCGTCTGTCCGTCCGTCCGTGTGTGTGTTTGAACGCAGCGATCTCGTAAACCACAGAAGCTTGAGAGCTGAAATTTGACATGTATACTCCTGAATACCATACGCAGAACGAGTTTCAAAAATTCGATAACTCTTCCCGTTGTCTTTTTATCGATAAATTTCGATAACTTTTCTTCTCTTTGCGTAACGTAAGAGCTAGAGATATGAAATTCATTTCAAATACTAGAGACTTGTGCTTGGGCCCGTGTCGATTAGTAATTTGACATATGTCCCTGCTATTCGCTGGCGTAAGTACGGTAACAGAAACTTTACCATAAAAAATGGAAACTGTTAACTAGGAAATTAACGATATCACTCTCCTATATGATATCAGCGTCTATATGGCCAACTTTTTGTTGGCTTCCTCCTCGAAAGCCTCGTGAATTGCGTCAGCGGCGGAAAGATAATCCAGCCTCTGACGCATTGGCCCTGTCATGCGATCGGACGTTTGCCTGCCTGTCGTCTATGCCTGAAGAGCCAGGGGCTCCTTGGGCATTAGTAGGCTGCCTAAACCTTGACATGGATGGATCTACATCCATCGGCTCTGGGCCGGTTCCACTTGCAGGCTCGGTAGGGATCTGCTGGTTTATTGCGCCTTTTAATTCAGGGCTTTTCCCTTGGCCAGCCTAAGTGTTGTGCTCATGCTGCTGGAGATTCTTGTGGTTCTGATTACGCGCCTCATTTGTACTAGCTTTGTCTTCTAACCCCTTTGCGAAACTGGTCGCGTACCAACCATGACAGCATGGTTAGCCTCAACTTCCTGAGCCAATGCTAGCGCTGATAGCAGGCGGGTGTGTTGCAAACAGTACGTCGGTTACGCTCCGTTTTAATGCGGATATAAAGACCTTTAGGGCATCGCCCCTGAATTCCTCGCACATTCCTCTGGCTAGATCTTGCTACTTGCTCATGTTAGCTTTATTGGTGAGTAGCGTAAGCATTTTCTCTACCTTGTCGTAGTATTCTAGAATAGATAGACTATCTTGTCTGAGAGTGCTCATTTCTTCTTCTATAACATGAATAGGTCTTATCGCCATAAGTGAAATCGAGGCGGCAGCATTAAGGGGTTTGTCACAGCGAATGCTCCCTATAATTTCTGCGTCTTTATAAACTTTTATCTCGGTTACTGCAAGATGTGATTTCTTTCAGCACCCCGATAATTCTTGCTCTCAAACTCTGCCCTAAGATTTTTTCCCTTTCTTGGGACTGTGCTGCCTGAGCTTCTAAAGCAGCCTCAATTACTGCATTTAACTGCGCAGCGTCCATTATTAAGTCACCTGATTAAGTTGATTAAGCTCACTAAAATGCTATCGTCAATAGCTATTCTTTCGGTATTCATAAATCGTTAAACACTAACCGTCACGAATACAATGATAAAGGATAACAGAAAAATGCCAACAGAATAGAATTCTAATGAATTTTGATTTTAAGTCTTATTCATTAACACTGATCTTTAATCTAGTATAAATAAACAACTCACTTACATGAATCTAATTCCGTATGCTAATTCCGGCGTCGATCAAACTCGTCTAATTCGTCTTCGCTGCCCGGAGAGTTCCTGCGGCTCCGGTGTGTTTGGAATTTGTTGTTTATTTTCTGACAGACAACTGCTGTCCACTTTGCACTCGTCGCGATCGCACACTTTTACGTAATTGTTCGTTAAAGTTTCCGCGTAAGTAAAAACTAATACCACCGTGGGTATGTGACTTTGGGCGTCACAGTAGCCCGGATCGCGTCAAGGATTTGCGAGTAATAGGATTTGATAGAATAGTGAATCGCTTCACTAATAAAAGTCGCGACCACCAAGCGAGATATGTTTACAATGTTTATTTCGTGCGGTACGACGTGTTTCAAATGCAATATTAATCTAAAGTACAAAGAATATGTTTTGGATATTTATTATAAATTTGTCGCCACCGCCGCTGCTGCCGTCGCTGGCTTTAGTCGTTGCATCATCATCGCTGCCGCTGCTGCAGCCGGTCATCGCCCTGAACGGTCATCGCAGAACTGCAGTGCTTGCGCCTCGTGCAGGGAATCCTATTACCTTGCGGACGTTGCGCAACATAGTTACGCGACGCTGACTTGACTCCGCAGGCCGTCGGCTACGTTGAACTTGACACCCAGACCATGCGCGCCTTCGCTGGTTGCTGATAACGCCGGTTCAGCTATTTCGGAACGTTCCCAGAATACTCTTTTTGTTTTTGGGTCGTTACGTGTTTACAGTTAACTTATACGTATTTACGTTACTATTTGCAACTCTGTAGTATTTAAAAAAAAGCAGATCATACATGGTTCAGGGGATCTCCTAGTCGGAGCGTCAGACTATAGTTTTCTTAATTGTTTTTTTTTTTTTTCCCAAAAAGTTCGTTTATTAAAATTTTTTAATCAAAGGTCCAAGTCAAAGAGAACATTTGGTAAGGTGACCACCTTTTTATAGGTCCACATTCCAGTGATATTTTTATCTAATTCTCATGGCTGCACTTAAAGCATTATCAAAGCTCGAATGCGCTGCGGCGCAGAAGCTGGCTCTATGCACAATAATGCAGAAGCTGCTTGCTAGCTGCGGACCGCTCTCTCCCAAAAGCTCTGCTTTGATCTATTGCTCTATTACTCTTTGTTTTCTCCTTTTGTCTTCCCTCCACGTTACAGCACAGGTGACAAAGTTGTCAGCCTCGCTTTGCGCTGCAACAACTTTTTGCCATCCGAACTAGCCGACCATTAAAATAGTCGAATAAGAATTGGTAGAAATTCTGCAAAATAGCTTGTTGCCTGAAATACGTCATAAGTTACTCTATCACTCAATTAGCCCAGTTGGTAATTTTCGCAGATTAGTGCAAATAAGCGAACATCTAACAAATGACTTTAGCAGTCAATTAGATAATCGACCCAAGCCTGGTGCTGTTCGTTGTCAAATTCATGAAACGAGAAAACTTGTCATGGAACTGAGATTGAAGAAGGCACGGAGTCAGCAGAAGTAGAAATTGCAGCTATGCAAAAGGCACATGCGAATCTGACATGTTGGAATTGTCAGGAAAAGGGACATGTTTTGGGAAAATTGCCTGCAGGATCGCAGAATCTTTTATTACGGTTGTGGTACACCACATATATGAATACACACATATGAATAATATACTCACGCCCTGAAAGATTGAATAAGAAAATCCTTCTAGAAAAAGTTATTAATCATTTAATTTTCCACAACATAGGCGTCAACATTGGCAGCCCAAGCGCAGTCGCAACGCCAACTGCACAGCTGGCAGAGCGTGTACTTGTGCGTGTGTGTGTGTATGTGTACTTGTGATGTACGTACATATAAAAGAAACAGAGAATTTACGGAATAGCGGTTCTTTGCTGCGTTCAGGGTATCCCTTAGTCGGGCGCCATCGAATAGAATTTTTTAATTGTTTCTTTTGATATTATTATTTGAAGTTGATGAAATTTCAAATATTGTTAGTCCGCTTCTGGAATAAAAAGTATTCGGCTCAGATCGGATACCTTACCGAATTAAGAATCCCACATAAATTAAATATATTAATGAAATTGGTTTTCTTGATTGGTATATATATTGGTATTGGTATATATTGCAATAGCCCAGAAAATAAAAAAAATACATAAAATATAAAAAATTAAACATAAAATTTTAAACCTCTTTATTATCATTACTGAACGACTATGCCTCTGGCACATAGCCCTCAACTTATCCCCACTCTTACTCTTCTGATGAGGTGAAGAATTGTGATATATGCTGTCAGATTCTGACAAACACGCAATCTTGCTATATTACCAATTGCCAAGATATTTATCATTGAAGAAGAAGATTGGTTAAAAAATCACAATAATTGTCCAATTTGTGCCTCCGAGGTACAGTTAGCTGAGTTGAAATTAGTGATTGGAAACTGCTCGTATCAATCGAAGCAAACAGATCCTTCACTTCCAGTTCCAAGTACTCGGGCTTAAAACCTTAAAGGACATCGAAACTAATAAGGTCACGTCAGACGAACGCGCATTAGAGGCGAGTGATGAGCCGCTATTGAAGCTAGATAATAGCAACGGCCCCAACCCAAATAAACGTCTTCCTTCACCGGGTCTAAGCTTAAAAAGAAGAGGACGCCCATATCGTTCGGCAAACAATTGTCCGGAAGAACACGATCCATTTGATTATTTGACCATACAGAACATGATCGAGCAAACTGTGACTCGTTTAATGTCGACTTTGAATGTGAGCCATCGATCTCCACCCAATGTCGTACCGCTTCCGACCGTTCAAATGTCAACGCTAGATGGAGAGGTAGATGCTTTATGCAAGCATATGCATATCCTTTTCGTCGGTAGAGCCAGGGATTGTTGGTATTGGAGATACCATAAAAAAGTATACCGTATTACTTGGTCCGACTTTTGTTTTTCTTTACTTCAGCAGTATACTAATTATAGATCGGAGTTTACCAGTATGGTGCAAATACGGTATCAAAAACAGAAGCCGGGAAAATCTTTCACTAAATTTTATGAGTGTGTGGTTTCTCTCATTGATAAGTCATCGGTAATAATGGAGGAAGATGTGTTAATGGAAATTCTTAAAAATAATCTCCGGAAGGGCGACGCCAGTTATTGTATTAACCTGTACATTAAGTGGGTCAGTTGCGAGAATTGATTCAAATGCATGAGAATTTGATTGCAGAGACCAGTAACCATGTTGAAAGCGCTTCTTGTATCAAACAGCCTTTGCAACGGCGACAAATTCATGCAGTTGATGAGGTAGATGGATAGAATGGTACGATTGATAACAACATCGGACACCGAACATCGCGGCTATTCAAAAGGGAAACATAACCTGTTGGAATTTTGGTACGCCAGGACATGTTTAGGAAAATTGTCTAGCTGAGCGTCGCATATTTTGCTATGGGTGTGGTGCTCTTAATGTATATAAATCTGCATTCAGCGCTTGTCGGAAACCGTCAAAAGGGTGCGTTCGCCAACATCAGAATGATCCCTCCAAAGCAAAATGAATGAATCCAGAGACACTCAAAGATAGTCATGTTTCATCACGAATGACTTAGAAAATATTTAGAAGTTAGGCTAAGAAATTTAGTGAAACAAGTCCTCTAAAAACTAGAAGTGCTTTGCGCTGTAAAAATTATTATAGGAGGATAAGAAAATATAGAAAGTTATTAATTTCTTCAGTTATATGCAATAAAAATGATGCCGAAGTTATTTTATTACACTTTATTGAATTAGGTTTATTAGACACAGGTGCAAGTGTTAGTTGTATTGGCTATACATATAGTGAGTTTAAGTCACTTAAATCTCAGGTTCAAACAACATACGGAAAACCCCATAGCGTTGTCGGGATACTGTACGCGCCAATCAACTGTAAGGTAATAACCAAGTCCTTACAGCTTAATATCATTCCATCCATAAAGCAGACTAATACTTGGCATATATTTTTGGAAGGAATTAGCTTGTGAGGAGCTAACGTTACTAGTGCTGTGTAGTCCTCCTCTGAGGAGGCAGATAAAAGATCCGTTAATGGCGAAATAGATGGAAGTAACTCATTTCCCTTTACTGACACCAAAATGCGAAAGTTTGCGGTCGTCAAAACTCTCTTTCCCAACTGTCAATAGGGACTAAGACGTACTCGTCTAATGCAGCACCATATTGACGTTGGTTCTATCCAGTCAGCCTAGCAGTGGAAACACTTTTATACGGGGAAATTGACCAAATTTTAGAGCTCGATGTTATCGACCATCGAGCAGCGCTTGGAGTTCTGCTATACGTGTCGTTGGGAAACCAAACAAAATACGGCTCTGTTTAGATGCTCGGAAACTAAACGGAAACTAAACAAGTAAGAATGCTCTAGTTGAGACGGCTCGACTAGGAGATACCCTGAGCCCTGCGAAGTGCCGATACTTCAAATATTCTATGCTTAGTTTACACATGCATATATTGCACGCAACACATGCACACACACAGACGCATGCTCAAGCACACGCTCTGCCAACTGCGCAGTTGACGTAGCGACTGCGCTTGGGCTGCAAGACGCTGTTTAATAACTTTTTTTCTAGAAGGACTTTTTTATTCAAACTTTCAGGGCATAATTATATTATTCATATGTGTGTATGTGCCGAAGCACAAGTCTCTAGAATTTGAAATGCGTTTTTTGCAAATTTAGGGCGAAGGGGGCGTGGCATACAAAATCCAAAAATTACAAAATGTCTGTATTCACAACAGGCATCTACTCAGTGAATTTCAGGTCTCTAGCTCTTACGGTACGTGAATGAGACGAAAAGTTATCGAAATTTATCGATAAAAAAAGAACGGGAAGAATTTTTGAAAAAAAACTCGTATAGCGTATGGTATTCAGGAGTATACATGTCAAATTTCAGCTCTCTAGCTTCTGTGGTTTACGAGATCGCTGCGTCACACAGACGAACGGACGGACGGACGGACGGACGGACGGACGGACAGACAGACGGACAGGGCTATATCAACTCAGCTCATCGAGGTGATCAAGAATATATATACTTTGTATGGTCTGCGACGTCACCTTCTGCCTGTTACATACATTTTCACAAAAACATTATACCCTGATTTCCCATTTTCAATGGGCTCAGGGTATAAAAAGATGCTTACCCTTTGACGGGTATTGAAGTCATTTTTTCGCGGATGCCTCAAGCCAATATTATCTCCAAATTGGATTTCAAAGATGCTTTTTGGCAAATTGAGCTTACCGAAGAGGCAACGCCCTTAACAGACTTTACCATTCCATGTCGACCACTTTATCAATTTACCATTTCTGATTAAAAAGTGTAAATTATTTATTTATTTAAATACTGACAGTATCTGTACAGATCCCACCAAAATCGATTGCATTATAAATTGGGGTTTTAGGCATAGAAGGTTTAGAAGGTTTATTAAAAACCATGCTTAACTCGCGTGTCCTATAACCGACGCCTTAACCAAGAAGAAAAAGTTGGTTTGGTCAGAAGAGGCACAAGAAGCACCACGGCTCCGGTGTTGCAGAACCCAGATTTTGGGAAAAAATTGTATTTTCACTGCTAAGTTGGCACCACAATCTATAAAATGCCGCATTAAGAAGAAGCTTGGTAAAAGCTTTTACCTATTGGAGAATTTACAAGGACTAGAAGTAGCGACTTATCACGCGAAAATTCATTCGGAGTTGATTCCCGCTAATCTTCTTTCTACCGAATCAGATTATCGTAATGTTATGGTCGGCTAGTTCGGATCGCAAAAAGTTGTTACAGCGCAAAGCGAGGCTGACAACTTTGTCACCTGCGCTGTATCGTGGACAGAAGACTAAAGGAGCAAACAAAGAGCAATAGATCAAAGCAGAGCTTTTAGGCGAGCTTGCGCTCCACAGCTAGCGAGCAGCTTCTGCATTATTGCGCATAGAGCCAGCTTTTGCGCCGCTGCGCATGCGAGCTTTGCTGAGAATTAGATAAAAATCTCACTGGAATGTGGACCTATAATAAGGTGGTTACCTTACCAAATGCTCTCTTTTATTTCGCCGACTTAGACCTTTGATTAAAAAATTTTATTGAACGAAATTTTTGCCAAAAATAAACATATATATAAATAAAATATATTTTTATACCCTGATTCTATTGAAAATGGGAAATCAGGGTAGAATGGTTTTGTTGAAATGTATGTAACACGGAGAAGGAAGCGTGGCAGACCCCATAAAGTATATATATTCTTGATCTGGGAGACAAGCCGAGTCGATTTAGCCCTGTCCGTCTCTCTGTCTGTCTGTCCGTCTGTCCGTATGTGTGAACGCGTCGATCTCAGCATCTATAAGAGCTAGAGACTTGAAATTTTGTATATAAGTAACTGTATAGCACGCGCAGGTCAAGTTTTTCGATAACTCATCCCATTTTAATGTTATCGATTATAAACGAAATCGATAATCAGCTAAAAAATTCTATCTTATTCATCTATATAGCTAGAGTGTTTTTAGTTTTATGTGTGTTTAATACAATTCTGATTTTTATACCCTGAGCCCATTGAAAATGGCTAATCAGTTTTTTGTTTTTGTGTGTTTTGTTTTTGTGAAATGAAAAAATATATATTCTTGATCAGCTCGATGGGCTGAGTTTATATAGCTCTGTCCGTCTGTCCGTCCGTCCGTGTGTGTGTTTGAACGCAGCGATCTCGTAAACCACAGAAGCTTGAGAGCTGAAATTTGACATGTATACTCCTGAATACCATACGCAGAACGAGTTTCAAAAATTCGATAACTCTTCCCGTTGTCTTTTTATCGATAAATTTCGATAACTTTTCTTCTCTTTTGCGTAACGTAAGAGCTAGAGATATGAAATTCATTTCAAATACTAGAGACTTGTGCTTGGGCCCGTGTCGATTAGTAATTTGACATATGTCCCTGCTATTCGCTGGCGTAAGTACGGTAACAGAAACTTTACCATAAAAAATGGAAACTGTTAACTAGGAAATTAACGATATCACTCTCCTATATGATATCAGCGTCTATATGGCCAACTTTTTGTTGGCTTCCTCCTCGAAAGCCTCGTGAATTGCGTCAGCGGCGGAAAGATGATCCAGCCTCTGACGCATTGGCCCTGTCATGCGATCGGACGTTTGCCTGCCTGTCGTCTATGCCTGAAGAGCCAGGGGCTCCTTGGGCATTAGTAGGCTGCCTAAACCTTGACATGGATGGATCTACATCCATCGGCTCTGGGCCGGTTCCACTTGCAGGCTCGGTAGGGATCTGCTGGTTTATTGCGCCTTTTAATTCAGGGCTTTTCCCTTGGCCAGCCTAAGTGTTGTGCTCATGCTGCTGGAGATTCTTGTGGTTCTGATTACGCGCCTCATTTGTACTAGCTTTGTCTTCTAACCCCTTTGCGAAACTGGTCGCGTACCAACCATGACAGCATGGTTAGCCTCAACTTCCTGAGCCAATGCTAGCGCTGATAGCAGGCGGGTGTGTTGCAAACAGTACGTCGGTTACGCTCCGTTTTAATGCGGATATAAAGACCTTTAGGGCATCGCCCCTGAATTCCTCGCACATTCCTCTGGCTAGATCTTGCTACTTGCTCATGTTAGCTTTATTGGTGAGTAGCGTAAGCATTTTCTCTACCTTGTCGTAGTATTCTAGAATAGATAGACTATCTTGTCTGAGAGTGCTCATTTCTTCTTCTATAACATGAATAGGTCTTATCGCCATAAGTGAAATCGAGGCGGCAGCATTAAGGGGTTTGTCACAGCGAATGCTCCCTATAATTTCTGCGTCTTTATAAACTTTTATCTCGGTTACTGCAAGATGTGATTTCTTTCAGCACCCCGATAATTCTTGCTCTCAAACTCTGCCCTAAGATTTTTTCCCTTTCTTGGGACTGTGCTGCCTGAGCTTCTAAAGCAGCCTCAATTACTGCATTTAACTGCGCAGCGTCCATTATTAAGTCACCTGATTAAGTTGATTAAGCTCACTAAAATGCTATCGTCAATAGCTATTCTTTCGGTATTCATAAATCGTTAAACACTAACCGTCACGAATACAATGATAAAGGATAACAGAAAAATGCCAACAGAATAGAATTCTAATGAATTTTGATTTTAAGTCTTATTCATTAACACTGATCTTTAATCTAGTATAAATAAACAACTCACTTACATGAATCTAATTCCGTATGCTAATTCCGGCGTCGATCAAACTCGTCTAATTCGTCTTCGCTGCCCGGAGAGTTCCTGCGGCTCCGGTGTGTTTGGAATTTGTTGTTTATTTTCTGACAGACAACTGCTGTCCACTTTGCACTCGTCGCGATCGCACACTTTTACGTAATTGTTCGTTAAAGTTTCCGCGTAAGTAAAAACTAATACCACCGTGGGTATGTGACTTTGGGCGTCACAGTAGCCCGGATCGCGTCAAGGATTTGCGAGTAATAGGATTTGATAGAATAGTGAATCGCTTCACTAATAAAAGTCGCGACCACCAAGCGAGATATGTTTACAATGTTTATTTCGTGCGGTACGACGTGTTTCAAATGCAATATTAATCTAAAGTACAAAGAATATGTTTTGGATATTTATTATAAATTTGTCGCCACCGCCGCTGCTGCCGTCGCTGGCTTTAGTCGTTGCATCATCATCGCTGCCGCTGCTGCAGCCGGTCATCGCCCTGAACGGTCATCGCAGAACTGCAGTGCTTGCGCCTCGTGCAGGGAATCCTATTACCTTGCGGACGTTGCGCAACATAGTTACGCGACGCTGACTTGACTCCGCAGGCCGTCGGCTACGTTGAACTTGACACCCAGACCATGCGCGCCTTCGCTGGTTGCTGATAACGCCGGTTCAGCTATTTCGGAACGTTCCCAGAATACTCTTTTTGTTTTTGGGTCGTTACGTGTTTACAGTTAACTTATACGTATTTACGTTACTATTTGCAACTCTGTAGTATTTAAAAAAAAAGCAGATCATACATGGTTCAGGGGATCTCCTAGTCGGAGCGTCAGACTATAGTTTTCTTAATTGTTTTTTTTTTTTTTCCCAAAAAGTTCGTTTATTAAAATTTTTTAATCAAAGGTCCAAGTCAAAGAGAACATTTGGTAAGGTGACCACCTTTTTATAGGTCCACATTCCAGTGATATTTTTATCTAATTTTCATGGCTGCACTTAAAGCATTATCAAAGCTCGAATGCGCTGCGGCGCAGAAGCTGGCTCTATGCACAATAATGCAGAAGCTGCTTGCTAGCTGCGGACCGCTCTCTCCCAAAAGCTCTGCTTTGATCTATTGCTCTATTACTCTTTGTTTTCTCCTTTTGTCTTCCCTCCACGTTACAGCACAGGTGACAAAGTTGTCAGCCTCGCTTTGCGCTGCAACAACTTTTTGCCATCCGAACTAGCCGACCATTAAAATAGTCGAATAAGAATTGGTAGAAATTCTGCAAAATAGCTTGTTGCCTGAAATACGTCATAAGTTACTCTATCACTCAATTAGCCCAGTTGGTAATTTTCGCAGATTAGTGCAAATAAGCGAACATCTAACAAATGACTTTAGCAGTCAATTAGATAATCGACCCAAGCCTGGTGCTGTTCGTTGTCAAATTCATGAAACGAGAAAACTTGTCATGGAACTGAGATTGAAGAAGGCACGGAGTCAGCAGAAGTAGAAATTGCAGCTATGCAAAAGGCACATGCGAATCTGACATGTTGGAATTGTCAGGAAAAGGGACATGTTTTGGGAAAATTGCCTGCAGGATCGCAGAATCTTTTATTACGGTTGTGGTACACCACATATATGAATACACACATATGAATAATATACTCACGCCCTGAAAGATTGAATAAGAAAATCCTTCTAGAAAAAGTTATTAAACATTTAATTTTCCACAACATAGGCGTCAACATTGGCAGCCCAAGCGCAGTCGCAACGCCAACTGCACAGCTGGCAGAGCGTGTACTTGTGCGTGTGTGTGTGTATGTGTACTTGTGATGTACGTACATATAAAAGAAACAGAGAATTTACGGAATAGCGGTTCTTTGCTGCGTTCAGGGTATCCCTTAGTCGGGCGCCATCGAATAGAATTTTTTAATTGTTTCTTTTGATATTATTATTTGAAGTTGATGAAATTTCAAATATTGTTAGTCCGCTTCTGGAATAAAAAGTATTCGGCTCAGATCGGATACCTTACCAAATTAAGAATCCCACATAAATTAAATATATTAATGAAATTGGTTTTCTTGATTGGTATATATATTGGTATTGGTATATATTGCAATAGCCCAGAAAATAAAAAAAATACATAAAATATAAAAAATTAAACATAAAATTTTAAACCTCTTTATTATCATTACTGAACGACTATGCCTCTGGCACATAGCCCTCAACTTATCCCCACTCTTACTCTTCTGATGAGGTGAAGAATTGTGATATATGCTGTCAGATTCTGACAAACACGCAATCTTGCTATATTACCAATTGCCAAGATATTTATCATTGAAGAAGAAGATTGGTTAAAAAATCACAATAATTGTCCAATTTGTGCCTCCGAGGTACAGTTAGCTGAGTTGAAATTAGTGATTGGAAACTGCTCGTATCAATCGAAGCAAACAGATCCTTCACTTCCAGTTCCAAGTACTCGGGCTTAAAACCTTAAAGGACATCGAAACTAATAAGGTCACGTCAGACGAACGCGCATTAGAGGCGAGTGATGAGCCGCTATTGAAGCTAGATAATAGCAACGGCCCCAACCCAAATAAACGTCTTCCTTCACCGGGTCTAAGCTTAAAAGAAGAGGACGCCCATATCGTTCGGCAAACAATTGTCCGGAAGAACACGATCCATTTGATTATTTGACCATACAGAACATGATCGAGCAAACTGTGACTCGTTTAATGTCGACTTTGAATGTGAGCCATCGATCTCCACCCAATGTCGTACCGCTTCCGACCGTTCAAATGTCAACGCTAGATGGAGAGGTAGATGCTTTATGCAAGCATATGCATATCCTTTTCGTCGGTAGAGCCAGGGATTGTTGGTATTGGAGATACCATAAAAAAGTATACCGTATTACTTGGTCCGACTTTTGTTTTTCTTTACTTCAGCAGTATACTAATTATAGATCGGAGTTTACCAGTATGGTGCAAATACGGTATCAAAAACAGAAGCCGGGAAAATCTTTCACTAAATTTTATGAGTGTGTGGTTTCTCTCATTGATAAGTCATCGGTAATAATGGAGGAAGATGTGTTAATGGAAATTCTTAAAAATAATCTCCGGAAGGGCGACGCCAGTTATTGTATTAACCTGTACATTAAGTGGGTCAGTTGCGAGAATTGATTCAAATGCAAGAGAATTTGATTGCAGAGACCAGTAACCATGTTGAAAGCGCTTCTTGTATCAAACAGCCTTTGCAACGGC
This sequence comes from Drosophila peninsularis, assembly GCA_035047485.1. NCBI lineage: Eukaryota > Metazoa > Arthropoda > Insecta > Diptera > Drosophilidae > Drosophila > Drosophila peninsularis. The sequence goes on along the minus strand of JAWNPN010000043.1, from coordinate 1,105,178 downwards.
GACAAATTCATGCAGTTGATGAGGTAGATGGATAGAATGGTACGATTGATAACAACATCGGACACCGAACATCGCGGCTATTCAAAAGGGAAACATAACCTGTTGGAATTTTGGTACGCCAGGACATGTTTAGGAAAATTGTCTAGCTGAGCGTCGCATATTTTGCTATGGGTGTGGTGCTCTTAATGTATATAAATCTGCATTCAGCGCTTGTCGGAAACCGTCAAAAGGGTGCGTTCGCCAACATCAGAATGATCCCTCCAAAGCAAAATGAATGAATCCAGAGACACTCAAAGATAGTCATGTTTCATCACGAATGACTTAGAAAATATTTAGAAGTTAGGCTAAGAAATTTAGTGAAATAAGTCCTCTAAAAACTAGAAGTGCTTTGCGCTGTAAAAATTATTATAGGAGGATAAGAAAATATAGAAAGTTATTAATTTCTTCAGTTATATGCAATAAAAATGATGCCGAAGTTATTTTATTACAATTTATTGAATTAGGTTTATTAGACACAGGTGCAAGTGTTAGTTGTATTGGCTATACATATAGTGAGTTTAAGTCACTTAAATCTCAGGTTCAAACAACATACGGAAAACCCCATAGCGTTGTCGGGATACTCTACGCGCCAATCAACTGTAAGGTAATAACCAAGTCCTTACAGCTTAATATCATTGCATCCATAAAGCAGACTAATACTTGGCATATATTTTTTGGAAGGACTAGGAGACTAGGCTCGACTAGGAGATACCCTGAGCCCTGCGAAGTGCCGATACTTCAAATATTCTATGCTTAGTTTACATATGCATATATTGCACGCAACACATGCACACACACAGACGCATGCTCAAGCACACGCTCTGCCAACTGCGCAGTTGCCGTAGCGACTGCGCTTGGGCTGCAAGACGCTGTTTAATAACTTTTTTTCTAGAAGGACTTTTTTATTCAAACTTTCAGGGCATAATTATGTTATTCATATGTGTGTATGTGCCGAAGCACAAGTCTCTAGAATTTGAAATGCGTTTTTTGCAAATTTAGGGCGAAGGGGGCGTGGCATTCAAAATCCAAAAATTACAAAAGGTCTGTATTCACAACAGGCATCTACTCAGTGAATTTCAGGTCTCTAGCTCTTACGGTACGTGAATGAGACGAAAAGTTATCGAAATTTATCGATAAAAAAAGAACGGGAAGAGTTATCGAATTTTTGAAAAAAACTCGTATAGCGTATGGTATTCAGGAGTATACATGTCAAATTTCAGCTCTCTAGCTTCTGTGGTTTACGAGATCGCTGCGTCACACAGACGAACGGACGGACGGACGGACGGACGGACGGACAGACAGACAGACAGGGCTATATCAACTCAGCTCATCGAGGTGATCAAGAATATATATACTTTGTATGGTCTGCGACGTCACCTTCTGCCTGTTACATACATTTTCACAAAAACATTATACCCTGATTTCCCATTTTCAATGGGCTCAGGGTATAAAAAGATGCTTACCCTTTGACGGGTATTGAAGTCATTTTTTCGCGGATGCCTCAAGCCAATATTATCTCCAAATTGGATTTCAAAGATGCTTTTTGGCAAATTGAGCTTACCGAAGAGGCAACGCCCTTAACAGACTTTACCATTCCATGTCGACCACTTTATCAATTTACCATTTCTGCTTAAAAAGTGTCAAATATTTATTTATTTAAATACTGACAGTATCTGTACAGATACTACCAAAATCGATTTCATTATAAATTGGGTTTTTAGGCATAGAAGGTTTCGAAGGTTTATTAAAAACCATGCTTAACTCGCGTGTCCTATAACCGACGCCTTAACCAAGAAGAAAAAGTTGGTTTGGTCATAAGAGGCACAAGAAGCAATGGACAACCTTAAATCCATCCTCACCACGGCTCCGGTGTTGCAGAACCCAGATTTTGGGAAAAAATTGTATTTTCACTGCTAAGTTGGCACCACAATCTATAAAATGCCGCATTAAGAAGAAGCTTGGTAAAAGCTTTTACGTATTGGAGAATTTACAAGGACTAGAAGAAGGGACTTATCACGCGAAAATTTATTCGGAGTTGATTCCCGCAATCTTCTTTCTACCGAATCAGATTATCGTAATGTTATGGTCGGCTAGTTCGGATCGCAAAAAGTTGTTACAGCGCAAAGCGAGGCTGACAACTTTGTCACCTGCGCTGTAACGTGGACAGAAGACTAAAGGAGCAAACAAAGAGCAATAGATCAAAGCAGAGCTTTTAGGCGAGCTTGCGCTCCACAGCTAGCGAGCAGCTTCTGCATTATTGCGCATAGAGCCAGCTTTTGCGCCGCTGCGCATGCGAGCTTTGCTGAGAATTAGATAAAAATCTCACTGGAATGTGGACCTATACCAAATGCTCTCTTTTATTTCGCCGACTTAGACCTTTGATTAAAAAATTTTATTGAACGAAATTTTTGCCAAAAATAAACATATATATAAATAAAATATATTTTTATACCCTGATTCTATTGAAAATGGGAAATCAGGGTAGAATGGTTTTGTTGAAATGTATGTAACACGGAGAAGGAAGCGTGGCAGACCCCATAAAGTATATACATATATTCTTGATCTGGGAGACAAGCCGAGTCGATTTAGCCCTGTCCGTCTCTCTGTCTGTCTGTCCGTCTGTCCGTATGTGTGAACGCGTCGATCTCAGCATCTATAAGAGCTAGAGACTTGAAATTTTTTATATAAGTCCCTGTATAGCACGCGCAGGTCAAGTTTTTCGATAACTCATCCCATTTTAATGTTATCGATTAAAAACGAAATCGTAAATCAGCTAAAAATTCTATCTTATTCATATATGTATATAGCTAGAGTGTTTTTAGTTTTATGTGTGTTTAATACAATTCTGATTTTTATACCCTGAGCCCATTGAAAATGGGTAATCAGGGTATAATGTTTTTGTGAAAATGTATGTAACAGGCAGAAGCAGACGTCGAAGACCCCACAAAGTATATATGTATATTCTTGATCAGCTCGATGGGCTGAGTTTATATAGCCCTGTCCGTCTGTCCGTCCGTCTTTGTGAACGCAGCGATCTCGTACACCATAGAAGCATGAGAGCTGAAATTTGACATGTATACTCCTGAATACCATACGCAGAACAAGTTTCAATAAATTGGATAACTCTTCCCATTGTCTTTTTATCGATAAATTTCGATAACTTTTCTTCTCTTTTGCGTAACGTAAGAGCTAGGATATGAAATTCATTTCAAATACTAGAGACTTGTGCTTTAGCACATACACACATTTGAATAACATAATCATGTCCTGAAAGTTTGAATTAAAAATTTCATCCAGAAAAAAATTGATTAAAAATTTCATTTTCTACAACAGTTGCTACGTCAACTTCGCAGTTGGCAGAGTGTGTGCTAGCGTGCGTCTTTGTGTGTGTTTATGTGCTGCTTGTGATGTATGTACATGCATATAAAAGAAACATAATTCGCGGAATAGCGGTTTTTCTCTGGGTTCAGGGTATGCCCTTAGTCCGGCGCCACCAACTAGAGTTTTCTTACTTGGTTTTATATACATTATTCATGTAACATAAAAAAAATATGTTTCCTTTTCTTGAAGAGAGATACATTCTATATTAATATAGTTACATATATACATATGTATGTATGTACATACATATGCATATATTTATATGGAGCATGCGCAAAAAAAAACAGAAATGGTATTAAAACTTCTTTTTCTCATCATTCGCCAGCGGTGAAAAAGTAGAAATTGGTAATTATACAAAATCTTGCTAACTAAATAAATCAAAAATATATTGAAAACGATGGAGTATATACAGTACAGATAATAACTACGTAAATATTGGATGTATGCATGAAAGCGCACGTTCACGAATAAATTCTTCTGAGCTCCGATTTGAGCATTAACATTAACATGGCGTTGGAGCACACTTTTCTAGGAACATGGGAGGTAATTCATTTCAAATTAATATTCGCAAAGCTGTCAGACATTAACTTTAGTCACGGCACAGATAATTTCATGTACTTTCGAAGGCAAGCGCGAAATTTCGGGACTAGAAGGGTGAGTATTTTTATATATGTACTTGCATATAAAATCTAAGACTATTTACTTTCCCAGAATAAAATTTCGTCTAGATGATACCAGTGACATTACCTGGTATAATGATTTGGTCAGTCCACTCCCTGAAATAACTGACAGCAGCACTTTCAATGATTCTGCCAGTGTTTTGTTTAGTTGTGAAACGTTTGATGTACACGAGACTAATCCTCGCCTAGTTTTTGGTGCTTTTGCTGGCCACAGTATTGAATTCAGTGTAAGTAGCTTGCCCTTTCAATTGATTATATCAATTACTTAAGGTTTTTATCTGTGTACAATATATATAGACCAGTACATTAATGCCATCCGACTCCCTGGTACTAAGTTGTGAAAACTGGTATTCTGTTGAATGTAAGAGGCTTCAGGAAGATCGAGCAAACGGTCAGGAAAGGCAATTCAGCTTTGGTGAAGCATTGTTGGAGCCTTATTTCAGTGATGTATTAGTGAAAAGTAGTAATGGATTCGAATATGCGCTGCATTCCTCTATATTGCGTCTTAACGGATTCGATTGTAGTATGTGTGCAAACAATACCCTGCTATCAACATCTCGAAACTTACAGCCCATGCATTTTTCAACAACTAAACCAATTACTAATCCTATAAATATATCGATTGCTATTGTTGATTCTGGCAAAGAGCCAATAAAAAATTTGCAAGCCATTAATTTATCCGCCATATATATGCAGCCAATATCCGATTTTAAACTTTTGGCGCCTACCACTGTATTAGAGACGCAACGATTGCATTATTTTAGTAGCAGTTTTAACTGCATAAGCAATGGCAATGAAAAAGATACGCTTGAAAGAGTTTGCGGTGCTGATGGGGGACTACTAAGTGTACAAGGCGGTACTATGAGGCGATTTCCACCTACTTCGTATTCAGAATCTCATCTGGAGACATCGCAACTAGAATCAAAAAATATTTTTAATTTTTGTCAGGATTTGATGTTACAACCTATGTCGTCGTCTATTCCCCACAGCAGGGGCGGTACCGCTAATCTGACTGGGTGTAATACACGCCGACCACCACTGTCTCCATATCGAGGACGCAGTCCTTCGCCTTTAACCAATTTAATGGATACGCCACCGCCCTCACCACTAACACCGGTTGGAGTCCTCTTCAATCTACCCACATTTCTTTTAAACCCGATCTTGCATTGGCTTTACACAGAATCTTTACTTCCTGAACTGGATGAGGATGTTTGTGAGAAGTTGATCAACTTTTGTGAATCCCAAACTTCCCTAACCAAGTTGGTGGCACCAACTCGCACGTACCTGCATTTACTACGACTTAAAAAATGTGAGTATAACTTCCAAACGAAATTATTTTGCTGAAAACACTAAATTTTCTATATGATAACTAAAAGTGGTCGTAAATATAACAATGGATTTGCACAATATCCTTAACCGCGTAATACAGTACCTTGATCCTGTCTCAATATCTTACACGCCAGCACTGTTATACGCTAAATTTCAAAATGGACTGCGAGAATGTGCAATAGGTAAGACTGTTTTCTGCTCATAATGCGAGATGAGTTTTTAAACTATGATAAGAAAATGTTGTGTAATGATAATATGTAGCTTATCAAGTCCTAATGAGCTATTGCATGCAGCTTGGAGTATAATTAGTCTAGATTTATCATCTACTCCGTAGAGTTCAAGTTATTTAATAAAGCATCTACGGAGTAGATGATAAATCTAGACTAATTATACTGCAAGCTGCAAACGCTTGCCATGACTTTGAGCTTTCTTTTAACTCTTAGAGCTCTAGATTAACAGAGAGATCTCTCATTGTGAACGCAAGCAATTTTAAGCTTTGCTAGGCTAGCTTGATTTGTGCCGCGTCGGCAATATCAACCCCAATGATGCGAATAACAATTTGTGATTTTGTTGGCATACGTGCGTACATGCATATGTCACTTCTCCATCCTTAAGAAAAAAGCCTGTCCTCAGGCGGATAATGTAGGGTACAGTGTCGGATCTGTTTCTATTATAATGTCTTCTGTTTCATTTACAGTTGTTTGCGAATTTGGTTCTTTATCATTATCTAGGGTTGATTTCCTCTCTTTCTTAACTTTAATGATTACATTTTTATACCCTGAGCCCATTGAAAATGGGAAATCAGGGTATAATGTTTTTGTGAAAATGTATGTAACAGGCAGAAGGAGACGTCGCAGACCATACAAAGTATATATATTCTTGATCAGCTCGATGAGCTGAGTTGAAATAGCCCTGTCCGTCTGTCCGTCCGTCCGTCCGTCCGTCCGTCTGTGTGAACGCAGCGATCTCGTAAACCACAGAAGCTAGAGAGCTGAAATTTGACATGTATACTCCTGAATACCATACGCTATACGAGTTTTTTTCAAAAATTCGATAACTCTTCCCGTTCTCTTTTTATCGATAAATTTCGATAACTTTTCGTCTCTTTTACGTACCGTAAGAGCTAGAGACCTGAAATTCATAGATAGATAGATCATAGATTCCTGTTGTGAATGCAGACATTTTGCAATTTTTGGTTTTTGGATGCCACGCCCCCTTCGCCCTAAATTTGCAAAAAACGCATTTCAAATACTAGAGACTTGTGCTTCGGCACATACACACATATGAATAACATAATCATGCCCTGAAAGTTTGAATAAAAAAGTCCTGCTAGAAAAAAAGTTATTAAACATTTAATTTCCCATAGCATTGGCGTCTTGCAGCCTAACCGCAGTCGCTACGTCAAGTGCACAGTTGGCAGAGCGCGTGCTTGAGCGTGCGTCTGTGTGTGTGTATGTGCTTGCAATTTATATATATGTATGTAAACTAAGCATAGAATATTTGAAGTATCGGCACTTCGCAGGGCTCAGGGTATCTCCTAGTCGAGCCGTCTCGACTAGAGCATTCTTACTTGTCTGGCAACATTTTATATTTTAGGATTATGATTTGAATCGTAAAATCTGTTTATTTTGTATATAAGATATTTGTTCTAACTTGGTAACATTATTATTTATGTAGATTGTCTGTGTATAGTCTTAGATATTGTTTTCTTCAATTTCTATTTGTCTTTTTAAACAATTTTGATTTAAAATAGGTTTCGGTAAGTTCCAAGTTAACATTATATTTGGTTTTACGATTTAATGTCATAATTTTTACATTTGGCTTACTCTTGATTCAATATTTATAGCCTGATCACATTGAAAATGGGAAATCAGGGTATAATGTTATTTTGTGAAAATGTATGTAACAGACAGAAGACGTCGCAGACCCCACAAAGTATATATATTCTTGATCAGCTCGATGAGCTGAGTTGATATAGCCCTGTCCGTCTGTCCGTCCGGCCGTCCGTCTGTGTGAACGCAGCGATCTCGTAAATCACAGAAGCTAGAGAGCTAAAATTTGACATGTATACTCCTGAATACCATACGCTATACGAGTTTTTTTTCAAAAATTCCATAACTCTTCCCGTTCTCTTTTTATCGATAAATTACAATAATTTTTTGTCTCTTTTACGTACCGTAAGAGCTAGAGACATGAAATTCACTGTGTAGATGCCTGTTATGAATACAAACATTTAGTAATTTTTGGATTTTGGATGTCACGCCCCCTTCGCCCTAAATTTGCAAAAAACGTAATTCAAATACTACTGACATGTGCTTCGGCACATACACACATATGAATAACATAATCATGCCCTGAAAGTTTTAATAAGAAAGTCCTTCCTGAAAAAAAGATATTGAACATTTAATTTTCAACAACATAAGCGTCTTGCAACCCAAGCGCAGTCGCTACGTAAACTGCGCAGTTGGCAGAGTGTGTACTTGAGCGTGCGTCTGTGTGTCTGTATGTTTTGCTTGTAGTATATATATATGTAAACCATGCATAGAATATTTGAAGCATCGGCACTTCGAAGTGCTCAGGGTATCTCCTAGTCGAGTCGTCTCGACTAGAGCACTCTTACTTGTTTATTTATAATCAATTTGTTTTTCTATAAATTCTAAAATCATAGTTATCTGAAAAGTGATGAACATAGAATGTCTATTTACTAGGGCAAAGTCAGCTTGCAGCAAAATTAATGTTTTCATTTAATTGTACAATTCCATTAATTGTTTGTACATTTGGTTTTCATGGTTTACTAGGAAAATTTTAAAAATTACGTTTTATTAAATGATTATTGATGACCCTGTGCCTATAAAACATTTTAAATATTGCTCTTTGCACATAACTATAAAAGGGTTGGTCCGAGGCTTTTAGAAGAAAATTTTCTGATGTCTCCATTTTCGTCTGGTCGCTCGTGCGTTCACGCTTTCTCTTAAAATTTTGTTTTGTCTCTGAGGCTGTGATTGATTTTGAAAGTTCATCGGGTTACTAGCTCTTGATTCAAGTTTTGCTCAAATTCTTGAAGAAGTGTTTGATTATTATCATTACGTGGTCTTTGGTTTGAATACATTATATTTGAAGAAGTAGGAATTATGTCCTTTATTACGATTATCTTGGTTAGTTTTATAAGTATTTTGATATTTTTGGTTATCTTATTTATTATTTTCATACATTCCTTCGATATGTCGATATGTCGTATCTAGCTAACGTCATAAAGATTCTGTCCAGTAGTTTTCTATTAATAACATCTTTTATTGTGTTATTCATTGTATTAGTATAAATTATTGAATTTTGATTATTGTTACAAATTATTGATTGTCTTGTAATGTTAATTTAACAATAATGAATGATTTGAATTCTAAGTCTTTTATAAACTTACGAATACTTCCAGTGTATGGGGTGTTATATAATCGTCTAGGCAGTTCCTCGTATGATTCATATGAGATACGCGTTGCACTGCTCATGAAAGTTGCGTTTCTTTTCCTCCGAATAGAACGTTAGGTTTCCTGGCGTCTTCTGTTGAGTAGAGTAGCATTATGAAGTCCACTCTTCTTATAAAACAGGCCAGTTCTTCTGTCTTCCTGTCAAATGTGAGTAGTTGCTGGTTTTTTGTTTTTATTGTCAATAAGTGATTTAAATTGCGAGTCGCACTTGTACTCGCTGGTTCTTTAGCGGATAATTAAACAAGTAAGAATGCTCTAGTAGAGACGGCTCGACTAGGAGATACTCTGAGCCCTGCGAAGTGCCGATACTTCAAATATTCTATGCTTACTTTACATATACAAATATTGCAAGCAACACATACACACACACAGACGCATGCTCAAGCACACGCTCTGCCAACTGCGGAGTTGACGTAGCGACTGCGCTTGGGCTGCAAGAGGCTTATGTTGTGGAAATTAAGTGTTTAATAACTTTTTTTCTAGAAGGACTTTTTTATTCAAACTTTCAGGGCATGATTATGTATAGGCATATTATTGTATATTCATATGTGTGTATGTGCCGAAGCACAAGTCTCTAGAATTTGAAATGCGTATTTTGCAAATTTTGGGCGAAGGGGGCGTGGCATCCAAAATCCAAAAATTACAAAATGTCTGTATTCACAACAGGAATCTACATAGTGAATTTCAGGTCTCTAGCTCTTCCGGTACGTAAAAAAAAACGAAAAGTTATCGAAATTTATCGATAAAAAAGAACGGGAAGAGTTATCGAATTTAAAAAAAAAAAACTCGTATATCGTATGGTATTCAGGAGTATACATGTCAAATTTCAGCTCTCTAGCTTCTGTGGTTTACGAGATCGCTGCGTTCACACAGACGGACGGACGGACGGACGGACGGACGGACGGACGGACGGACAGACGGACAGGGCTATATCAACTCAGCTCATCGAGCTGATCAAGAATATATATACTTTGTGTGGTCTGCGACGTCTCCTTCTGCCTGTTACATACATTTTCACAAAAACATTATACCCTGATTTCCCATTTCAATGGGCTCAGGGTATAATAAACTTTGGAAAACACTAATCTCGATTCTTTTGCGAAAAATTCGCCAACTCAATCCTATGTCGTTAATTCAACTTGTTAATTCAATAACTCTATGATTGGATATATAATTGAAACGGACCGATTTATTTCTATTATCCTATCGGCTGCGCTAAATACGTAGATGAAAACTCGAGTTTATAAAATACAAAATAGCTTTATTAAATAACTTTAACTCTACGGAGTAGATGATAAATCTAGACTAATTATACTCAAGGCTGCAAGCGCTTAGCAAATGATGTCTCTGAGCTTTCTTTTAACTTTGAACTTTTCTTTGTATTTTGAGCTTTCATTTAACTCTTAGATCTTTGAGCTTTCCTTTAACTCTAGATCAACAGAGAGATCTCTCACTATATATATATGTATAGTAACATATGCATGCACTCACCCACGCCAACAAAATCACAAATTGTTATTCTCATCATTGGGGTTGATATTGCAGACGCGGCACAAATCAAGCTAGTCTAAAATTTCTTGCGTTTCTTGCGTAACTCTGTGTAGGCAAAATATTATATAATATTGTACACCTTATAACCGTACTATTATCATTTACAATTAGTATATGCTATATTATTATAGACTATGTGATGTTCAAATTCAAATCGGAAAAAAACGTGAAAGGGACCATTTTATATCTATATTACTGACTTTCTGACCTTTGACCTCCTTATGAGATACTACATATTATACATATATATAAGAATTTAGAAAAAAAAAAACAAAAACAAGTAAGTGTGATTTAGCGAGACGGCTCGATTAGGAGATACCCTGAGCCCTGCGAAGTGCCGATACTTCAAATATTCCATGCTAGTTTACATATACATATATTGCAAGCAACACATACACACACAGACGCACGCTCAAGCACACGCTCTGCCAACTGCGCAGTTGACGTAGCGACTGCGCTTGGGCTGCAAGAGGCTTATGTTGTGGAAATTAAATGTTTAATAACTTATTTTTTTCTAGAAGGATTTTTTTATTCAAACTTTCAGGGCATGATTATGTTATTCATATGTGTGTATGTGCCGAAGCACAAGTCTCTAGTATTTGAAACGCGTTTTTTTCAAATTTAAGGCGAAGGGGGCGTGGCATCCGAAATCCAAAAATTACTAAATGTTTGATTTCATAACAGGGATCTACAGAGTGAATGTCATATCTCCAGCTCTTACGTACGCAAAAGCGAAGAAAAGTTATCTAAATTTATCGATAACAAGAAAACGGTAAAAGCTATCGAATTAAAAAAAAAAAAATACTCGTTCTGTGTATCGTATTCAGGAGTATATACATCAATTTTCAGCTCTCTAGCTTCTGTGGCTTGCTAGATCGCGTTCACACAGACGAACCGACGGACAGACGGACAGCTGACTTTCTTGGGTCTTCGACGTCTCCTTCAGCCTGTTACATACATTTTCACAAAAACATTATACCTTGATTTCCCATTTAAAATGGGCTCAGGATGTAAAAATACAAAATTTGTGGGCAATTAGTGGAGTGGCAAATTCATATCTTAGAGTGGAATTGGGTGCTGGTTCTTACTTCTTTAGTTATAATATTAGACAGAAATAAAATGTTTGTATTTTTTAAATTAAATTACATATATAGATAACAGATTATTTTATAATTATAATTTACATAGATACATAGTATTTCGTGAAATCACGGGTACGTCACATGGCACAGTGTATATTGTTAAAAGTAATAGTTTACGGCAGTTCAATTCAATTAAATTTTATGCTTATCTAAAGTTATCTTAATATTATATTCAATTGTCTTTGCCATTATACTTTCTAACCATTTTTGTTTTAAAGGCTGCGCTAAGGTGTTGCAATTTTGTAAAATTTTTATAAAAGATGCCACTCATTTGTCTCGTTATCAAAAAAATGAAATTATAAAATTTGTGCGAGCCCGTATACCAATATTTATGTCGCAAGTACTGCAAATACTGCGCAATGCTCTGGATATATTTATAGGACTAAACATTGATGACAAGGAAGAGTTGGTGAATTATCTTGTACCTGAGGTAAGGTCCTATGCTATTAACCAACTTCTGTAGTTTTTAAACGTCTACCTTTATTAGATTGAATCTACGTTATTGCTTTTAACTACTGTGATAGAGGAAATAAAAAAGTCTTTGGAAGCTATGTGTAAGGTAAGAGAAACAAATTTATCTTTTAGGTAGCGTTCGATAAAAAACAATAATTGTACGATTCTTAATAGTTTTATAGCTTTGTACGATTCTTAATAGTTTTATAGCTTTGGTGATATGTGTGTTTGTGATGCATAATAATCTTAAATATCCGTTATTTTAGTAACATATTTTTGGTTATTTATACCCTGAACCCATTGGAAACGGGAAATCATGGTATAATGGTTTTGTTGAATTGTGTGTAACAGGGAGAACAAGGCGTCGCAGACCCTATAAAGTATATATATTCTTGATCAGGGTGCCAACACAATTCGATTTAGCCCAGTCCGTCTGTCCGTTTTGCCGTCTGTCTGTATGTGTGATCTCAGAATCTATGAGAACTAGAGACTTGATATTTTGTATGTCCCTAAAAGGTTCCTCAATAGCACTCTTAGGTCAAGTTTGTTTCATAAATTCGATAACTAATCCCGTTTTAATGTTATAGATTAAAAACGAAAACGATATTCAGTTATTAAATTATATCTCACACGTCTTTGATACTAGAGTCTCCAAATTTGTATACCCTGATCCCTGATTGAAAATGGGAAATCAGGGTATAATGTTTTTGTGCAAATGTATGTAACAGGCAGAAGGAGACGTCGCAGACCCCACAAACGATATATATTCTTGATCAGCTCGATGAGCTGAGTTGATATAGCCCTGTCGGCCTGTCCGTCCACCCGTCCGTCTGTGCCACGCGGATATTGTCCAATCCTGGTTGATCTGGAACTGTCCGCATGTGGTCAATCCACCACCCCAGTAGCCCGACCTCAACGTTATTGAAAATTTTTGGGCAATATTGGACATGGCCATACGGAAAAGGTCAATATCTTAGAAAAATTACCTCACAACAGAATTGTTGGAAGAATGGTAAAAAATCTCCACCAAAATCACCCAAAAATTGGTAAACTTGATGGAATCACGCTTAAAAGAGGTGATTAAACAAAAAATAGGTCATACCCCGACTAAAACACCAAAATTTTGGCAATAAAGTCATTGAAAATGCAGTGCACGAAATAAACTGTGACATGAAAAAACTGAGTTTTTTTAGTTTACTTCAGTTTTATATGTTAATTGATAGAATAGAAAAATAATAAGGTGAATATAAATAATGAATGACTGATAAATAAGGCCTCATTTAATTTTTTTTTTTTTTTTTTACTGGTTTAGTGGAAATACGTCTTTAAAATTTTACTATACCGCTGCACGAAATAAGCTGAGCCACTGTACATATATTTTTATAACCTGAGCCCATTGAAAATGGGAAATCATGAATGAATACCATACGCAGCACGAGTTTTTTTTTTCAAATATTCGGTAACTCATCCTTGTTATCGGTAAATTTCTATAACTTTCTTCGCTTTTGTGTACCGTAAGAGCTAGAGACAAGAAATTCACTGTTATGAATACAAATATTTCGTGATTTATGGATTTTGGATGCCACGCCCCCTTCGCCTTAAATTTGAAAATTACGCAAATACTAGAGACTTTTGCTTCGGCACATACACATATATGAACAACATAATCATGCCCTGAAAGTTTGAATAAGAAAGTCCTTCCAGAAACAAGTAAGAATGCTCTAGTCGAGACGGCTCGACTAGGAGATACCCTGAGCCCTGCGAAGTGCCGATACTTCAAATATTCTATGCTTAGCTACATATACATATATTGCAAGCAACACATATACACACAGACGCACGCTCAAGCACACGCTCTGCCAACTGCGCAGTTGACGTAGCGACTGCGCTTGGGCTGTAAGAGGCTTATTTTGTGGAAATTAAATCTTTAATAACTTTTTTTCTAGCTGGACTTTTTTATTCAAACTTTCAGGGTATAAAATAGAACGGCAAGAGTTATCAAATTTTTGAAAAAAAAAAACTCGTTTAGCGTATGGTATTCAGGAGTATACATGTCAAATTTCAGCTCTCTAGCTTCTGTAGTTTACGAGATCGCTGCGTTCACACAGACGGACGGACGGACGGACGGACAGACGGACAGGGCTATATCAACTCAGCTCATCGAGCTGATCAAAAATATATATACTCTGTATGGTCTGCGACGTTTCCTTCTGCCTGTTACATACATTTTCACAAAAATATACCCTGATTTCCCATTTTCAATGGGCTCAGGGTATAAAAATATATTATGTATTTAATTTTACACAGCATAAGCGTCTTGCAGCCCGAGCGCAGTCGCTACGTCAACTGCGCAGTGGGCAGAGCGTGTGCTTGAGCGTGCGTATGTAAAAGTTTTCTTTAAGGTGTTGGAATGCGATTCGACATTCACTGGTCCAATTAAAAGGAACATTCTTTTTACATAATCTAGTTATGTGCCGTGAATAATCGGCGAACTTTTTTATAAATCTACGATAGTAATTCCAAAATGCTACGAATCGTCTTGCGCTGTCCGCACCATGACGGACAGGGTAATTTTTGTTAACGTCAAATTTTTTGTCATCTGGTAGTACTCCTTTGTCGGTGCATTTGCGACCTAGGAATGTCACTTTATGCATGAAAAATTAAAACTTTTCTGGGTGCAACTTTAGGTTGAATTTCCTACATACGTTAAAAACATCAGTTAAGTTTTTAATCATGTGTTTTACGGAACATCCTATCACCATTATTATCCATGTAAAGGAATACCTGTGAGGGTTATAGGCCTGAGAATGCTATAGTCACCATTTTCTGAAATGAATTTGGTGCTATTATAAGGCCAAATGGTAATCGCGTGAAGCGGTATCAAGCATTGCTCGTTAAAAAAGATGTTACTTTTCTTGAACTTGCTTCCAATTCAATTTGCTGAAAACCTGGCATGAAAAATATTTAGCTCTACTCAGTTGGTCTAGAATATAACCTTGATTGGAGTTACCTCGGCCTCTTCCTCGATTCTGGGCTCGTCTTCCTCCACGAATATTGTTATTGTCATTATTATTGTTGTTTTTGTCTCGGGTGCCATTGTTGTGGTTGTAATTGCCACGATTATAACCTCGACCTCCTCTATTATTCGATAATACAGGACAGTGATACTTTGGTCTGTTATCTCCGTGCAGCTGTTTACAAATTTTGATATGGCATCATTCATGTTTGTGAATGTGCCTGCTTGCATAACTTTTACCTTATCAATGAAACAATTTAGTGTCATTGCTTTTACAGCTGTTGTGGTCAGAAATTTAAAAAAAGAAAACCCTAGATTGGCAAAAAAAGCAAATTTTAGTCAAAATTTTTAATAATATCCTCTATTTGCTTTGGCATAATCACGCCCTGAAAGTTTAATTAAGAAAGTAAATCCAGAAAAAAAGTTATTGAACTATTGAACTGTAACTGCAATGCAGTTCTTAGGGCTATTAGGTTTTGTTCGTAAGTTTGTACTTTGTACAATTAAATAGTTGTGTTGTCCCACGTCACTGTAGACGATCTCCAGAGCTACAGCTGTTGATGTGGGAACAAAGGTTCCGTAAGGTTCCGTTCTTTAGGATGATTATGGTGAAGAGATTACTTGTCTCTTATATCACTGAGCATGATATGCTAAGGACTACAAAGCTACAAAATATATGTACTAAAGCTACAAAACCAGAGCCGGCAAGCCGACTGGGCATAAGTAAAAACGGTGATCTTGCACATGTGCAAGACATCAGGTTACCGTCGGTTGTGCGAGGGGAACTCGTTAACTACTACCCCTTAGAAGTATGACCGTCCCTGTTCATCTTATAGCTGTCAACGATCGCCTGTATCTTCTGTGAGGCTCGTCTTCTTCTCATACTCTGGTAGAGCAGAATGGAACCACTGAGACTCAGGCTGAACCCGACTGCGTTAGCAAACCATGCTTTAGGCGACCCGGCCGATGTTACCTCTTCCTGATGTTCTTGGATGATATGTAGGTTGTGGTTGTTCATCCTTTGTAGGAAAGGCATGCTCGGGACTGGGTCGAGGCCAATGATCTTCAAAACCGGCGAAGCTGCTATGCCCGGCGTCTTGTTTATGATTTCGCGCCGGTTCACATACTTTGTTCCATTTATGAGAGCTACGCGCTCGAATATGATGAGGAAAGTACCGTTGATTGATACTGTTGTGCCGTCATCGGTGCTGATACTGGCAGGACTCTCGTTTAAGACCACGATTCCGTCATCTACCATTGTAATACGCTCCAGGTGACTAGGCTGCGTGTTACAATGTGCTGTGCTTCCGGCATGCAATTCACGTGCGCAGGTGTCATGCGTTGGCAACTTGCAGATGGAGGCGTAAGTTGTTGTGGTGCTGCTTGTTACCGCTGAAACGTCGTTGTCGCATTCAGCTACGGTGTCATCTTGAAGCTGAAGTACAGTGTGCTCTTGGAACACCGGGAGAATGTTGACCTTTCTACATATAAACTTAATTCTTGGATATTCGATTAAAATGTGGACAATATTTTCGTACTGGAAAATCTTAATATTAGATGCCTCCATCAGGCTAACTATAGGAACTTCTGCGGGATGTTTGATAAGCACAGATTTTAAATCATCGTGATCAAAGATTGTTGGATTTATTATGTTGGCTTTTGCAAGAGTGATTGTGAGCATTAAATTTTGGATTTCATTTATTAACATTCTATTTTTGGCCGATAATACCTCGTACAAATGTGGCGTGTCTATTAGATCATTTTTCTTTGCTTTAATTATCTTATTTACTGTACAGTATCGGTTAATTGATTTATCTGCTTCTGGGTTTCTGTGTTTATTACTACCTGTTGTTTGATTAGATTAATCTTCTTTCGGTCATTCTGATCTTTCTAAATCTTTAGCGTCCGGTGTCCTACTGTGTTTCTTTAGTTCTAATACTAACTTATAATCGCTAATCTCCTCCTATTTTATATTGTCCTTGTGGACCACCCTCCCCTTAATGAGTACAGGTTCCTAGGTCTGCTTGTATTACCTATTCTGAGCACAAGGGGGTAAGCTTGTTTCCAAGTCTCTTGTTGGATTTGATGAAGACTTTTCCTCCTACCTCAAATATCCTGTTTTGCCTGTCCAGTTGTATCTGTTGAGTTTTCTCAATCTTTTCTCTAATGGCTTCCCGAAATTCATCACTCGATAAATGTATTACTTCTATCGGTTTCTTGCCTGTCACTGAATGCAGTAAACGGTTGTACTCTAGAGTTGCAAGTAGGATAACTTCGATCGTATCGTCGATCTTTTTTTCCAGCTTGATGCATCTAGCAATTTTCGACAGCGTGCTGTGGAATCGTTCCACTTGGCCATTAGTACTATGTAATGCTGGCGCATTTACCACTTCGATCCCAAAGTTGTTCTTTAACAGTGACGTAATGGTTTCGGAATTAAATGATGCCTCATTATCACAATACACAACCTTTGTTTTGGGAAAAAGGTTTATAATTTGGATGATGGGGCCTTTCACGTCTGTTATGGTACGTGATTTTATTGGTTGCACTATTGCGAAATTAGAAAACTTATCGACACATGTCAGAAATTGTTTCTTATCGGTCGAGCAAATGTCAATGTGCAACCGCTCGCCGGGAAATGATGGTGTTGGTGTTTTTCCGAGAATTTGTTTTTTCGGGTGCCTGTCGTATTTGGACTTAGTGCAAGTTCTGCAGTTTGCCACAACTTCCTTAGCCAGCCTGGTCATTTTCGGAAAGTAATAGTCTTCTAAAATTTGCTTGATGTTTTCCTGTGCGGCTCTGTGCTCCCGATTGTGCTCTGCTATGACAATGTCCCTTTGTTCGGTTTTGTCAACTATGTTGGTTACCATATTTTTACAGTACCAAAACTTTGTTGACGGGAATGTTCTCACTTACTCATGCTGGATGAATGCCAGCTTCGGCAGATCACAGTGTATAGCATTGATCACACTAGGATTAACAACTGCGTTAACTTTCTTTAGGATTTCGTTTCTATCAGAAAAGTGAATTTTCTCTACCCAGTTGGTCTAGAATATAACCTTGATTGGAGTTACCTCGGCCTCTTCCTCGATTCTGGGCTCGTCTTCCTCCACGAATATTGTTATTGTCATTATTATTGTTTTTTTTGTCTCGGGTGCCATTGTTGTGGTTGTAATTGCCACGATTATAACCTCGACCTCCTCTATTATTGTGACATTCACCTCTTCGATAATACAGGACAGTGATACTTTGGTCTGTTATCTCCGTGCAGCTGTTTACAAATTTTGATATGGCATCATTCATGTTTGTGAATGTGCCTGCTTGCATAACTTTTACCTTATCAATGAAACAATTTAGTGTCATTGCTTTTACAGCTGTTGTGGTTAGAAATTTTTTTTAACAAAAAACCCTAGATTGGCAAAAAAGCAAATTTTAGTCCAAGTTTTTAATAATATCCTCTATTTGCTTTGGCAAATACATATGTACATGCGAATGGCATAATCACGCCCTGAAAGTTTAATTAAGAAAGTCGCTATGTCAACTGCGCAGTAGGCAGAGCGTGTGCTTGTTCGTACGTCTGTGTGTGTGTGTGTATGTGTTGCTTGTGATGTACATATGTACAAATTAAATAATTGTGTTGTCCCACATTGCTGTAGACGATCTCCAGAGCTTCAGCTGTTAACCGTTGTTGCCAGCGTCCGATTGTTCGCCGTCTCTTTACACCTTTTCGTTCGCCGTAACTGTAACTGCGCTGCAGTTCTTAGGGCTATTAGGTTTTTTCGTAAGTTTGTACTTTGTACAATAAAAGTTGTGTTGTCCCACGTCACTGTAGACGATCTCCAGAGCTAGAGCTGTTGATGTGGGCACAAAGGTTCCGTAAGGTTCCGTTCTTTAGGATGATTATGGTGGAGAGATTACTTGTCTCTCATATCACTGAGCATGTGCCACAGCAATGCAGGAATAATTATTTCTAAGTGTTTACGGCTTGTTGCCGGAGCAGAGTTTATTAAACGAACCTTTCGCTTTCGTTGTAAGAACACAACTAAAACTGGGAACCACCAACAAGCTGGGGCGTAAGCTAAACCAACGGTACTTAGTTGCTAAGGACTACAAAGCTACAAAATATATGTACTAAAGCTACAAAACCAGAGCCGGCAAGCCGACTGGGCATAAGTAAAAACGGTGATCTTGCACATGTGCAAGACATCAGGTTACCGTCGGTTGTGCGAGGGGAACTCGTTAACTACTACCCCCTCAGAAGTATGACCGTCCCTGTTCATCTTATAGCTGTCAACGATCGCCTGTATCTTCTGTGAGGCTCGTCTTCTTCTCATACTCTGGTAGAGCAGAATGGAACCACTGAGACTCAGGCTGAACCCGACTGCGTTAGCAAACCATGCTTTAGGCGACCCGGCCGATGTTACCTCTTCCTGATGTTCTTGGATGATATGTAGGTTGTGGTTGTTCATCCTTTGTAGGAAAGGCATGCTCGGGACTGGGTCGAGGCCAATGATCTTCAAAACCGGCGAAGCTGCTATGCCCGGCGTCTTGTTTATGATTTCGCGCCGGTTCACATACTTTGTTCCATTTATGAGAGCTACGCGCTCGAATATGATGAGGAAAGTACCGTTGATTGATACTGTTGTGCCGTCATCGGTGCTGATACTGGCAGGACTCTCGTTTAAGACCACGATTCCGTCATCTACCATTGTAATACGCTCCAGGTGACTAGGCTGCGTGTTACAATGTGCTGTGCTTCCGGCATGCAATTCACGTGCGCAGGTGTCATGCGTTGGCAACTTGCAGATCGAGGCGTAAGTTGTTGTGGTGCTGCTTGTTACCGCTGAAACGTCGTTGTCGCATTCAGCTACGGTGTCATCTTGAAGCTGAAGTACAGTGTGCTCTTGGAACACCGGGAGAATGTTGACCTTTCTACATATAAACTTAATTCTTGGATATTCGATTAAAATGTGGACAATATTTTCGTACTGGAAAATCTTAATATTAGATGCCTCCATCAGGCTAACTATAGGAACTTCTGCGGGATGTTTGATAAGCACAGATTTTAAATCATCGTGATCAAAGATTGTTGGATTTATTATGTTGTTTATTATGTTCATTTATTAACATTCTATTTCTGGCCGATAATACCTCGTACAAATGTGGCGTGTCTATTAGATCATTTTTCTTTGCTTTAATTATCTTATTTACTTATTTATCTGCTTCTGGGTTTCTGTGTATAGTACTACCTGTTGTTTGATTAGATTAATCTTCTTTCGGTCATTCTGATCTTTCTAAATCTTTAGCGTCCGGTGTCCTACTGTGAATGCAGTAAACGGTTGTACTCTAGAGTTGCAAGTAGGATAACTTCGATCGTATCGTCGATCTTTTTGTCCAGCTTGATGCATCTAGCAATTTTCGACAGCGTGCTGTGGAATCGTTCCACTTGGCCATTAGTACTATGTAATGCTGGCGCATTTACCACTTCGATCCCAAAGTTGTTCTTTAACAGTGACGTAATGGTTTCGGAATTAAATGATGCCTCATTATCACAATACACAACCTTTGTTTTGGGAAAAAGGTTTATAATTTGGATGATGGGGCCTTTCACGTCTGTTATGGTACGTGATTTTATTGGTTGCACTATTGCGAAATTAGAAAACTTATCGACACATGTCAGAAATTGTTTCTTATCGGTCGAGCAAATGTCAATGTGCAACCGCTCGCCGGGAAATGATGGTGTTGGTGTTTTTCCGAGAATTTGTTTTTTCGGGTGCCTGTCGTATTTGGACTTAGTGCAAGTTCTGCAGTTTGCCACAACTTCCTTAGCCAGCCTGGTCATTTTCGGAAAGTAATAGTCTTCTAAAATTTGCTTGATGTTTTCCTGTGCGGCTCTGTGCTCCCGATTGTGCTCTGCTATGACAATGTCCCTTTGTTCGGTTTTGTCAACTATGTTGGTTACCATATTTTTACAGTACCAAAACTTTGTTGACGGGAATGTTCTCACTTACTCATGCTGGATGAATGCCAGCTTCGGCAGATCACAGTGTATAGCATTGATCACACTAGGATTAACAACTGCGTTAACTTTCTTTAGGATTTCGTTTCTATCAGAAAAGTGAATTTTCTCTACCCAGTTGGTCTAGAATATAACCTTGATTGGAGTTACCTCGGCCTCTTCCTCGATTCTGGGCTCGTCTTCCTCCACGAATATTGTTATTGTCATTATTATTGTTTTTTTTGTCTCGGGTGCCATTGTTGTGGTTGTAATTGCCACGATTATAACCTCGACCTCCTCTATTATTGTGACATTCACCTCTTCGATAATACAGGACAGTGATACTTTGGTCTGTTATCTCCGTGCAGCTGTTTACAAATTTTGATATGGCATCATTCATGTTTGTGAATGTGCCTGCTTGCATAACTTTTACCTTATCAATGAAACAATTTAGTGTCATTGCTTTTACAGCTGTTGTGGTTAGAAATTTTTTTTAACAAAAAACCCTAGATTGGCAAAAAAGCAAATTTTAGTCCAAGTTTTTAATAATATCCTCTATTTGCTTTGGCAAATACATATGTACATGCGAATGGCATAATCACGCCCTGAAAGTTTAATTAAGAAAGTCGCTATGTCAACTGCGCAGTAGGCAGAGCGTGTGCTTGTTCGTACGTCTGTGTGTGTGTGTGTATGTGTTGCTTGTGATGTACATATGTACAAATTAAATAATTGTGTTGTCCCACATTGCTGTAGACGATCTCCAGAGCTTCAGCTGTTAACCGTTGTTGCCAGCGTCCGATTGTTCGCCGTCTCTTTACACCTTTTCGTTCGCCGTAACTGTAACTGCGCTGCAGTTCTTAGGGCTATTAGGTTTTTTCGTAAGTTTGTACTTTGTACAATAAAAGTTGTGTTGTCCCACGTCACTGTAGACGATCTCCAGAGCTAGAGCTGTTGATGTGGGCACAAAGGTTCCGTAAGGTTCCGTTCTTTAGGATGATTATGGTGGAGAGATTACTTGTCTCTCATATCACTGAGCATGTGCCACAGCAATGCAGGAATAATTATTTCTAAGTGTTTACGGCTTGTTGCCGGAGCAGAGTTTATTAAACGAACCTTTCGCTTTCGTTGTAAGAACACAACTAAAACTGGGAACCACCAACAAGCTGGGGCGTAAGCTAAACCAACGGTACTTAGTTGCTAAGGACTACAAAGCTACAAAATATATGTACTAAAGCTACAAAACCAGAGCCGGCAAGCCGACTGGGCATAAGTAAAAACGGTGATCTTGCACATGTGCAAGACATCAGGTTACCGTCGGTTGTGCGAGGGGAACTCGTTAACTACTACCCCCTCAGAAGTATGACCGTCCCTGTTCATCTTATAGCTGTCAACGATCGCCTGTATCTTCTGTGAGGCTCGTCTTCTTCTCATACTCTGGTAGAGCAGAATGGAACCACTGAGACTCAGGCTGAACCCGACTGCGTTAGCAAACCATGCTTTAGGCGACCCGGCCGATGTTACCTCTTCCTGATGTTCTTGGATGATATGTAGGTTGTGGTTGTTCATCCTTTGTAGGAAAGGCATGCTCGGGACTGGGTCGAGGCCAATGATCTTCAAAACCGGCGAAGCTGCTATGCCCGGCGTCTTGTTTATGATTTCGCGCCGGTTCACATACTTTGTTCCATTTATGAGAGCTACGCGCTCGAATATGATGAGGAAAGTACCGTTGATTGATACTGTTGTGCCGTCATCGGTGCTGATACTGGCAGGACTCTCGTTTAAGACCACGATTCCGTCATCTACCATTGTAATACGCTCCAGGTGACTAGGCTGCGTGTTACAATGTGCTGTGCTTCCGGCATGCAATTCACGTGCGCAGGTGTCATGCGTTGGCAACTTGCAGATCGAGGCGTAAGTTGTTGTGGTGCTGCTTGTTACCGCTGAAACGTCGTTGTCGCATTCAGCTACGGTGTCATCTTGAAGCTGAAGTACAGTGTGCTCTTGGAACACCGGGAGAATGTTGACCTTTCTACATATAAACTTAATTCTTGGATATTCGATTAAAATGTGGACAATATTTTCGTACTGGAAAATCTTAATATTAGATGCCTCCATCAGGCTAACTATAGGAACTTCTGCGGGATGTTTGATAAGCACAGATTTTAAATCATCGTGATCAAAGATTGTTGGATTTATTATGTTGTTTATTATGTTCATTTATTAACATTCTATTTCTGGCCGATAATACCTCGTACAAATGTGGCGTGTCTATTAGATCATTTTTCTTTGCTTTAATTATCTTATTTACTTATTTATCTGCTTCTGGGTTTCTGTGTATAGTACTACCTGTTCTTTGATTAGATTAATCTTCTTTCGGTCATTCTGATCTTTCTAAATCTTTAGCGTCCGGTGTCCTACTGTGAATGCAGTAAACGGTTGTACTCTAGAGTTGCAAGTAGGATAACTTCGATCGTATCGTCGATCTTTTTGTCCAGCTTGATGCATCTAGCAATTTTCGACAGCGTGCTGTGGAATCGTTCCACTTGGCCATTAGTACTATGTAATGCTGGCGCATTTACCACTTCGATCCCAAAGTTGTTCTTTAACAGTGACGTAATGGTTTCGGAATTAAATGATGCCTCATTATCACAATACACAACCTTTGTTTTGGGAAAAGGTTTTTAATTTGGATGATGGGGCCTTTCACGTCTGTTATGGTACGTGATTTTATTGGTTGCACTATTGCGAAATTAGAAAACTTATCGACACATGTCAGAAATTGTTTCTTATCGGTCGAGCAAATGTCAATGTGCAACCGCTCGCCGGGAAATGATGGTGTTGGTGTTTTTCCGAGAATTTGTTTTTTTCGGGTGCCTGTCGTATTTGGACTTAGTGCAAGTTCTGCAGTTTGCCACAACTTCCTTAGCCAGCCTGGTCATTTTCGGAAAGTAATAGTCTTCTAAAATTTGCTTGATGTTTTCCTGTGCGGCTCTGTGCTCCCGATTGTGCTCTGCTATGACAATGTCCCTTTGTTCGGTTTTGTCAACTATGTTGGTTACCATATTTTTACAGTACCAAAACTTTGTTGACGGGAATGTTCTCACTTACTCATGCTGGATGAATGCCAGCTTCGGCAGATCACAGTGTATAGCATTGACCACACTAGGATTAACAACTGCGTTAACTTTCTTTAGGATTTCGTTTCTATCAGAAAAGTGAATTTTCTCTACCCAGTTGGTCTAGAATATAACCTTGATTGGAGTTACCTCGGCCTCTTCCTCGATTCTGGGCTCGTCTATTGTTATTGTCATTATTATTGTTGTTTTTGTCTCGGGTGCCATTGTTGTGGTTGTAATTGCCACGATTATAACCTCGACCTCCTCTATTATTGTGACATTCACCTCTTCGATAATACAGGACAGTGATACTTTGGTCTGTTATCTCCGTGCAGCTGTTTACAAATTTTGATATGGCATCATTCATGTTTGTGAATGTGCCTGCTTGCATAACTTTTACCTTATCAATGAAACAATTTAGTGTCATTGCTTTTACAGCTGTTGTGGTCAGAAAAATTTTTTAACAAAAAACCCTAGATTGGCAAAAAAGCAAATTTTAGTCCAAGCTTTTAATAATATCCTCTATTTGCTTTGGCAAATACATATGTACATGCGAATGGCATAATCACGCCCTGAAAGTTTAATTAAGAAGGTCGCTATGTCAACTGCGCAGTAGGCAGAGCGTGTGCTTGTTCGTACGTCTGTGTGTGTGTGTGTATGTGTTGCTTGTGATGTACATATGTACAAATTAAATAATTGTGTTGTCCCACATTGCTGTAGACGATCTCCAGAGCTTCAGCTGTTAACCGTTGTTGCCAGCGTCCGATTGTTCGCCGTCTCTTTACACCCTTTCGTTCGCCGTAACTGTAACTGCGCTGCAGTTCTTAGGGCTATTAGGTTTTTTCGTAAGTTTGTACTTTGTACAATTAAATAGTTGTGTTGTCCCACGTCACTGTAGACGATCTCCAGAGCTAGAGCTGTTGATGTGGGCACAAAGGTTCCGTAAGGTTCCGTTCTTTAGGATGATTATGGTGGAGAGATTACTTGTCTCTCATATCACTGAGCATGTGCCACAGCAATGCAGGAATAATTATTTCTAAGTGTTTACGGCTTGTTGCCGGAGCAGAGTTTATTAAACGAACCTTTCGCTTTCGTTTTAAGAACACAACTAAAACTGGGAACCACCAACAAGCTGGGGCGTAAGCTAAACCAACGGTACTTAGTTGCTAAGGACTACAAAGCTACAAAATATATGTACTAAAGCTACAAAACCAGAGCCGGCAAGCCGACTGGGCATAAGTAAAAACGGTGATCTTGCACATGTGCAAGACATCAGGTTACCGTCGGTTGTGCGAGGGGAACTCGTTAACTACTACCCCTTAGAAGTATGACCGTCCCCGTTCATCTTATAGCTGTCCACGATCGCCTGTATCTTCTGTGAGGCTCGTCTTCTTCTCAAACTCTGGTAGATCAGAATGGAACTGCTGAGACTCTTTAACAAAACATGTATTAGCTGGCCAATCCTAGGAATTACCTAAGCTCATACAGGGATTTCGGTTCTGGATATTCTTGTATAGCCTTTACCTTTTTCGCGTCTGTTTTGGCGCCACCCAGAGTCACGATGAGCCCTAAGTATTCTACGCTTGTTTTGAAAAAATGGGTTTTCTCTTTCGAAACTTTCATCGCATAGGCTCTTTAGAACCCAATCTATGTGCTTTACATGATCCTTTTCATTTTCAGAAAAAATTATCACGTCACGTAAATATAGTAGTATATAAGTATTCATACTTTCCGCCTTTTACGGAGAAAGCTGATTCTCGCGAACTTGCTCTGCCAAGTAAATTTGATGATAGTCTGACTTTAGATTTGATAAAGTATTTGGCTTTACCCAATTTCGACAATATCATGGATATCATTGGATACTTATCTGCGATGGTCTTTTCATTTAGTTTCCTAAAGTCAATTACCAGTCGCTTATTCCTGTTACCACTTTCGTCTAAACCCTTTTTGTCAGTGACCCATGTTGGATTATTGTAGGGTGACCTTGAAGGCCTAATGATGCCATTCTGCAGCAAATCTTTAATTTCTTTTTTTTACAAAGTCATTGACCCTCATGGATGCGGATATAGTTTTGAATAAACTGGCTTATCGTCCTCTGTACGGGTCGTAGCCACAATAGATGTATTGAACGGCAAAGCCTCGTTAGAGGTCGTGAATGCTCTAGCTCTGTTCAAAATCATACTCCTAAATTCAGCTTTTACGACTTCCGGTTCGACAATATCATTCACGTTGGTGAAATTGACGTTGTCACAATAATGATGCTGTAGCTTTTCAGATACAGGTCCATGATTGATTGTACCATTCTCGGTATCTAGGGTTGCTCCTACTTGCGTTAGCGAGTCGAAACCTCGAAACATCAAATGGTGTTAAGGAGTCTAATAAAAAAAAATTAGCTGATTTCCCGAAAATGTTCATTAAACACTTATGGGTTACTTTGTTAGAACCGTGGACGGAACTAACCGTGAAAGGGGGGCTGACCGGGATTACATTTTTTAGCTCCTTTACGGGCTTGATGTAATTTTTGGCCGCTCCTGTGTCAATCAATATCTTTAGTTTTCTCCCAGCCAGCTGTCGGTTGACGAACGGCAACCGGGAGCACTCACTAAAAAATTGACCAATTCATTGTCACTTGCTGTTTCAGATTCATCATGGGCTTCTGCGACAGCGGCTTCGGCTGCCCTAAAATAATCTTGGTCTTGGTCATTGTTCGCTCGCTGAATGGTGTTCTGCACACGCTGACGTCTCTGGCCCGTCATTCGTTCAGAACCCTGCTTTTTTTTGAGCCTGCGAGTTTTCGATTTGGGTGTTAGCCCCTTGATTCTGTCCAAATATTGTAGGCTGTCTAAACTTAGTCTTGGCAGATTCCGTATCCATTGGTTCTGGTGCTGACCTTTTGTCCTCTTTAGGAATGTGATTACTGTTGCTTTGTTGTTGCTTATTTTGTTATTTGTAAAAAAGGGGGTTTCATCTTGGCCATATTCGGCTCCATTGTTTTTCCCCTGTTTATTTGCTCTTTTCACCTGACTGAGCCCTGTCCTCCGTAGCTTTTGCATACGTGGCTGAAAAAATGCTACGCTCTATACTCGCTTCTGCCTCTCTGGTGAATTTCCGTGTCTGACCATATCCAAGTTCTGGCACAAGAGCCTAAGTGACGTCTTGTCTGCGTATGTGCAGTCCAACCTTGCTATTATGGCGTCAAAATTTAATGCAGTGTTATGTGACACCAATAGTGCTCTTGCTGTACCTCTAATTTTGTTTCGAATTATAGTTACCGCTTGGTAGTGCGCGCTACTACCCACGAATGGCTGAAAAAGTTCATAGGCATCTGTGGCGGATTGTCTCCATGCCACATAATCATCCTGAGTTCCATTGAACTCGGGCACTGATTTTATAATGTCTAATTTTATATCGCACCGGATGTCTGGATTTACGCTAATCCTGTGATATGTTTCGACCTGAGGTGCCTCTATGTGTAATTTTTGAATATCTTGTTTTAGTAAATTAAACTGCGCATTAAATCTGATTTCTTGCGCCGCTAATGCCTGACTAACAGCAATTGTTACTAACGCTTGCACTTGGTTCATGTCCATGTTAATTGTTGGTTGAAAGCCTACTTGATCGTATTCCCACTCGTTTTCACCTTCACTATCACTTCCTATTTCTTTCTTTACTTCCCTATACGGGCCAAAACTAGTCATTAGCTTTTTCGTAACCGATCTCTTTAGGGACACTTCACATTAAATCACGGCCGAGTAAGTATATTCGGCAATGGGCATTACTTGAACAGAAATTTAAAATATTCTTGCTTTTAGCAGATAGAAAAGTTATAGAAAACGAATATTATATTCGGCTTGATTCACGATCACTTATACAATTTGTTTTATTTAATTCAATTCAATTTTTAATCTGTATTGATCAAACATTCCACTTATATATTTTCTGAACTAAAGTTCTTATCTTCTACGGTGGGTGTGGGATTCTTAAATGTTGGGCGCCAATTAAATATGTGTGTTGTCCCATGTTGCTGTAGACGATCTCCAGGGCTGCAGCTGTTTACCGTTGTTGTTGTTTCTTTACACCCTTTCGTTCGCCGTAACTGTAACTGCGCTGCAGTTCTTAGGTATATTAGGTTTTGATCGTAAGTTTGTACTTTGTACAATTAAATAGTTGTGTTGTCCCACGTCACTGTAGACGATCTCCAGAGCTACAGCTGTTGACGTGGGAACAAAGGTTCCGTAAGGTTCCGTTCTTTAGGATGATTATGGTGGAAAGATTATTTGTCTCTCATATCACTGAGCTTGTGCCACAGCAATGCAGGAATAATTATTTCCAAGTATTTACGGCTTGTTGCCGGAGCAGAGTTTATTAAACGAACCTTTCGCTTTCGTTGTAAGAACAAAACTAAATCTAGGAACCACCAGCAAGCTGGGGCGTAAGCTAAACCAAAGGTACTTAGTTGCTAAGGACTACAAAGCTACAAAATATATGTACTAAAGCTACAAAACCACAGCCGGCAAGCCGACTGGGCATAAGTAAAAACGGTGATCTTGCACATGTGCAAGACATCAGGTTACCGTCGGTTGTGCGAGGGGCACTCGTTCACTTACATATAAAAGAAACAGAATTCGCGGGATAGAGGCTCTTCGCTGTGGTCAGGCTATCCCATAGTCGGGCGCCACCCACTAGTTTTCTTACTTGTTGTTTACAAGTTTTAGTTTTAGACATTTAAATCACCTTAAACAACTCTTGGGTGTATTGGTTGACCGTTTTGGCATTTTGTTGCAAATTAAGCAGTTTTGCAGATATAACTTCTACAGACTCTCCTTTTACTGTATTTGACAGTTGGGTACTTATTAATTTTCTGGAAGGGCCTTTGAGCTTTGTAAATAATGGTACAACGTTATATTTTGAGCACAAAAATTGAACTGTTTTATTCTTTTAAATCCTTCTCCTTAAATACCTCGTTTGAGAAGTAAGAGAAGAGCATCTCTCAAATACATTGACATTTCTTACATTCTAACATGTGTCCTATGAAACCACTTGAGTTTTATGTTAGTCTTATCTTATTTCAGGCGTCTCTTACGAACATGAAAGAGGATCACACGCACTGAATTTTGTAACATTATCTTAAGGGTTGTTTATGTTTTGTAATCTATTTTTATGTTATCACCACATGGCGAGATCTGTGTTCATGCTTGAACATTCTGCCAAGGGCCGAAAGAAGTGACGGTAACAGAGAAAAGGTTAAAATGCTAATGCAAACATTCTATGAGTTCTATCTTATTCTTATCTTATTTCAGGCGTCTCTTACGAACATGAAAGAGGATCACACGTACTGAATTTTTTTGGAAAAGCTAGGGCTTGTAATCGTCTGCGTACATGTAATTTTCTTACAATATATATTATTATAATTATCATACCAAGTCCTAAGGATATGTGATTAATAATTGGGGTTTTTAGTGGATCCCATACAATTTTGGGTATTTCACTTATATTACTTATATAGGGAGTTGATACCGTTTCGTAACTTTCAGAGTGAAGTATGTAATTTGCCATTAGTATTTTGTCCAAAGTTCTAGCCGTACAATCTGATTTTAATGTCAAAATACCTTGTTCTGGTAAGGTTATTATTTCTTCGTTTACATTTTCTACTGCATCTAAATTCGGTCTACCAATAAGAAAATGTCCTCGTGTTAGTACTTCTAAATCATCTATATCTTCTCCTGTTGTGTATAAGGGTCGTGAGTTTAATATCGCTTCAATTTGACATAGTAAGGTTGACATTTCTTCAAAACTTAAGCTGCTATCACCAATTGTTCGTTTCAAATGATTTTTTACCGATTTAACTCCGGCTTCCAAAATACCTCCGAAGTGAGGTCCTGCCGGGGAATAAAGTGCCAACTAATCGCCTCGTTTTCTAATAAAGGAGCGATTGTATTATTGTCTTTTCTTGTTGTTTCTATAAAATGTTTTTCGCATATTTCAGCTTCTATGTCATCATTATCTTCTTCCATTTCCCAAAATTTTTCTAAATTATCAACTTTCATAGTGGTTGATGTTATCACTGTACTTCTTTTTGATTTTGTACACCCTGATCCTACCCAACCAAACTCCGGATTCTGTCCAAGAAGTCCGTCTATTTTTACTATCCCATTTGAATTTTTATTATATTTATTGGTAGAATTTTTATTTCTTTCTTCATTACTCAATGAAGTTATAGAATTATAACGCTGTTCCAAAAATTCCATTACATCTGACAACTCTTGAATTTCTTTTGTCTTTTTGACGTGAGATTCATAGAGCTGCAGCGTTTCTTTGTTGAACTTTCTCAACAAAGTGTGGGCGAAAATTATGTCCACTTCTGTGGGTAAATTAGTTTTAAGTTTTATTATATGTATAGCCTCATTGCTATTATCAATAAAACTTTTAATATTTTTGCGGAATCCATATTCAAATTTGGTAATTCAATTAATCGATTCATTTCATCGGAAAAAATTTTCCTTTTATTTTCGAATCGCTTAATTAATAATTCCCAAACTGAATGGTAATTTCCAACTGAGCCAGTGAGCAAATGAGAAACCATGCTCTTGGCTTCACCCTTTAATGCCGTTTTTAAATAATTAAATTTTACTGGCATACTTAAATCTTCCCTATTATGAATTATCTCTGTAAATAATTCATAAAAAAGATCCCACTCTTTGGGTTCACCAAAAAATGTGGGTATTTGAATTTTAGGTAGCGTCGGAAGATCCTCTGTTTTTACGTCTACCTTATATGGTTTTGTATCCTGAGATACGCGCTCTAAAGTGTCTACCATATTCTGAGCATCGAATTTTAACTCATCATCATCTTCGTTTAATGAATATTTTAACGAAGTAAAATAATTTATTTTTTCTTGGATCCTACTCCAAAGAAAATTAATTTTGTTTTTTCTGATGTTACTCCATCCCAAGGTAGCATTATTCAACCCTTTTTCGGTTTCTTCTAAATATACCCTGAGCTGATTTAAATTTTGTTCAAAATTGTCGGCTTGTTTCTGCATGTCGCTTTTCTCTGACATTATTACTGTCCCGGTATCAACAACCTGTTTTGAACACGACTGTATTTCAATGATACTTTTAATTTTACCTACTGTTTTTTCATATAAATTTTTGTTGAAATATTCATGATCTACTATTCCGATTTTTAATAGTGTCGTATGATTGCTCATAAACTTTGACCTAATGGTTTCTAATTTTTGAACCTCCTCACTACTTATTATACCAGCTTCCATTTGCTGGATTTCTGTCATCAGTGTCGACTGATTATTTAGTAACTGAATTGTCGCCTCGGACATCATTTTTCTTATTTATACTATTTATCTCTAAACTTATCTGGAAATGATGTCCTTTTGCTGCTTCTCGGTTGCTCCCTGGATGTTTCTTCTCGGTTGCTCCCTGGATGCTGCTTCTCGGCTGCTTCTTCTCGGCTGTCGTTTCTGGGCTGTTCCCTGGTTGTAGCTTCTCGGTTGCTCCGTGAATGCTGCTTCTCGGCTGCTTCGTGAATGTTTTCTATTATTATTATTTTTTTTTGTAGACACTCACTTTCCGATGTTTTAGCCTCGGAACGCTTTATAATTTTTTTTTTTTTT
The DNA here is from genome assembly GCA_035047485.1 of Drosophila peninsularis. Lineage (NCBI taxonomy): Eukaryota > Metazoa > Arthropoda > Insecta > Diptera > Drosophilidae > Drosophila > Drosophila peninsularis. The sequence goes on along the minus strand of JAWNPN010000043.1, from coordinate 1,073,361 downwards.
TTTTTTTAAACAACTCTTAGGCTTTTTTTTTTTTTTTTTACCCTTGAGTGTTAATTGTTATTTTCTGTGTTTCTTACCACGGGTGGGGGAAAACGACAGAATATTTTATTTTGCTACCTTAGCTACCGAACTGTAGAGTCTAAGGAGCTGGTTTAAAATTCTAAGTCTCTTACCACTGGTGGGGGAGACAATAGAATGCTCGAAGGACCAAAATGTAAATAATGGTACAACGTTATAGTTTGAGCACAAAAATTGAACTGTTTTATTCTTTTAAATCCTTCTCCTTAAATACCTCGTTTGAGAAGTAAGAGAAGAGCATCTCTCAAATACATTGACATTTCTTACATTCTAACATGTGTCCTATGAAACCACTTGAGTTTTATGTTAGTCTTATCTTATTTCAGGCGTCTCTTACGAACATGAAAGAGGATCACACGCACTGAATTTTGTAACATTATCTTAAGGGTTGTTTATGTTTTGTAATCTATTTTTATGTTATCACCACATGGCGAGATCTGTGTTCATGCTTGAACAAGCTTTGTTTTAATAAGGCTTATGGCCGTTAGCTCATATGTACCTTTTAAAGTTTCTAATAGCTTCAAAGAATCTAGAAAACTTTGTAGATTTTCGGGCTTGCCGTCAAAAACTTTGGTATCAGAGATGTGGCTAGTCTTATAAATTCTACTACTGTTTCTGCCATTTCTGTATTTGCACATACTTGAGGTTTTGTTTCGATTGATTCGCCTTTTGTTTCTCATAGTGTTTCAGTATCACTGTCAGATTCAGCGTCACTCGATTGCATCGATTCGTCTAACTCTTTTAATTGATTCGGATTATAATCCGCCAATTGGTTTAGACTTTCTGACACATGTACATGTACATTGCATCAATAGGTGACAGTAATCAATCTTGTGTTTAGGGATTTTAAAACCCTTAAACATTTTCCTTTGTGCTCAGATGCAAATCTTTCCTCATACCTATTTACTATTGACATTATATTATTATATTTCCTTACTATTATTTCTATATGGTTTCTTAATGTTTCCGATTTTATATCTGCATCTTAATCAATACATTTCTGATTTGTCGATAAATAAATGCGTCTATGCGTTTCGCAATTTCGTTCCATTCCATTCTTTACTGGAATTTTTATTATTATACCCTGAGCCCATTGAAAATGGGAAATCAGGGTATATTGTTTTTGTGAAAATGTAGTTAACAGGCAGAAGGAGACGGCGCAGACCATACAAAGTATATATATTCTTGATCAGCTCGATGAGCTGAGTTGACATAGCCATGTCCGTCTGTCCGTCCGTCTGTGTGAATGCACCGATCTCGTAAACCATAGAAGCTAGAGAGCTGAAATTTGACATGTATACTCCTGAATACCATACGCTATACGAGTTTTTTCAAAAATTCGATAACTCTTCCCGTTCTCTTTTTATCGATAAATTTCGATAACTTTTCACCTCTTTTACGTACCGTAAGAGCTAGAGACATGAAATTCACTGTGTAGATGCCTGTTGTGAATACAGACATTTTGTAATTTTTGGATTTCGGATGCCACGCCCCCTTCGCCCTAAATTTGCAAAAAACGCATTTCAAATACTAGAGACTTGTGCTTCGGCACATACACACATATGAATAACATAATCATGCCCTGAAAGTTTGAATAAAAAAGTCTTGCTAGAAAAAAAGTTATTAAACATTTAATTTCTACAACATAAGCCTCTTGCCGCCTAAGCGCAGTCGCTACGTCAACTGCGCAGTTGGCAGAGCGTGTGCTTGAGCGTGCGTCTGTGTGTGTGGATGTGTTGCATGCAATATATGTGTATGTAAACTAAGCATAGAATATTTGAAGTATCGGCACTTCGCAGGGCTTAGGGTATCTCCTAGTCGAGCAGTCTCGAGTAGAGCATTCTTACTTGTTTTTCTTTCATTTATGTATCTTGTCTAGATTGTTTGCTCTACTCATACAAATGTATATCGTTTCTTAATGATCTTGTTGAAGTTGACATCAAATCACTTGATCGCTAAACCAAACCTAAAGCATAATAATAACCACAGATATAGATAGTTGATAGCATAATAACAACAGAAGATGGAGAGCTGAAATTGGATACCCTTCCCGTTCTCTTTATATCGATTACTTTTTTTCCTTTTTGCGTACCGTAAGAGCTAGAGACATGAAATTCACAAAGATTTTGTAATATTTTGATTTTGGATGCCAAACCCCCTTCGCCCTAAATTAAAAAAAAAAAAACCCATTTCAAATACTAGAGACTTGTGCTTCGGCACATACGCACATATGAATAATATAATCATTCCCTGAAAGTTAGAATAAGAGAGTCGTTTCAGAAAAAAAGTTATTAAACATTTAATTTTTCACAACATAGGCGTCTTGCAGCCCAACCGCAGTTGCAACGTCAACTGCGCAGTTGGCAGAGCGTGCGTCTGTGTATGTATGTGTGGCTTGCAATATCAATATTTAAACTAAGCATAGAATATTTGAAGTATCTGCTCTTCGCAGAGCTCAGGGTATCTCCTAGTCGGGCCGTCGCGAATAGAGCACTCTGACTTGCTTCTTATTTGATTTGTGAAGACTTAAACACTTTACTTGCATTGTTTAACGGAATGTCGCCAACGCGGTATGGGCCTACATATGTGTGACAGTGACGAAACGTGCAAATTCTACAAACAAGTCACGGTCGCCATGTGGTTGATTAGATCCCGTCCAGAGCTTCTGCTCTTCTTGGCTGTTCTATTATCTTTGGTTATACTCAATTCTATTTCATTCCGCTTAAGTGTAATACATAGATTCTTATATCTACATGTATGTTGTCTAGGTGTGAGAGAGTACATATGTGTGCATTATTGTTATACCCTTTCATTTGTATAAAGGGTAGTGTAGATATACTACATAAGTCATGTAATGCTTCTTTAAAATCCTGTATAGGCTTTGATTTGATGATTTTGGCGTCAGCTAATTTTGAGAATTTATCAAGTGCGGTTAGCACCAATACAATGTCTACGTAGATGATTTCTCCTGGATTTTGTGGAATAGGGGTTTCTTTCAGTTCTGTGTTCGTAGGATGCCTATCATACTTTTGTTCCCTGCATATTCTGCACTGTTTGATAATATTTGAAATTTTTCTTGCCTTTTGTTTTGGAAATTGAATTATTCCGAAAGTTGCGCCTTTTTTTAAGTTACGCCACGATGGGATCTGTTGTGTTCTTTTAGTATTTCTTTTTCCTGTTCAATATCTATTGTAATGTCTTTTACTAGTAATGACGTGAGCTTGATTTTATAGTTTTTTGAAATGTAAAGGGTAGACCTTCTGTATTATTCCCATAATTAATTCTAATGTTATGATTCCGTTTATGATGGATTTAAATGTTTTTTTAAGATGTCCAGTATGTCCTTTTCGTTATAGTTTGGTTGTTGTATCGTATGCTTATGGAATGTTGGAAATGAGATATCAAAGATATCAAAAGCTGGTTGAGTCATCTTTTTTGATAAAGATTTGATTTTTAAATACATTAATGGAGAGTTCTACACTGAAATTAATTAAATTAATTAATTTCAGAACCTGTTGACGCAACTGAATTGATTTAGCTAGGTCTCGATAACGCATTTACGTCTACGACTAGGTTACTTTTACCTGGTTTATAGAATAGTTCATTATTATATTTCTCCAGGAATGCCTTCCTTTTTACTCTGGAATTTCCATTCCAGCTGCTAAGCGAATAAGTGAGGGGTTGGTGATCAGTATAAATTTTGACTTTTGCTCTACCGTATAGGTAGTTTCTGAGGACTTTTAGTGCCAAAACTATGGCTAACGTCTCTTTATGATTAGTAGCGTAATTTTTTTCTGCTTTCGCCTATGGCGTAATCTGATCTCAAGCATCACCGTGCATGCTTGACCGTCCCCACCGCGAGTCGCGGGCAAACCGAGGGCCTTGTCAAACGAGCCGTTAATGACACTCATTGGTGCACACGCATTCAACAGCGCACGCGTGTCGAACTGCTTCGACTCGTTGCCAATCCGGATAATTGCGGTGGGCAACAGCGTCGTCGTCCGGGATTGGAGGAACGACGGGAGCGTAGGGGCCTCAGGAAGTACGACTGCAGCCGGGGAAGCGGAGGACTGCACCGATCGCCGCCTAGGGGACCGAGGTCGGCGGTGGTCTTGGCGGCGGACTGCCGATCGCCGCCTAGCAGACCGAGGTCGGCGGTGGTCTCTGCGTCGACCTGGCGATCGCCGTGTGCCCGAGCACCGGCAAGCTCCAGTGGAATGCTCGTGGGCCAAACAGTTGGGGCAGTACCGATTTACGAATACTGTTCTCAGCTGTTTCTCCGCACTCAACTTGAGGAACCACCGACATTTACGGAGAGCGTGAACTCCGCGGCACACCCGACACCGCTAGGTATCGACTCCGCGGGGGTTTGGCCTTTCTGCCAGGGAGCGCTGGGAGCGAGTCGGGGCCATGTTGCTGAGGAAAGAGCGAGAAGCTCGGGCGAGCGGACATTTGCATAAGGACAGCGGACAGCAAATACAAAAGGGCCAGAGGGGGTTATTGTTTCGCTGGGGCAGGCTCGCGCTCACTTTGCAAAAGAATGAGCTTCGCCACAGATCGTAGAATAGACCCTCGCGAAGTTCGAACGCCGACGACACGAAGCAGACCATCAGCAAAAGAGTGCAGGCGCACCGAGCCCCGGCGAGGACATCATCTACATCCGTGTAGTGCCGCAGGATCTCACTTGCTCTAGGAAACAAGTGTTGCACGTCGTACGCCAGCTGTAACAGGACTCTTATTGCGAGAAAGGGTTCGCAGTTAACACCGAAAGTGACCGTTTGCAGCTCGTAGCTCTGAAGATTCCCGCTGCGGTCTCGATAGAGGATCCGCTGGAACGGGGTGTGCTTGGGGCTGACAAGAATCTGTCGCTATATCTGAGTCATGTCAGCATTAAAGACGAATTGGAAGAAGCACCATTTGAGAATCTGTAGCGTGAGGTCGGTTTGAAGAGTGGGTCCGGTAAGCAATGCGTAATTTAAACATACTCCTCTAGTGAACGGACTCGGGGCGTAAAAGACGACGCGGGCTTTGGTGGTAGTGCTGTCAGGTTTGAGGCCAGCGTGGTGAGGAAGATAGAAATTTTTGCAGTCCGCGGGTGGAGTCCCTCGAACCATGTGACCCAAATCGACGTATTCCTACAACACAGCGTCATACTGGGCTTTCAAAGGAGAGGTGCTTCATTCCTCAGGAATTGAGCCAGAGCGATGTGTCGTGAGTGACCCAGTTCTCCACCGTTTGGATTTTTAAACGGTAAAGAGACTACGTATAGACCGTCCTTCCTCGTCCTAACACAGTTGACTGTTCACAGATGACGTCTGCATCTTTTTCAACTTTGCCGGAAGGTCTTCCACCTCCCAGAACTTGGTGAGCAGCACATCAAGGTTACGGCTTGTGCGAGTGCTCCCGTCTGTACCGTGAATACTTGGCGAGACTTCGGTGAAACTCCAATCCTCATCTCAATCGGAGCTGGCCTATCGTAATCGCCCAATGGACGATCCCAGTTTTCGTGTTGTACCTTGTCCGGGAACGGACCCGCTGGGATTGCTCCTGCCAGTCTGGGAACGACTAAGACCAAAGCTTCTACCTAAATCTTCCTGTCCCAAGGGGCGGACAGCTACAGCAAACATGCCTTTTCTCCGCTATCTCCGACGCTTTGTCCCATGCCGGTAACAACTGCGTTGTTATGCAGAACGAAGGCTGGACTAGATTGAATACCCTCTCACAAACCAAGGTCAAATCGGCTCCAGAATCAATCAACTCTTTAATATGAAACTCTTCACAGCGATGGTTGAGTGTTACGATGGCTGTACCGGGAAGGTCCCTGAAGTGGAGGCGAAATAACTATGAGCGTTGATTGCTCTTTGATGGACGCTCGTGCGAGTTTGAACGCATTGTGGTGGACTCCTTACTTGAATGCAAAAAAGTATGATGACGCTCCTTGAAGATGTGGCAATTATGCACACTAGGGCAGTCCCTCACTTGATATCCCCGAGCGAAGCAGTTCAAGCACAAGCTCTGTAGCCTGATCACTTACACGCTCTGTGCGACGGGCATCGCAATTAAGTTTGGGCAGACTCGGATCGGCCGATATTCCTTATTACGGACATCGCAATGAAGGTTGGGCAGACTCGGATCGGATGATATTCCTTATTACAAAGCCTACGGGATGCCGCTTTGATCACTCACCATGGCGGCGGGTTTTCGGGACCTAGATGGGTCGATCTGTGTAACTGGGGCGAATTATGACCCTCCGTGGCCTCCACGATAGCGATCTGTCAAGAAACGATTCAGATCGTCCCAGGATGAGACTGCAGTCTTGTTTGGAAAAGATTGTTTTGGTAGCTTGGTCATACAGATTGCTATGAGAAGGATATCCCAATTCAAAAGCCGCCTGCAGCTCTCGCAAGGACTTGTCTGATTCCTAAGCAACTATGGGGATTTTGAGCAGCTGCTTGGCTACCGCGCAGTGAGATTGTCCCACGCGGCCTGGATACCCTCATTCGAAACAATGTCTCTTGCCTCACTGCGAGTCTTTTAATTTAGGTGGTAAAGCTTTTCCACTTTTGCCAAAACGGGATATCGAATATAGATCGGAGGACGTACGCATGTGAGAGCGCTTGGAAGTTACTGGAGTGGGTTTCAAAGGAGTTTGGGACAAAGCGCCGCTGCGACCGGGAACCTTAAGGCTTGCGGACTTTTGAGCAGCCTTAGATAAGTCGGTGGAGATTATCAAGTGCCCGAGGGAGGAGATAGTAAAAAGTAATTGCGATTTCCATCGAAGTCATAGTCACGGCTCTTAGTGTGACCGCCCTTCGCCAACTCGAAAAATCCTCGCCTTTTTGACTTCGCGCTCACAAGGATCACCTAGTGGCGTGAACAGTTGAAATTCTTTGCTGAAATCAGGGAATTGACTAATTTCATCGGATACTAGTGAATTCTTTATTTTGTTAAAAGCTTCTATTGCGTCTTGGTTTAAATTTATAAATTTTTTTCTTGGAATAGTTTGGACACTTGTCCATCTTCCTCTCTTAAAAGGGAGCTAAGTGGTTTAGCTAACTTAGCTAAATCCCTTATGAACCTTCTATACTATCAGGCAAGTCCTAAAAATGCACTTAAATCGTTTAAAGTTCTGGGCTGAGGGTAATTGGCTATTCCTAGTACTTTGATAGGATTTGTTTCGATGCCTTTGTCAGAAACAACGAACATAGAACATAATTTTTATAGAACTCGTATTCGTTAAATTGACATTTCATATTGTCATGTTGCAGTGTTTGGAAAATTACTTGAAGATTTTTTGTGTGTTTACCTGTTTTTACTAAAAATAATGATATCGTCGATGTAAATGTAGTAGATTTTCCCGATGTATTGTCTAAGAATATCATCAGGCGCACCTTAGAAAATTGATGGTGCGTTTTTTAATTCGAATGGGAGTTGTGTAAACTCATATTTTCCGTTAATAACTGAGAAGGCTGTTTTCGTAATATCTGACGAAAAGATTTTATTGTTGCCAAGTTGAGCTACTAATCTCGGGAATGAGATATTTGTCTGCTATAATGGATTTATTGAGTTTTCGATAGTCAATGACCATTCGAAATTTCCTTTCACCGGATGCATCTAATTTCTTAGGAACTATCCATATTGGTGAGTTACACTGTGTCCGTGAAGGTCAAATTATGCCATTAGTTTTTTTTTTCAAAAATTCGATAACTAATCTTGTTCTCTTGTTATCGATAAATTTCGTTAACTTATCTTTGCTTTTGCGTACTGTAAGAGCTAGAGACATGAAATTCACTGTGTAGATCCCTGTTATGAGTACAAACATTTTGTAATTTTTGGATTTAGGATGCCACGCCCCCTTAGCACTAAATTAAAAGAAAACGCATTTAAAATACTAGAGACTTGTGCTTTAGTAAATATGAACACATATGAATGACATAATCACGCCCTTTAACTTAACCTTTAACTTTAATTAAGAAAGTCTTGCTAGAAAAAAAGTTATTAAACATTTAATTTCCCATAACATTGGCGTCTTGCAGCCTAAGCGCAGTCTCTGCGTCAACTGTGCAGTCGGCAGAGCGTGTGGTTGTGCGTGCGTCTGTGTATATGTGTTGCTTGTGATGTACATACGTATAAAAGAAACAGAGAATTTGCGGAATATCAGCTCTTCACTGGATTCAGAGAGAGTTTTCTTACTCGTTCTTTAATCGATATATTTTTTTTCTCCTTTAATTGTCATTACATTGTGGGCCACGTCGATTAGTGCTTCTTAATCCTTAGGCTATCGTTGTCAAGAATTGTGTCAAATGATTTCAGTGTTTATTAATAGAAAAAATTTTACGTTACATTCCGAAGGTTGAATAAATTCCCAAGTTTGTGTTCTGTTATTTCGAGACCCCAGTTCTACATTTAAATATTGGTAGTGATGAATCAGTCAATATTAAAAAATTTTAATCTGTATCGGGATATTGTGTGGTTTCTGGTTCGTTGTTTGCATTCGCTTGCTCCATATACTCTACCAATCTCATGTCGTATTCTTCGTGGTTGTTGATTTCTGTTATTTTCTGCTCATAGTCCGTCATGGTGGCGTATGCCTCAGGATAGCCTTGTTCTTTCTGTTCCTGATATTCAGTGTTAAAGAGTCTTTGGTTTTTCCCATTTTGGTTTGCGGGGAATGGGGGCATTTTCCCGGTCTCAAATTGCGGTCTGTTCGTATAGTTGACTATCCTCATTTGCATGCTACGGTCAACATAAATTGGTTCTGCTGGCTTACCAGTACTCGGACGAGGTGGGGCTATTGGTTGGATCTGTCGATATTGGTTGGGTTGGTTTGGTTGTGGACAATATTGTGGTTGGTAGCCAAATTGGTTTGGTGGTCTTTGGAATTGACCGGGCTGTACATGGTTATAACTGCTGGCCTGAGTTGTGGCACTGGTGTCCGTGGATGAATTGGAGGTGGATTCAGAGGTGGAAAATAAAATAAAATAAGTCTATAAGTTGGGTTGTTTGATGGAGTCGGTATGAACCTACGAGGTGCCGGAATTGGATTCTGGTTTCACGTTTTCCTGTCTATTGTTTGTGTGGTTTGATTTTCTAATTTTAGACATAAATGCAAAACTTGCGGCAAGTCAGTTGGTTCCAAGAAGGCGTGGTAAATCACCACGTAGGCCTCCTACACACTAACGCCCTGTCCCTATAGGATTTTTTCATAACTACAGCTAACCTTATTGAGGATCAAGGATAGGTGTTTGTAGATATTCTGGTAAAATTCGTCAACTGTCTGTTGTCTATTTTGCGTCATAGTGGTTAGTTGATACTCAAGTGTGCTTAAGTCACGTTTGTCCGCAACAACATCACAAGGGTAGAGTAAGGCATCGAGCAATTGCCTCCCAGTTCACAGGAATATTGTTAGAGTCTAGTAATTGGTGCATGATAGGTTATTTTACTACTGATTGTGACCCTTTTGGTCACTAAACGGGTCATAATCAATAGTCACCCTTTGGTGACCCCTTGGTGACCCTTTAATACTAGAGCATGCCTCTAGGATCCTATCAACACCCTTTTCCTTTAGCTAAACTCAACTGGATCTCCTGAAAATTCTCTCATTCCTTTTACTATGTGAGGGACGCGGTCTAAGTCAGTAATGTTGCCTCTATAGTTGGTCTATACTATAGATGGTTACCTAGGCGAATTCGCTAGTATTAATCTTAACAGTCAATGTGTTCACTATTATTGTCAATCAATATTTGGTCGATATAACTTTTGATATCAATTGTCTCAGCATTTCTATTGTTTTGATACATTGTCTGTCTACTTGCTGATCTTTGCTGCTGTCTCTGTCAATATTTGTCATTATTGGTGTTGGTTGGCGCTGAAGTTGGTAATTCGTCTATGTCTGTATTAAGTACTGCGGGTAGTAATAGATTATTTGGATTGGCCATAATTAGTTAGTATTTGGTTAGTATAAACGGATGTGTTAATGGATGAAAGATAATTTTGAAGAAATGCTTCGTAATCGGAATATGCAAAAAATATGTGTGGTGTGAAAATTGTAAAAGAAAAATAAATGCTTCATATTTTATACGGATTGTGAAAATATTAATCAATTGTGTAGTTTTATATTCAAAAGATTTATTATTATTTTTCGAATAACTTTTCTTTAATTTGCTTAGCTTATATTTGTAAAGCATTTTAGTTTGATTCGTTGTTGTTTTGTTTATACCCTGAGCCCATTGAAAATGGGAAATCAGGGTATAATGTTTTTGTGAAAATGTATGTAACAGGCAGAAGGAGACGTCGCAGACCATACAAAGTATATATATTCTTGATCAGCTCGATGAGCTGAGTTGATATAGCCCTGCCCGTCTGTCCGTCCGTCCGTCCGTCCGTCTGTGTGAACGCAGCGATCTCGTAAACCACAGAAGCTAGAGAGCTGAAATTTGATATGTATACTCCTGAATACCATACGCTATACGAGTTTTTTTTCAAAAATTCGATAACTCTTCCCGTTCTCTTTTTATCGATAAATTTCGATAACCTTTCTTCTCTTTTTCTGTTGAGCGTTTTCGTTGAGCTCTTTGTATTTGCTCTTTCAATAAGCAGTGCGTTAAGAGCAGAACGAGAAACGCTCGCACAATGAGACTCGATTAACTGAAAACCTCAACGCAAACGGTTTTCATATACAGTCGCGGACAAAACTCTAAATACGACCCCCTTTTTGATGAATTCAAGCCGATCTATAGCATTTTAAAACAAGTAAGAATGCTCTAGTCGAGACGGCTCGACTAGGAGATACCCTGAGCCCTGCGAAGTGCCGATACTTCAAATATTCTATGCTTAGTTTACATATACATATATTACAAGCAACACATACACACACACAGACGCACGCTCAAGCACACGCTCTGCCAACTGCGCAGTTGACGTAGCGACAGCGCTTGGGCTGCAAGATGCCTACGCTATGGGAAATTAAATGTTTAATAACTTTTTTTCTAGCAGGACTTTTTTATTTAAACTTTCAGGGCATGATTATGTTATTCATATGTGTGTATGTGCCGAAGCACATGTCAGTAGTATTTGAAATACGTTTTTTGCAAATTTAGGGCGAAGGGGGCGTGGCATCAAAAATCCGAAAATTACAAAATGTCTGTATTCACAACAGAAATCTACACAGTGAATTTCAGGTCTCTAGCTCTTACGGTACGTAAAAGAGACGAAAAGTTATCGAAATTTATCGATAAAAAGAGAACGGGAAGAGTTATCGAATTTTTGAAAAAAAAACTCGTATAGCGTATGGTATTCAGGAGTATACATATCAAATTTCAGCTCTCTAGCTTCTGTGGTTTACGAGATCGCTGCGTTCACACAGACGGACGGACGGACGGACGGACAGACGGGCAGGGCTATATCAACTCAGCTCATCGAGCTGATCAAGAATATATATACTTTGTATGGTCTGCGACGTCTCCTTCTGCCTGTTACATACATTTTCATAAAAACATTATACCCTGATTTCCCATTTTCAATGGGCTCAGGGTATAAAAAGTAATGATGCAGTTTTGTGTCACATATAATTATAAGTCAAATAAAATTAAATTATTAATTTTCATCGCTTACTTCAAAAGTTATTCGTAAAAAATTAAAAAAAAGCCACTGACAAAAGTGTACGTACGAACTTAAAAATATGAGAATTCATTTGAAAAATTAACTGTTAAAGACAAAATTAATATTTTGTTGGACCCCCACCAGCATCGATGACCGCTTGCATACGTCTGAGCATAGAAGCAGCTAAGTTTTCGAGTTCCTCCACCGATATTTTTTGCCATTCCTTTAGCAGCTTCTCTTTGAGCAATGGGGCACTACTAATAGTGTGCTTCCGAATCCTCCGCTCCAAAGTGTCCCAAACATGCTCAATAATATTTAAGTCCGGGCTTTGTGGAGGTGAATATAACTGCCGGGGAGCATAATAAAGCAGCCAATCCTTGACAATTTGTGCCGTATGTTTGGTCCATGTTACCTTGAACAAACACAAGGTTTCCTACTCCTGACGCTGCAACTGCTCCCCAAACCATGACACTGCCGCCACCATGTTTCACGGTCGGAATTAGATTTTTGGGATCCAGGGCTGTGTTTGGTTTTCTCCAGACTTTCGCTTTGCCGTCATATCCAAATATGTTGTATTTGGACTCATTCGTAATACTAACTTCCAGAAATCGATTCCTTTATTAAGGTGCCTTTTTGCGAACTCCAAGCGAAGCTTTCTGTTTTTCTCGCTTATTAGTGGCTTCTTGCGAGGAGTTCGGCATGTGTATCCTTCATTATTGAGTGCTCTGGTTATTGTGCGTGGAATGACAACAACTTTGGACCTTTCGGCTAGCTCCTGGGCCAAATCCGTGGCGTGTACTTTGGGATTTTTACCCACAGCATTCCGCATAAACGAGATATCTTGTCGTTCGAGCTTCTTTGGGCGGCCACTGCGCGGCTTGCTTTGGATGGAACCCGAACTCATGAAGTTTTTAACAAATGTCTGCACTGTAGATTTGCTTAAATTTTAAATTTCCGCTATTTCGGCAAAAGATTTGGTATTATTTCTATAATTAATAACTAATTTTCGCAAATCAGCTTAAATTTCTTTACGAGGCGACATTATAGCGACTTTGTTATTTTCCCAAATGTTGAAAATTCAAAGAAGAACGCATATAAGCAGCATACGATTAAACCAACGGTACTTTACAGTAATATTTTAGCAAAAACAAGAGCAACAAGTAAGAATGCTCTAGTCGAGGCGGCTCGACTAGGAGATACTTCAAATATTCAATGCTTAGTTTACATATACATATATTGCAAGCAACACATACACACACACAGCCGCACGCTCAAGCACACGTTCTGCTAATTGCGCCGTTGACGTAGCGACTGCGCTTGGGCTGCAAGACGCTTATGTTGAGGAAAATTAAATGTTTAATAACTTTTTTCAGGACGGACTTTCTTATTCAAATTTCAGGGCATGATTATTTTATTCATATGTATGTATGTGCCGAAGCACAAGTCTCTAGTATTTAAAATGTGTTTTTACAAAATTTAGGGCAAAAGGGGCGTGGCATAAAAAATCCAAAAATTACAAAATGTTTGTTTGTATTGGGATCTACACAGTGAATTTCATATCTCTCTCTTACGGTACGCAAAAGAGAAGAAAGGTTATCGAAATTTATCGATAAAAAGAGAACGGGAAGATATAACGAATTTTTGAAAAAACAAAATCGTTCTGCGTATGGTATTCAAGAGTATACATGTCAAATTTCAGCTCTTAACCTTCTGTGGTTTACGAGACAGCTGCCTTTACTCAGACGGACGGACGGACGGTCGGACGGGCGGACGGACAGAAAGTCGTGGTTTGTTTAACGTGGCGTGTACCCCGAAGGGGGTTTACAACCACGGTACTCACATGCACCACCTAAGTGGCACATAGTACAGCGGGTGAATACAATGCGTCCACCAACGCCTCTAAAAGAAACTCTTTTAGGTTACCAATTTGAACTCATGCTGTCGGGCATTTTGTTCCCTCTTGGTAGGGGGCGAGGCCTATCATAACCTCTACTGTATTACGGGCACAGCACCCGGCCGTGATCCAATTCCACATTGGATCATGACACTAAACACCACAGCCACCATGAAACTCCCACAAGGGGGCCAACCACAATTGGGCTGGCCTTGGCCACCAGCCCATCCCATGGTTCAAATTAACAGCTTTGATCGGCTGATCGCAGTCTAAACTGCTACCCAATTTCGATTTCCGACAACCTGGGGCTGGGTGAGCACCATTCGGCTACCTCATGAGAGGAAGCCTCCCAAATTAAGGCTTTGGTGAGCCCTTCGACTTGTCACAAGGATTCGTCTACCAAATTTACGGTCTTTGGTTTGACCTTTGGCTCCCTTCACTATAGAAGGAAGTCTACCAAATTAAGGCTTTGGTGAGCCCTTCGACTTATCACGAGGATTTTGTCTCCCAAACTTACGGTCTTTGGTCTGGCCTTCGGCTTCCTCCATTAAGAAGGAAGTCTTCCAAATTGAGGCTTTGGTATGACTTTCGACTCCTCACTAGGATTTGTCTCCCAAACTTACGGTCTTTGGTCTGACCGTCGTCTTCCAACATAAAGAAGGAAAACTACCAAATTGAGGTTTTGGTACACCTTTCGACTCATCACAAAGATTCGTCTACCAAATTTTCGGTCTTTGGTTCGACCTTTGGCTCCCTTCAATGAGAAGGAAGTCTACCAAATTGAGGCTTTGGTATGCCTTTCGACTCATCACGAGGATTTGTCTCCCAAACTTACGGTCTTTGGTGTGGCCTTCGGCTTCCTCCATTATGAAGGAAGTCTTCCAAATTGAGGCTTTGGTATGCCTTTCGACTCCTCACTAGGATTTGTCTCCCAAACTTAAAGGACTTTGGTCGGACCTTCGACTTTCTATAAAGAAAGTCTTCCAATTTAAAGGTATTGGTAGACCTTGCGTAGCCGCCGCTACTACCAGTTTCGACTAGTGTTAGTCCGGTACTGGTCGACCAGGCCATCCTGCGTCTTCCATCAGCATGCGTCGCCTACTGAAGACTATGTTTGCATAGTCATCCAGCAGTTGCATGCTTTCAGGGGTCGTCACTGTATGCCCGAAATTCCAGTCACCGGATTCATCCTGCTGGATCCTAAGGCCTTCAAGGTTCCGTACATCCGCATAGAGGGGGCAGGCACATAGAATGTGCTGCCAGTCCTCTACGGGGTCGCCACATAGGCATTCAGCAGTCTCGCTCAGACCACGTCTGTGCAGAAAAGCGTTCAACGAGCCATGGCCAGTAATGAGGAAACTGCCATACATCGTGAACTTGAAGTCGGGGCGGCTGCAAACGAGGGTGACATCCGGGATGAACCTATGCGTAACGCGGCCGCGTTCGCCGTCATCCCACCGGAGTTGCCACTCGCGTAGAACGCGCTCGTCCAGCAAGGCTCTCCTCATTCTACGATCAAGGGTGGAAACATCTTGATTGTAGAGCCAATCGCCTTCTACCATAGGGTAGTTCCGCTTCAGCTTAAACTGCATTGCTGCGCGTGTAGCCGCTAGGTCCAGCGGTGGAGCTCCAGCAAGTACTTCAAGGGCATCGGTAGCTACCGTTCGGCATGTGGGCAAACATCCTAGCAGGATGCGCCGATGGCAGGACTTGAGCGACCTCCTGGCGCCGACTAGTCTCATCGCCATCTTGTACCATACCGAGGCACCAAATAGTGCGCAGGGCACCATGAGTCCGGCATATATCCTTCGCCGTGCTTGCGGACTGAATCCCCAGTCAACGCGTAGCACACGGGTCAGGGCTCCGACGACTCCGGCCAGCCGATCACGCAAATGCGTGATATGCGGGAGAAAACTCAACCGCTCGCCGACCGTGATGCCAAGGTAACGGTATTGCGTCACATACCGTAAGTTTGCTCCTGCAAAGCTTACAGCGGGCGGTCTGCCAGATGACAGTTTGCCCTTAAGGAGCATCGTCACAGTCTTCGTTGTCGAGACTGAGACGCCTACCTCAATACCCCATCCTCCAACTATCTCCATAAGTTGGGCACCTTTGAGCTCCAATTGGGATCTGGATTCTCCCTCGATGAGCAGCAGTAGATCATCAGCGTATGCACTAAAAGTGCATAGCGCTTCCAGGCGATGCAGGAGTACATCCATTAAGATGTTCCAAATGAATGGTCCACTAATGGACCCCTGCGGGCAGCCACGGGTGACATCCGTGTTTGCTTCGCCGAAGCTGCTGACGATGCTGGCTTTTCGGTCCGAAAAGAAGCTGCGCCAGATCCCCATTTCCCTGCATCCTAGATCCGATAGTCGGCGTAATGCTGCGTCCCATTCGACATGGTCGAATGCTCCTTTGAAGTCAATGAAGACTCCGAGCACGTATCGAGCCGGGCTGGCATCAATACTGCTCACAACATGACTCCAGGCATCCTCAACGCAGCGTCCAGAACGAAAGCCGAATTGCCATCGACTTTCATCCGTGAGCACCTCCTTCATTCGGTTCACCATGATTCCTTCAAGCACTTTGCCAAAAACAGGCAGCAGGCAGATGCCCCGATAGGACGCTGGATCGCTCCTGTCCTTGTCGGGGCCTTTGAGGAGCGCAACCACACGTGGGCGCTTCCACTCAGTGGGGAAATACCCATCTGCCAGGCAGCGGGAGTAGACCGCTGTCATGTGCTCCGGGATGGCGCGCCAGGCCGCTTTGACCATACCCCCAGTGATGCCATCTAGGCCAGGTGAGCGCCTGCTCCGAACCTTGGCGATGCATGCATCCACCTCGCACGGGTCGAGGTCTGGAGGCACATCATGTGGAACTGGAGCGTCCACGGGCCTCTCCGCAGCGGGGAAAAAGCTGTGGAGCAGGACGTTCGCGCAGTCGTGCCAGGTTACGACCAGCTGGTTGTTCCAAAGAAGGCAGCCAAGATCGGTGCACTTCTTGCGGCCACGGCATATCCTGTAGACAGACCCCCAGGGGTCGTCTTGGTGCTCGCCGACATATCGTCTCCAGTGTTCCTCTTTGACGCGTAGCATCATCCTCTCGTATTCCTTTCGGGTGATCCTGAAATACGAGGCAAGGTGTTCTGCACTGTCACTGTGCGTGCGACGCGCATGCTGCAGCCGGCGCCGGGCTCTCCTGAGCTCACGGCGTGCGTCAGTGAGAGCGGCATTCCACCAACTCACACGACGTTTGGCCCGCAGTTGCTGACGTCCAAACACAGCGTCGCTCACCTGATAGACAAGGGAGCGAAGAGCAGACACCTGGACATCTGATGCCATTTCGCGAAACTGCTCCAGAGGAATCTCCATCGATGCAGTCGTTAGCTCACTACTGAAGCGCCGCCAGTCAGCACTGTGGAGCTTCCACGAGGGCACAGGAGCATGGCTCTCAACTGTGCTTGCCGGATCGAGTGTCACAACAACATTAATGATGTTGTGGTCGCTCAGATCCCACTCGCTTACACTCCACTCATACGCAGCCCACGTATAGGCTGAATCACTGACGATTGTCACGTCGATATCGCTCCTTGCCCTGCGATTATCAAACGTGTACACATTGCTGTGGACATTGAGCACGCCGGCTCGACTGCCCTGAACCCAATCAGCTAGCAGTTCACCCCGCTGCCTGTTTAAGTGGCCCCGAGATCGCTCAGGGAGCTTACTGAACCACAGGGGGGATACTGCGTTCGCGTCTAGGCCATAGATGACAGGCGTGCGGCTGGCTAGCAGCAGCACCGCATCCATGTACAGCAGGTACGGCTCCAATTCCGCGTTGAATTGGCAGTATACGGAGGTGAGGAAAATCGAGCCGAAGTTTCCAGACACACTCACGCATACGCCATACTCAGTAGTGAGCGTTGAGACAGGCATGCAGACAACCTCCTGGTCATCTACAACCACAGCGGCCTTGTTCCGGCGGTCGGAGAAGACTCGCATGCCTGCCGGTAATCCGGTGATCCTTCCTCCACGGTCAACGTAAGGCTCCTGGAGTAATGCGAACATGACCCCTGAGTCTCTCATCCGGACTCCGAGGTCAATTACGGCAGCTCTACTGCGTCCACAGTTAGCCTGGATGACTCTAAACATTAATGTCTAGAGGCCACCCTGGCGAGCACTGCTCCGTAAATCGGGCACGTCGGCGAAAGCATACGATGCTTCGACGGCAGCCCCTTGAAACTGCAGTTCCTGCATGATACAGGGTTACTGCAGTTAGAGGCACGGTGCCCGGGTTGTCCGCATTGCCTGCAGATCTGCTCCTTTATTCTGCATTGCGCTGCTCTGTGGTCAAAGCTGACGCACCTGAAGCAAGCGTAGGACGGCGTGACGGTGTGCCAGCGGAACGAAAACCAGTCAATGTATATCCTATCATGTTCCTCTAGGATGTCCAGGGCCTTTTGATCCAGGTCGAGCTGCAGGTTGACCGTGGGTCCAGCTTCGCTTGTCCATGGCTTGGACGC
The DNA here is from genome assembly GCA_035047485.1 of Drosophila peninsularis. Classification (NCBI taxonomy): domain Eukaryota; kingdom Metazoa; phylum Arthropoda; class Insecta; order Diptera; family Drosophilidae; genus Drosophila; species Drosophila peninsularis. The sequence continues at coordinate 1,055,266 of JAWNPN010000043.1, read as the reverse complement.
GATCTTAACCGACTTCTCATAGGCCACACTTGACATGCGACCCAGGAAGTGGTTCTTCCACAGTCCATCCATTAACTGCTTCGCGGTGATGCTGCTGTCCACGTCGCGGACAGTCACCTTAGGTTTCGCTGCGGCATTCTGCTTAACCTCAAGTCCAATCTCCTTGAACTTGGGGTTGGCCACCACCTTGCGCATCTCGCCTGAGGACGGAGTCCGGATGATGGCACCGCCACGCTTCAGCTCACGCACTTCGTGCACACGCACACCAAGTGCGGGCGCAACCTCCCGGCGAACACGCTCAGCAACTTGCTGAGGTGTCTCCTCGGGGTTGTTGCTCGTCACGATTGCTGACCATGTTTCCGCAATCTTGCGGGCACGGGGCGCTGCAATCGGAGCAGCGGGGGCAGCAGTGGGGGCGGCAACAGCAGGAGCAGCTATAGTGACTCGGGGCAGGGCGCAGATCCTCTGCTCCGTTTCCAGCTCCTTCATCCTCCCAAACATCTCGAGGACGAGCTCCTGGTACTTTGCCGCTAAGTCCAGCACGCTAAGAGCGACGGCGCCGGGCACGTCTTCTCCCAAGACGGCCCGTCTGAGCTTCTTCTCAATGTGCTGCATACGCTGCAGCACAGAGTCGGAAGTCACGGCATCGGCTCCAGCCGACGCCAGGGCATTCGCGCTCCTAGCGGCAACGGTAGCGGCGGCAGCGGCAGACGTCGATGGCAGCAACAGGAGGGGCAGCGGCTGGGGGGGCAGCGCATGGGTGGACATCAGAAGGAGGGGCAGCAGCAGGAGGGGCAGCAGCAGGAGGGGCAGCAGCAGCAGGAATGACAGCAGCGGGGAGGGCGGCAACAGCAGGAGGGGCGTCAGTGGCAGCGGTGACAGCGCCAGTGGCTGCGGCAGCGGCAGCGGCAGCGGCAGCAGCAGAGGCAGCAGCGTGGGCGCCTTTACCGGCCATAACGGCGGCAAGTGACGCGTCACTTTCCTCCGATGAGGCCACGTCTCTCGCGACAAACTTTCTCGGCGGCGAGTCAGTCGGCGGCGGCATCGCGGTGGCATCGACGGTCATTGACCGGGTGAGCACCCGGCCACGACCACGCTTCTTGCGCCCGCCACGCGATGACAGCGTTAAGCTCCCGGCACTGCTGCTCGCGTCGCTCATAGCGTCGCTCATTACGCCTTATTTATAGGCCACAAAAATAGTGCGTTTTTTTAAAGTATGCAGTACTTTTTATATTCGCCCGAAAGTATGCTACACTTTTATTTACCTACGTTCTGATTGGCTAGCCAATCAGCGCACAGTAGCGGTGAATTAACACGCACGCACTAATACACGCGCACAGCAAAGATCGCTTATCGCGAAACGTTCGAAATAAGCAATCTTAACGCGCTCGACCGGTAAAATTGTTATTTCTTGCAATAAAAACTTGCAGTAAACACTCCGCACAGCTAACAACACGTCTGCTCACGTTGAGCGTCTGAAGCTAACTGCGGGCGGACGGACAGACGGACAGACGGACAGGGCTATATCAACTGATTTCCCATTTTCAATGGGCTCAGGGTATAAAAAAAAACGGGTTTGCTCCGAGCGCGAGAGACCTTAGAACCAATAAATCGGTCTTGCAATTTGGTTTTGAGATTCTGCTAAGTGCAAACTGAAAAGTGAATTATTAAAATTTGTTAAATGCCTGATCAAAGATTAAGCTTTGATGTGGTCCAATTAATTTATTATAACCACAATTTGGGAAAATCCGATACATAATTATCTGAACAGTTGTCTACATCCAGAAAATCAATATACAACATCTTAAATCGCGTGGAAAAGGTAGGACAACATGAAGAAAAGGGTACAAGTGGAGTAAACGGAAGATTTACAGTCGGGCAGACCGTTTAATTATGCGGAAGATTGACCAAAATCCCCAAATATCGATACGGACACTTGCGAAAGACCTTATGGCTGAATGTGACGAGTTCTATCGTATGAAACAGTGCGCCTACGACATATCTACACTTCTAGAATTGCACGAAAGACATCGCTGCATTCATGCATACATATATGTATATTTGAAAAAGAACAAGTCTCAAGTATTTGAAATGTGTTTTTGCATATTCAGAGCGAAGGGGGAGTGGCATCCATCAAATCAAAAAATTATAAAATCTTTGTATTTATTACACGGATCTACACTGTGAATTTCAAGTCTCTAGCTCTTATGGTACGAAAAAGACAAATTTTACTGCGTATGGTATTCACGAGTATACATATGTACATGTCAAATTTCAGCTCAATAGCTCCTGTGGTTTACGAGATCGCTGCGTTCACACAGACGGACAGACAGAAAGGGCTATATCAACTCAGCTCATTGAACTGATCAAGAATATATATATGTACTTTGTCGGGTCTGCGACGTCTCCTTCTACCTGTTACATATGTACATTTTCACAAAAACATTATACCCTAATTTCCCATTTTCAATGGGCTCAGGGTATAAAAAGTTATTAAACATTTAATTTCTCATAACATAGGCATATTGCAGCCCATGTGAAGTCGTTACGTAAGCCGCTCAGTTAGAAAAGCGCGTATGTGTTGCTTGCAATTTCCTTATTCGATGGAATTCGTATGCCAATTGGTTCACGGTATTACAAAAATTTATTGAGTTATTAGTTTGAGTGAGAGCTTGGAATAGAGCAAAATGTTTGGTGATTTACGGTTCGTTAAACAAGGCATCAAAATTAATTAATTATATATATTATAGCTTGATTCACAGTTCATTTTTTTCCGCACAGAACTTAAACTGCACCCATTTAGATAAGTCTCAGGAGCAGCAACATATGAGCGATGATATTGCCAAGCATGGTCCACCGGTGGGCTCTGCGTTGTATGATACTCATCTACAGCAACGCTTCGGTTCAGCAGAGAACGATCTCAAATTCGTTCTTTATATGTATGAAGTACGAAAGATGCGTGATATTTACGGACGTATCAGTTTTGCCCTAATCACAATTAAAGACAAAAAGTAAGCAGTAATCTTATAATATATATTTCGTGTTTTTACAACTTCAATTTTATCTTATATATCGTCCTATAAGAAGCACATTCTGTGAAATGGACGACCTTAGTAAACGCAGCACAATAAAACAAAATCTTGAAATGCTTATTGTGGAAATACCTGGTTACATATCAATTATAGAGAATCTTTCAGATGGCCTAGATGATAAATTAGGATGGAAAAAATTTAAATTTTGTTTTAAGTTGGCTACCAGTCAAATCGTAAGTATTAGCCATATTATACAAACATATACTTGGCAATTTATTTAAATAATCAAATATAACTAAATTTGTTTTTTTGTCACATTAAATGAGGTGGTATCTCTGGGCGTGATAGCGATAGGGTCATGGATGCTCGCCTACGAGATTTCCTGGACCCTCTTGAATGTGCCTATGTTGTGGTAAATTAAATGTTGTCCGACGGAAAGACGGACATGGCTATATAAACTAAGCTTGTCGAGCTTATCAAGAATATATATACTTGATGGGATCTGTCACGCTGACCCCCAGGGAGATTCTTGAACGCAGCGATGAACCGCTATTTCGAAAATTCTCTGTTTATTTTATATATTTGTATGTACATTACAAGAACATACAGACGCACGCTCAAGCACACGCCCTGCCATCTGCGCATTTGACGTACCGACTGCGCTTGGGCTGCAATTTGTCTATGCTATGTGAAATTATATTTTAAATAACTTTTTATGTAGATGGGCTTTCATGATCAAACTTTCTGAGCGTGCTTATGTCATTCATATGTGAGTATTTCACAAGGCACAGTCTATAGTATTTGAAATACGTGTTTTGTAAATTTGAAGCAAAGGGGAAGTGTCATCCAAAATTTATCAACAATAAAATTTGTATCAAACAAACATAAAACTAAAAACAAAATTTGAACACTCTATCTATAAACATTAATTAAATATAATTATAATAAATTAATATCGATTTCGTATTTAATCGATAACATTCAATCGGAAATGATTATCAAGTAAGAGTGCTCTAGTCGAGACGGCTCGACTAAGAGATACCCTGAGTCCTGCGAAGTGCCGATACTTCAAATATTCTATGCTTATTTTACATATACATGTATTACAAGCAACACATACACACACACAGACACACAACGCACGCACAAGCACAACTCATAGCACCATTATTTGCACAGCAAATACATTCAATTATAAATAGTATGCGTACCTACATATATCGATCCTCACAAATTTCGAAATGAAAGCTTTTGCTTAAGTTTTTCCCTCAATAAAAGCTGACACAGCCAACATGTGTATCAGATAAAAGCCTAGAGGACACTACAGATAAATAGGGTGTTATTGGGGGAGGAAAAGTTGTCATATTGTTGTTCTTAGGTTGACCAACACTCGGAGACGATTTTATTTTATACCCTGAACCCATTAAAAATCGGAAATCAGGGTATAATGTTTTTGGGAAAATGTATATAATAAGCAGAAGGAGACGTCGCAGACCATACAAAGTATATTTATTCTTGATCAGCTCGATGAGCTGAGTTGATATAGCCCTGTCCGTCTGTGTGAACGCAGCCATCTCGTAAGCCACAGAAGCTAGAGAGCTGAAATTTGACATGCGTACTCCTGAATACCATACGCTATACGAATTTTTTCAAAAATTCGATAACTTTTCGCGTTCCGTTTTTATCGATAAATTTCGATAACTTTTCGTCTCTTTTACGTACCGTAAGAGCTAGAGACATGCAATTCCCTGTGTAGATGCCTGTTGTGAATACAGACATTTTGTAATTTTGCAAAAAACGCATTTCAAATACTGGAGACTTGTGCTTCGGAACATACACACATATGAATAACATAATCATGCCCTGAAAGTTTGATAAAAAAGTCCTGCTAGAAAGTTAAACATTTAATTTCCACAACATAATCCTCTTGCAGCCCAAGCGCAGTCGCTACGTCAACTGCGCAGTTGGCAGAGCGTGTGCTTGAGCGTGCGTTTGTATGTGTGTATATGTTGCTTGCAATATATGTATATGTAAACTAAGCATACAATATTTGAAGTATGGGCACTTCGCAGGGCTCAGGGTATCTCCTAGTCGAGTCGTCTCGACTAGAGCATTCTTACTTGTTTTTTCAAAAATTCTATTACTCATCCCGTTCGCTTATTATTGATAGATTTCGAAGCCTTTTCTAAGAGCTAGACATGAAATTCATTATGAAGATGCCTGTTATGAATACAAAGATTTTGTAATTTTTGGATTTTGGATGCCACGCCCCCTTCGCCCTAAATTTTTTTAAAACACATTTTAAATACTAGAGACTTGTGTTTCGACACATACACACATATGAATACCTCAGTGTACCTCAGGGTAGTCATTTCGGCCCTCTACTATTCTCATTCAATACTATTCATGTATGCATATACACTAATTCACTAGATCATCTTTGCCTACAAGATGATCTTAATACCTAATCAGTTGCATTTGAATTGCTCTAAATGTATGACAATGACTTTTGTCCATATAGTGCTCATTACACAATCAATAATGAGTCTTTCCACCGTATTTTTATAGTCCAAGATTTTAGTTTACTCTTTGATTTTAAACTTACTCAATCCCCTTATCTCAACAATCATTATTGTTCACCTTAGAGAAATCACACACAGGGCCCGGTAGTGACAATGCACAGGCAACTCTCCCTGCTTGTGTATTGTTTTCCCATCTCTTTTTATCAGGGTATAATGTTCTTATGAAAATGTATGTAACAGGTAGAACAAGATGTGGCAGACCCCATAAAGTATATATATTCTTAATCAGCTCGATGAGCTAAGTTGATATAGCCCTGACCGTCCGTCTGTGTGAACGCAGCGTTCTCATAAACCACAGAAGCTAGAGAGCTAAGATTTAACATATATACTCATGAATACCATACGCAGAACGAGTTTTTTCCCAAAATTTCGATAACTCTTCCCGTCCTCTTTTTATTGATAAATTTCGATAACTTTTCTTCGTATTTGCGTACCGTAAGAGGTAGAGACATGAAATTCACTGTGTAGATTCCTATTATGAATATAAACACTTGGGCTAAGCACAGTCTCTACGTCAACTGCGCAGTTGACAGAGCGTGTGCTTGTGCGTGCGTATGTATATATATATATATATAAATATATATATATATATGTTGCTTGTAATGTGCATATATGTATATCAAAGAAACGTTCAAATTATGTAATTGTGGTTCTTCGAAGGGTTCAGGGTATCTGATAGGTCACATATTTTTGTTAGGTGACAGAGTTAATATGAATTCCGTCTAGGCTAATAGTAGGGCAGGCATTGTGTCTGTTTGTAAAAGTCATCTCTGAGTGGTTTTGTCTGTTCATTAATTTAGGTTTGTTTCAACCCAATTGCCGATATGACATAATGCAAAAAATCATGTCCTTGCTGATTCCGCACAAGTTGCTGGTTGAGTGAGAATTAGTTTTATCGGTCGTGACTACAATAAAATCATGTCCACTGCCAAAATTCTTTATAGCGGTTTACGCTGGTCTTGTCATATTTACTTGGAAATCAAATCATTTTCTCCAAGATATATAATTCTGTACGGTTTCAATTTTCAAAACTGAGTAATTTTTAAAACAGTTAACTAGCTGGCGAAACAATACTAAATCAGTAAAATTTTGATATTTCAAATATTCAAATGGAGACAACATCGTATCCGCGTCTCCTTCATTACCTTGTCCTGATTCTTTATGAATTCCCTTTTCTAGTTGCTTGTTGGAGACACCTGTGCTAGTTGTTTCAAGGTGATAGTAGTTTACATCCTCTTTACCCGATTTAAAAAAGAATTGTATTAAACTAAACTGAACCGAAACTCCAATATACAACAAAATTTATTGTAGCAGATTATGCGAGTACAAAAAGTGAAGTACATACAAGTAAGAAAACTCTAGTCGGTAGCGCCCAACTAGGGGATACCCTGAACCCAGCGCAGAACTGTTATTCCGTAAATTCTGTTTCTTTTATATGTATGTATGTATGTATGTATGTACATCACAAGCAACACATGCACATATACACACAGACGCACGCACAACCACACGCCCTACCAACTGCGCAGTTGACGTAGCGACTGCGCTTGGGCTGCAAGACGCGTATGTTGTGGAAAATTATATGTTTAATAACTTTTTTTCTGGAAGGACTTTCTTATTCAAACTTTCAGGGCATGATTATGTTATTCATATGTGTGTTTGTGCCGAAGCAAAAGTCTCTAGTATTTAAAAATTTTTATATTCATAATAGGAATCTACACAGTGAATTTCATGTCTCTACCTCTTACGGTACGCAAATACGAAGAAAAGTTATCGAAATTTATCGATAAAAAGAGGACGGGAAGAGTTATCGAAATTTTGGGAAAAAAACTCGTTCTGCGTATGGTATTCATGAGTATATATGTTAAATCTCAGCTCTCTAGCTTCTGTGGTTTATGAGAACGCTGCGCTCACACAGACGGACGGACAGACGGACAGGGCTATATCAACTCAGCTCATCGCGCTGATCAAGAATATATAAACTTTGTGAGGTCTGCGACTTTTATTTCTGCTTGTTAGATACATTTTCACAAAAACATAATACCCTGATTTCCCATTTTCAATGGGCTCAGGGTATACAAGTTACATTTTTTATGTAGGTCCCTTCGCGGTTCTTCGCTGGGTTTAGGGTATCCCCTAGTCGGGCGCCACCGACTAGAGTAGAGAGGAAATCAGGTTATAATGTTTTTGTGAAAATGTATGTAACAGGCAGAAGGACACGTCGCAGACCCCACAAAGTATATATATTCTTGATCAGCTCGATGAGCTGAGTTGATATAGCCCTGTCCGTCTGTGTGCACGCAGCTATCTCGTAAGCCACAGAAGCTAGAGAGCTGATATTTGACATGTATACTCGTGAATACAACACGCAGTACGAGTTTTTTTTCTTTCAAAAATTCGATAACTCTTCGACAAGTTTTCTTCTCTTTTGCGCGCCGTAAGAGCTAGAGATTTTGGATTTTGAATGCCACACCCACATAGAATATTGAAGTATCGGCACTTCGCAGGGCTCAGGGTATCTCCTAGTCGAGCCGTCTCGTCTAGAGCACTCTTACTTGATATTGTTTAAATGACAATATTGCGGTACTTCTGCAACAACAAATCAGTGCAAGTGTGCTTTGCATTGTTTACATTTTTGTTTTGCATCGCGCACGGTAACTGCAAATGTAAATTACGAATTTTTTTGATCAATAGAAAAATATCAATGGACATTGATATAGCTGATGTGCAAGACACTGGCAACAACAACAACAAACGAAAACTGCAAAGATCGTCATAAGCAGCTAAGAAAAAGCTGGTATTCGATTGGCCAAGCACTAGCAAAGCTGCAGCTGCATCACAAAATCGGTGTACTATGCTCGAAGAAGACGATGATGACATCTGCGAGGTACATACCAACAAAAATACTGAACGAGCCAGATCCGAAACCCAAACCTCGCCCACTTCCTATTTGGTGTCCGGACATTAAATCTGTTGCTAAATTGCAACAGATAATTGATAAAGCGATCGAGCTGAAGTCATACATCATTAAAGGCGAAACAATATTGCCATATTGACGCAATGCAGCGATGATTATTGTTCAATAATTAGCCACTTTACAAAGCTGAATCTGCAGTTTCACTGCTACCAGCTCAAGGAAGAAATACCGTTTAGAGTCTGCCTTATAGGATTGCACTCCAGTACTCAAGTACAACACATAAATGATGAGCTAGAAGCCAAAGGCACCAACGTTCATAATCCGCTGAACCGGATCGACCGAACTCCGGTAAAATATTTTTCGTAGTTGTTGCTCAGGCACCAAATAACATGCAAGTTCTCGATCTTCGAGTTATTTGCAGACAACGTTGCACGGTGGAGCTACCGCGGAAGTATAACAATCTTACGCAATGTCACCGCTGTCATTAAGTTAGCTTGTTGGCATTGCTTTGAGCAATAATTGCATCAAACTGCCGTAGTTGTTATAGCAGCATCTTTGCGAATAGTTATTCGTTTAGTTGATTGTGATTTTGGGATCTCTCCCCACAACAGCTTGTGGATACGATATTCCACTTGTTGGAGTTTGAGTGCTGAAGCTGAAATTATAACTCTGAGCAGTCAGGGCAGGACGGGCTGTTTCTGTATTGGGTGGTTGTGCTGGATTTCGCTTATACACTGGAGTCTGTAGCTTGAGCTGCCGCTTATATACTAAGCAGCCCTTGCAGTTAGCGGGATGCTGTAGATGCTTAACTCCAAATAATGGCTCTAAGAGTGGGCATATGGATCGTCAATATGGAGGAGGAGCACACAGGTTTGGTGGATCCTCGATCCTCATAAGATCTGAAATTGCCCATACACCACTACTCCCAGTTTGCAATGCAACAATGCACGTCTTAAATATTAGCGTCCCTACATCCATTGGAGCTCTGGAAATTTCTTAAATTTACTGTCCGCCAAATGTTGGTCTGCATGATCAAGGTTTAACACCTCTCCTCGACAAAGGCTGGACAAAGCTCTCACTGGCGGCTATTGGAACGGCTGGCATCCGTTTTGTGCAGCAATAATGCAAATCAGCGGGGAGAAGCGATTTTGAAGCGATTCACAATGCACAATATAGCATACTGGCGGCTGGAGCCTACCCACTAAATGGGCACAGGCCCTCTGCAATCGACTTTGCAGCATATAGAGGTATTAGAGATCGGCAGTTGAGCATTGAAGATTCTCTAGAATTGCCCTCAGACCACCTGCCACTCATTATCGCGATTAATACGCAACCACAGCCTTTCCCCACTAGGGAACGGTTACTGCCAGTAGGATCTGATTATGGAGTCATTCGACGCGTGCATCTCGCTCTCTACACCCAGAAATGGAATTCAACACACCCGAAGACGTGGTTTACGCTACCAATTAGCTGGAAGAAGCTATATTTGCAGCCTCGCTCCTAGCCGCACCACCCGTTAGACGTACACAATATATCTCTGGGTACAACATTCCCCTCTCCTTGGAGGGCCAGGATCACCTACTGTACAAGCGTTGGGCAAGGCGACGCTGAATACGCACGCGGACAGTTAATGATAAAGCCAGTTATAATGAAGCAACAAGGCAACTTAAAGTTGCGTTAGCGCAGCTTCAGAGCAGGCGCATTAACGTTGCGCTAGAAAGAGCGGACTCACCTGCAAATGCTGGCACCTAGCTCACTGGAGATGAGACGCAAGCTGAAGCTTTTGCCCAACATCTTCAGGAGCAATTCACACCGCTGATAACCGCCGAGCTTGCAGATATACCGGAAACTGATGACATTATCCTCTCACCTGTCCCGTTATACGTCCAGATCCCGCCATGCAAGTATCAGGCGAGTGAAGCCGAAAAAATCCCCTGGATTTGATCTCATCAATGGCAGAGTGGTTAGAGCACTACCTGACTCAACAGTTGAGCATTTAACATTGTTGTACAACGTCATGCTTCGTATCCGGCACTTCCCAGCTTGCTGGAAGCGTGCCGTGATTGTAATGATTCCTAAACCTGGTAAACTCGTGGGCGAAATTGGTTCGTATAGACCAATTAGCCAGTTGCCAGTGCTCTCCAAAGTATTTTAAAGAATACTACTGCCACGAGTACTGACACACTTGGTACGGCGGGATTCCGTTCCAAATCACCAGGTGGCTTTAGGAAGCAGCATGAAACACCGGAACAGGTGCACAGAATTGTACATCATATTCTGGCTGCCTTTGAAGAGAAGATGTACTGCTCCGCCGTCTTTATAGACGTAAAACAGGCGCTTGATCGAGTATGGCACCTGGGCCTGCTGCAAAAATTGAGGACAGCCCTACAATTATTCACGTTACTGTCTTCATATTTGCTGAGAAGGAGCTTCCAAGTTTCCAAGGGGCAGGCATTGTCATCCGCCAGAGCAATCAGAGCTGGTGTCTCGGTCCAGTGCTGTACACACTTTTCACTGCAAACATGCCAACGCCTCAGCCAAGTGATACTGGAACCATTATAGTGACTTATGCAGATGATATTGACATTCTGTCAAGAGATAAGTCTACACAAGAAGCTTCCAGCTGACTGCAGAGATATCTTCATTCCTTCGGACAGTGCGACAGTGGTTCACACCAACTTTGCACCAGACGTGGTAACTGTCCGAATGTGACAATAGGATCCTCAATTCCGAGTGCCTCAAAAGTGTGCTATCTTGGGGTCACGCTCGACAGAAGGCTAACATTCAAAGCACACATCAGTCAGGTGACCAAGCGATGTCAATCAAAGCTAAGAAAAGTGGACTGGATGCTGAGAGCCTCCAGCAAACTATCGCTTGACAGCAAAGCTCACTGGAGCCACCATCTACAAGGAAATAGTAGTGCCAACGTTCCTATATGTAATGCCTATATGGGGCTCTGCGTCGAGGACATCGCTCAACAAAGTGTAAGTGCTACAAAACAAAGCACTGCGGTGATTTACGTGTGCCAACTGGTATGTCAAAAATTCAGTGCTCCATAGGGACGTGAAAATCCCTACCATCGTGGAATTTATTGGAAGGTACAGCTCCAGATACGCGGACAGACTAGTAGCGCACCCGAACTAGCTCGCATCAAATCTGGCTACGAACAGCAACAGGCGAAGGCTTAAGCGACTGCATCCCAAGGACCGTCGGGGAATGTAAAATAAGTTAAGTTAATAAGTAAGTAATAATAATAAGTAAATAAGTTAAATACACATATTGGCATACGTGCCCAAAAATTTAGTTAAGGTCTAGTGATAAATACGCTATAGAGTTTAAGACAATAAGCGTAAATAAATTGAATTAAAAACAAGTAAGAATGCTCTAGTCGAGACGGCTCGACTAGGAGATACCCTGAGCCCTGCGAAGGGCCGATACTTCAAATATTCTATGCTTAGTTTACATATACATATATTGCATGCAACACACACACACACAGACGCACGCATGATAATGTTATTCATATAGAGAGTTAGTAGAGAGTTATTCAGAGTTATTCTAAGTTTGTGAGAGTAAGAAGTATTTTCGTTTGCGCTCCGTACTTTTATATTTTCTGTGCTTTAAATTGTTTTAATATTTACTTATTGTTGCAGTTATTTATATTGCCGTGATTTGTGCTTCTGTTTGTTTTCTCACTTACATAGTTTTGTGAGCGTTGGTAATTATATTAAATTTGAAATTTTCGTCTTCGTTTTAGTATACATATCTACTCTGTGTATTTTTCTCATTTGCTCTCTTATTATACCCTGAGCCCATTGAAAATGGGAAATCAGGGTATAATGTTTTTGTGAAAATGTATGTAACAGGCAGAAGGAGACGTCGCAGACCATACAAAGTATATATATTCTTGATCAGCTCGATGAGCTGAGTTGACATAGCCCTGTCCGTCTGTCCGTCCGGCCGTCCGTCTGTGTGAACGCAGCGATCTCGTAAATCACAGAAGCTAGAGAGCTAAAATTTGACATGTATACTCCTGAATACCATACGCTATACGAGTTTTTTTTTCAAAAATTCCATAACTCTTCCCGTTCTCTTTTTATCGATAAATTACAATAATTTTTTGTCTCTTTTACGTACCGTAAGGGCTAGAGACATGAAATTCACTGTGTAGATGCCTGTTGTAAATACAGACATTTTGTAATTTTTGGATTTCGGATGCCACGCCTCCTTCGCCCTAAATTTGCAAAAAACGCATTTCAAATACTAGAAAATACATGCCCTGAAAGTTTGAATAAAAAAGTCCTTCTAGAAAAAAAGTTATTAAACATTTAATTTCCACAACATAAGCCTCTTGCAGCCCAAGCGCAGTCGCTACGTCAACTCCGCAGTTGGCAGAGCGTGTGCTTGAGCATGCGTCTGTGTGTGTGTATGTGTTGCTTGCAATATTTGTATCTGTAAACTAAGCATAGAATATTTGAAGTATCGGCACTTCGCAGGGCTCAGGGTATCTCCTAGTCGAGCCCTCTCGACTAGAGCATTCTTACTTGTTTTTACGTGTGTGTGTTCGTTGTTGATCGCTCACGCTCAGCTTAGTGTTTATCTTTGTCATACGAAATTTTTGTTCGTTTTTATCGTTGTATCTCTCCCGCTCTATTTACTGTATCAGCTGTTTGTGTTGGTCTCTGACTTAGCTGTTTGTTGTTGTTTGTGATTCGCTCGCTCAACACAGTTAATCCTCGCTTTATCTGTATAGTGTAAGTGTGTGTGTTCGTTGTTGATCGCTCACGCTCAGCTTAGTGTTTATTTTTGTCATACGAAATTTTTGTTCGTTTTTATCGTTGTATCTCTCCCGCTCTATTTACTGTATCAGCTGTTTGTGTTGGTCTCTGTCTTAGCTGTTTGTTGTTGTTTGTGATTCGCTCGCTCAACACAGTTAATCCTCGCTTTATCTGTATTTTTCTTATTCTTTATCCGCTAATTTTGTTTTGCTTAACTTCCCAGTTGCCAATATGACTTGCTGCAAAAAATCTTGCTCATTTAGGCAAGGCGCTGATTCTGCACAAATGCAATTTGTTGGTTGCTGGTTGTGTGAGAATCTAATGCATATAAAATGTGCTGGCATCTATGGGCGTGATTGCGATAGAGGCTGCACCCAAAAGTGATTGCTTGGAAAAACTATTAAATTTTTCCAAGATGTATAATACAGTATTCGAAACTGATTAATATTCCTCAACAGCTAACAGGTGAACTGAAAGCTGGCGAAGAAATATTAACTCAATATAGTTTTGAATCTCCGCTTACTCAACTGATGACTTCATCACTGTTAGTCCCTCCCTCATTTCATTTATCATCTCCTAATTTGTCTGCCCCTTCTTCACCGTGTCAGGAAATATCAATTCCGATATCTGATGACTCAGGTGAAACATCTGCTGCGTGTCATAATAGACACTCAAAAGGCCCCTAAAAAAAAGTCAAAGTGCCGCCGAGAGTTGTTCAAACTAAAAACAACATTCAGACATCTTCTCTTGACCCTACTGTACCCTATTTATCTGTTGTGTCTCCTCGAAAGCAAGTTTTCTTATCTAGGCTTTCATTAGATACTACATATGAGGCTGTGTCTGCTTTTATTGAAAGCTAAACTAAAGCTAAGGTTTTTATTTCGAAGTTCAATTTTACTTCTCCTCGTGAAATTGCTTCAATTAAAATAAATGTACCTATAGAATTCTTCTCAACTATATGTGACTCAAAATTTTGGCCACCCCATGTAGTTGTGCATGAATTCAAACAGAAGATTCGGAACAGAATTTCCCCGGTCTCTTTAATTTCTGATTCGATACAACCTTCATCTGAGGCTGTATCAAAAAACTAATTTCTCCATCTTCTCCGCAGCTATCCTTAATATAATCAAAATGTTGTTGGCCTTAATTCCAAATTAAGAAGTCTTTTTCTGTATAGCTTTTGTGTAAAATCTTAACTTAGTGCCCTCACTGAGACGACGGTAACTCCAAATGTTTATAACAGTCAGGTTCTTTCAGATAATTTCGCTATTTACAGAGTTGATCGTTTGTCACGTAGAGGGGGTGGAGTTTTAATAGCTGTTAAATCCCACTTCCTCTCGGAATCGTTTACCTTCTCATCACTTTACAATATTGAGATTATTGGAGTTAAAATAACTCTGCAGTCTTGTCCCCTGTACGTTAAATATATACCTCCCTCTTCTGATTTATTCAACATATATCTTGATTCTTCAACATATATCTGGTATTAAAGAAATGTATGTGCAAGTTCAAGATAATGACTAGTTTATTTATTATCTTTTTGATGAATTGTTTAACCTTTCTATGTTTCAGATGAACTCGATCTCTAATCATTTGAATCGATTTCTTGATCTTGTTTTTATACCCTGAGCCCATTGAAAATGGGAAATCAGGGTATAATGTTTTTGTGAAAATGTATGTAACAGGCAGAAGGAGACGTCGCAGACCACACAAAGTATATATATTCTTGATCAGCTCGATGAGCTGAGTTGAAATAGCCCTGTCCGTCTGTCCGTCCGTCCGTCCGTCCGTCCGTCTGTGTGAACGCAGCGATCTCGTAAACCACAGAAGCTAGAGAGCTGAAATTTGACATGTATACTCCTGAATACCATACGCTATACGAGTTTTTTTCAAAAATTCGATAACTCTTCCCGTTCTCTTTTTATCGATAAATTTCGATAACTTTTCGTCTCTTTTACGTACCGTAAGAGCTAGAGACCTGAAATTTACACTGTAGATTCCTGTTGTGAATACAGACATTTTTTTATTTTTGGATTTTGGATGCCACGCCCCCTTCGCCCTAAATTTGCAAAAAACGCATTTCAAATACTAGAGACTTGTGCTCCGGCACATACACACATATGAATAACATAATCATTCCCTGAAAGTTTGAATAACAAAGTCCTGCTAGAAAAAAAATTAAACATTTATTTCCACATCATAAGCCTCTTGCAGCCCAACCGCTGTCGCTACGGCAACTGCGCAGTTGGCAAAGCGTGTGCTTGAGCGTTCGTCTGTGTGTGTGTGTGTTGCTTGCAATATATGTATATGTAAACTAAGCATAGAATATTTGAAGTATCGGCACTTCGCAGGGCTCAGGGTATCTCCTAGTCGAGCCGTCTCGACTAGAGCATTCTTACTTGTTACTAATGATAATACTATCATTAGGGTCTTAAGATCACCTCCCTTTTGTATTCCTGAGGATATACATCATCCGACTTTAGACGCCGTTATTATTTAAACAACGTCGTTGTTTTAATAAATGTAGTTTTGTTTTGCTTAATGATCTCATTAATGCAACAGACTGGTCTCCTTTGTATGAGGCAACTGAGGTCGATTTAGTACTTTAAATTCTATCCTAGACAGTGGTGTTCCTATTTGTATTTCTAAATCCCTTTCTAATAAACCACCCTGGTTTACTCCGACTCTTTCGAATTTAAAAAATATTAAATCTAAATATTTTAAAAAGTTTAAAAAGTCGAGCTCAATTGTTGACTGGCCTAAATACTCTTTAGCTAAGTCAAATTTCAATATTGTTAATTCTCGTTGCTTTGAGAATTCCCTCCTACGCTGAAGAAGGCAGTTTGCTTGGGACCCTAAAAGGTTTTACTTATTTGTAAATTCGAAGCGTAAGTCTTCTGGATTGCCCTCTTCATTTTTCTTGGGTTTAGACAAGACCTGTAATGATCAAGATGCCTCTGATCTATTTACAGATTTCTTCCGATCCACTTACTCTTCTGCCATACCCGATACCAAATCACATTCAACTTTGAATACTATAATGAATGTAAATTCCATATTTGCTTCAAACATTTCGTCTCCCTCTCTCTTATCCGCTATTCGGACGTTGAAATCATCGTTCTCTCCTGGAGCAGATGGTATTCCTAGTTGTCTGATTAAAGAATGCAGTGTTTCCTTGCGGCCACCTTAATTAAAACTGATTAATTTGTCCCTTGAAACCTCGGTATTCCCTTCAATTTGGAAATAATCATTTATTATTCCTGTGTATAAAAAAAGGAGGAAGATTTGATATTTAAAATTATAGAGGTATTGCGAAGTTTTCTGTTACTCCGAAGTTATTGTTATTATTAAAAATGTTAATTTCGAACTTGCAACATTTTTGCAAATCGATTATTTCACCATCTCAGCATGGCTTTGTTTAGAATCGATCAACCTCAACTAACCTATTAGAATTTTCATCTCTAATCAACGAAAGCTTCTTAAATAAAATGCAGACTGATGTTATATATACTGACTTCAGTAAGGCATTTGACTCAGTTCAGCATGATATTTAACTTGAAAGCTTGACCAATTGGGATTTTCGCCTAAACTTCTGTCTTGGATAGCTTCCCATTTAAAGGGTAGAACCCAAAGAGTTTTGTTGAGAACATCTATTTCGAAGGTCATATTTGTCTCATCGGGTGTGCCTCAGGGTAGTCATTTGGGCCCTCTACTATTCTCCCTTTTTATAAATGACCTTCCGACTTGTATTTCTTATTCAAAGGTTTTTGTGTATGCAGATGATGTAAAACTCTATCATCTACGCTTACAAGATGATCTTGATTCATTTCAATGTTGGTGTAAGGCTAATCAATTGCAGTTGAATTGCTCTAATAGTATGACAATGACATTTAGTCGCATTTGTCCATATACTGCTCATTATACAATCAATAATGAGTCCTTGCAACATATTTCCACTGTGAAAGATCTTGGGGTACTCTTTGACTCTAAACTTAGTTACAATGCCCATATCTCAACCATCATTAATGAAGCCAAAACTGTTCTTGGGTTTATTAAACGATGGTCTAAAGAACTTAATGCTCCGTTTGTCACCAAACTTCTTTACTTCCAAAATTTTAGAATATTTTAGAATATTGTTCAATTATATGGTCGCCACAGCATAAATTGTATCAGGACCGTATTGAATCGGTTCAGAAACAGTTTCTTCTCTTTGCGTTAATCAATCTTAACTGGGATCGTAACCTTCGTTTACCTTCTTATCATAGTAGGCTTCTTCTTATAGAACTTCCGTCCCTAATAAACCGTAGAACAGTCTTGGGTATTGCTTTTCTACATAATTTGATTTGTGGTAATATTGATTCGCCTGCTCTTTTAATGCAAATTAATTTTTTAGTTACCTCTCGTATTTCCCGTCACTTTCGTCCTCTATATTTACCTATATGTACATCTGATTACTCCTTGCATAGTGAATTTCAGGTCTTATGTGCTACCTATAATAAATATTTTTATGTATTTGCTTCAGAACTCTCTCTTCCTTTAATAAAATCCTTGCTTTCACCTTACCTCAGAAAAATCAGACACAGGGCTCAAGAGAATGCACAGGAATTGGCAATTCTCCCTTGTGTTGTGTTTTCTCATAACTGTAAAATATATAAATATATATATTTTTCTTCTTCTTCCTGTTTTTATGGTTAAGCTAGGTTTGTAAATTAAGTTTTTAACTAAATATTTGTTTAATTTCTTCACTCCCTATCTTTCACAGTTCAATGATATCACTAACCATATTTGGCTGTGATTCGGGGCATAGCTCGCCGGCATGGTAAATAAAACACCCCCAACGGGTGGTGATATCGTTGATAAAATCTTGTTATTTTTAGGCTTCCACTTTAATTACTTATTAGTAAGACTGTGTGTATGTGCCAAAGCACAAGTCTCTAGTATCTGAAATGCGTTTTTTTGCAAAGGGGGGATGCCACGCCCCAAAATCAAAAATATTACAAAATGTTTGTATTCATAACAGGCATCTATACAGTGAATTACGGTACGCAAAAGCGAAGAAAAGTTCTCGACATTTATCGGTAAAAAGAGAACGGGAAGAGTTATCGATTTAAAAAAAAAAAAAATCGTTCTGCGTAGGGTATTCACGAGTGTACGTGTCAAATTTCAGCTCTCTAGCTTCTGTGATTTACGAGATCGCTGAGTTCACACAGACGGACGGACGGGGTCTGCGACGTCTCCTTCTGTCTGTTACATACATTTTCACAAAAACTTTATAACCTGATTTCCCATTTTCAATGGGCTCAGGGCATAAAAAGAGAATTAGCGGAATAGCGGTTCTTCGCTGGGTTCAGGGTATCCCATAGTCGGGCGCCACCGCTAGAGTTTTCTTACTTGTTTTCTGGATGGACTATCTTAATTAAACTTTGAGCGCATGTATGTGCCAAACCACAAGTCCCTAGTATTCGAAGTACGTGTTTTGCAAAATTAGGGCGAAGGGGGCATGGCATCTAAAATGAAAAAAATGAATCAAACTTCTATTAAACACAAATAAAACTAAAAACAATTTTTGAAGACTCTAGCTATAAAGATTTACTGATAGAATTTTATAGCTGAATATCGATTTCGTTTTTAATCGATAACATTAAAACGAAAATAGTTATCGAATTTTAAAACAAACTTAACGTGCGTGTGCTATGCAGGAACCTACATAAAAATTTCAACTCTCTAGCTCTTGTGAATGGAAGATCGACGCGTTCACACATACGGACAGATGGATAGACGGACGGACGGATGGACAGACAGACGGACAAACGGACAGGATATGGACAATATAGAGAAAGAAGAAAACTTAAGAGACTTTATTCTAAGAGCATCTATTAGCTACTGTGCCGAACATCCTCGTTGAAAGGCCAGATCTTTTAACAGTATCATTAACCGGAAGGACGCACAGCTTATTGACAGAGTAGTTCCAATGGGTGTACATAGAACGGTGACTCTCACAACACCCTCAGTTTCAGAAATGGCCTTATTAACAGAAGTTTTTCACTTCATTTCGATGCTGCTGGCTTAAAAATACACGAGTCAGCTGCCAAATCAGGTGACGTTGTTTTACTGATGAATTTGTAAATGTACCCAAGGATACGCTTAATTATTCCAAACGAATTTATGTATTTCAATAAGAACGAAATGTCAAATAGCTCGCAATTGTGGCGCAATTCTGGAAGGTAAACAGTGCTTAGGCCGACAAGATTTTTCTTTCAGAACTTCGTTTAGAGCGAACTTGCGTTCTTAATGTTCTAGGCGACGCTTGGTTCCATGATCCAATGATTCCACGCTTTGCTTTCTTGGCAAATAACTTGAATAATCCGCTAAATCCAATCGATGATGATGTTGTACGAAGTGTTGTTCGCAATGAAGATTTTCAGTTGTCACCTTAGACATTGACTCGACGACGAATCATCAAGCCGAATGCTTTGACTGGCGTCGTCAGAAGTTGTTAGGGTTGCGACGTATGACGAGAGTTTGTGGGCCTGTTGGCCGCCACCTGAAATGTTCCAGTCGAGATGTGTTTTCTGCAGAACTGGTAATCCAGGTGCCAACTGAGTCCAGGTGCCAACTGAGTTTGTCTAACGCAGAGTCATTCGAAGAAGAGAACAGCTCCAATGAGCAGGTCAATTGTGGACTATGAAACAATGGATTAGCCAGCAGTACGTGAGAGGGCATGTTCCAAGCATCAGTTGCCATTGAGATTCCAGGTTGATTGTCTGTAATAGACTGGACGACGATTGCAGTGATTCTGAAATACTCTGAGATCCGCGACCGCATATCTAGATTGACTGAGTTACCTTCTGCTGAGAACTCAGTGATTTGTTTTTATGAAGCTGAAGTTGGTCATCCTCTGGTGACTAAATAAAGCTCAGATCCCGAGTCCAAGAGTGCACAACATGGGAGGAAGGCTCCAGCTTGATTCTTGATATTATAGCAACGGCGAGAAGCACAGCATCAGACGAACACGCAGATATATGGGCTTGAGACAGAGTAGGGTTGATCTTCATGCGGTAAAACATCTGTATAGAGTTTGGTGCTTCGATTGGCAAGTACGGCATGAACTCGATTTGCAATCTGAAGTCTCCTTCTATTTGCCTGCCCGAGTGACTTTGTCTAGCTTCTGCAATACTGTTTGCACGATAAAACAACAACAACAGCAAATTCTTACCTCAATGCTAACGATTCCATGGCACGAATATGAGACGTGACTTTATCTGTCAATTGTCTCAACCTTTTTATCATAGCCAAAAACAAATCTTGTTTGGTACCGTAGGTGACGATGTTCAACTTGAATATCCTCATGTGAGGAGCTTCGCCATTACATGCCTTGGAGCATTGTATCATTCGCGGAGACTTTCACGCTCCTCTACATTTTGCCAATGTCAAGAAATGAGTGTGTGAAACAATGTAGCTCTAAAAAGAATAAGAAAATGTAGTTATTTAGTGAGAGCCCCCAGATGTAGTGACGACCGAGCCGTTGAATACTAATACTACTACTGCTCGCAGCTTTGTTGTAAAAATATCCTATATAAATATATATATATATATATATATATATATATATATATATATATATATATATATATATATATATATATATATATATATATATATATATATATATGTCACCGTTCTACGTACACCCATTCGAACTACTCTGTCGATAAGTCAATGATAGTGTTAAAAGATCTGGCCTTTCAACGGGGAGAGGATGTTCGGCATAGTAGCTGATAGATGCTCTTAGAATAAAGTCTCTTAAGTTTTCTTCTTTCTCTATATTGTCCATATCCTGTCCGTTTGTCCGTCTGTCTATCCGTCTGTCCATCCGTCCATCCGTCCGTCCGTCCGTCTATCCATCTGTCCGTATGTGTAAACGCGTCGATCTCCCATCCACAAGAGCTAGAAAGTTGAAATTTTTATGTAGGTCCCTGCATAGCACACGCACGTCAAGTTTGTTTTAAAATTCGATAACTATTTTCGTTTTAATGGTATCGATTAAAAACGAAATCGATATTCAGCTATAAAATTCTATCAGTACATCTTTATAGCTAGAGTCTTCAAAAATTGTTTTTAGTTTTATTTGTGTTTAATAGAAGTTTGATTCATTTCTTTCATTTTAGATGCCATGCCCCCTTCGCCCTAATTTTGCAAAACACGTACTTCGAATACTAGGGACTTGTGGTTTGGCAAATACATGCGCTCAAAGTTTAATTAAGAAAGTCCATCCAGAAAACAAGTAAGATAACTCTAGCGGTGGCGCCCGACTATGGGATACCCTGAACCCAGCGAAGAACCGCTATTCCGCTAATTCTCTTTTTATGCCCTGAGCCCATTGAAAATGGGAAATCAGGTTATAAAGTTTTTGTGAAAATGTATGTAACAGACAGAAGGAGACGTCGCAGACCATACAAAGTATATATATTCTTGATCAGCTCGATGAGCTGAGTTGATGTCCGTCCGTCCGTCCGTCCGTCCGTCCGTCTGTGTGAACGCAGCGATCTCGTAAACCACAGAAGCTAGAGAGCTGAAATTTGACATGTCTACTCGTGAATACCATACGCAGTACGAGGTTTTTGTTAAAAAATTCGATACCTCTTTCCGTTCTCTTATTATCGATACATTTCGAAAACTTTTCTTCGTATTTGCGTACCGTAAGAGCTCGAGACTTGAAATTTACTGTAACGACCCGTGTAATGAATACAAAGCTTTTGCAATTTTTTTATTGGATGCCACGCCCCTTCGCAATAAATTTGCAAAAATTCGCATTTCAAATACTAGAGACTTGTGTCGAGCTGTTTCGGCTAGAGCACTCTTACTTGTTTTATGTTAATACTTTAAAATTACTGTTCAAATATTTTTTATAGAATGGCGTTTTTATTAAGTTGTTGGATCACAAGTCAGCGCTTCGACAAGCTATTGAACAAATATGTAAGGTAGTCCAAAAAGAAGAATTTTTAAAGTCGGTGGTGGAACTTGGTCTTTTGGACCCATCTAATCAGCTACAAAATGAGCTCAACCTTGCTGACCACGATAATAATTTGACTTTAGATCAAAGCAGTAAAAATACAATTCCGATGAATCAATATCATGACTACATACATTTTAAGGTATATATGCTTAAACAAATATTTAATTCGTACTATGTAACATTGGAAGCCCACTTACTGTCATAGCTTAACTTAATAAAACATTTGTGTGAGCCGCCCATTGCAGCCCAAAGCAATCTATCAAAAAATGCATTGCGCTTGCTTCACTCAGCGCAAATGGCGGATATGGAATTTGAAGTGCACACATATACATCATCCAAATCAAGCGATAAGGATTTGGCTACATGGATAGCCACGCAGATTGATGGAAAAAATGTGGCATTGCAGGTTCATAGCTTTAAGGCCCATCGTGCAATTGTGTCTGCGCGCTGTGAATGGTTTAAAAAAGCGCTAATGTCTGGAATGCAGGAATCGATCAACAGAAAGGTTATCATTACAGACACTTCGCCGGTAATATTTCGAAGACTTCTACTTTACATTTATGGTGCTCCTATAGATCGTACAGTGGGAGCTGATCACATCTGCGAACTAATGCTACTGGCCGATAGATACTCAATTGATAATTTAAAGGTATAATTTATAATTCCAAATCCTTTTCCATTTTTTTTCTCTCTACATATATAATATAATATATATTCTTTATATATATATAAGTATATATGTATATAAAGAAATATATATTATATACACTATCCTAATACTACTTTTTTATAGGAAATATGCGAAAATACCCTGAACTCATTGATAGATGAAGATTCCGTTGTCTGTTTGCTAGGTATAGCGGATCGATATGTTGCAACTGTGCTTAAGTCCAATTGCATTTCTTTTTTATCGCAACACCCTCACCTTACCAAGTCTGAAATATTTAAGGAACTACCGCTAGCTCTCCAAGTAAGCCACAAATTATATTAAATGACGCTTTTTATAAAAATTTTATTTGCAGCTAGAGGTGACTGACTTAGTAAACTGGTTTGGACGTTCATCGGAACCATGGAACGATAACAGTTTTAAACCAAGTAGCAATTCATGTCACAGTCTAAAAAGCCCATTAACGCCCCACTCGCGTTCCCGAAAATCGTAACCGTCTGTTATGCAACGTTAATGAACAATGTGATTATTATTCTTTAACAGTTACAATTTTGTATTATGAAAACAGTATTTACATAGTCCTTATAACAATGATTTTACAATTCATTTCACATTTCCAACATCACTATAATAATAACATTTACAAGATCACTATAATCTTTCCAAGACTTATATTTATATTTATATCAGCTAAATATAAAGATAAAGATAAAAATTAAAAATTCTTTAAAGATTACATTTTCGAAATTAATCTGTTCATATAATACTTCTTCACTTTGTGAAATAATTATATAGGTTTTGTGCAACGAAACTGGAAAGTTTAAATATGGAGCAAATTTTAAGATTTACTTTGACTGTTTTAAATTTCTGTCTATGCAAATTTGGGGCGGAGCAAATCAAATTATCTGTTTCTTTTATACATAGTATATACATATGTATGTATGTACATTACAAGCAACACTTACACACACAGACGCACGCACACGCACACGCTCTGCCAACTGCTTTCAGGGCGTGATTGTTTCATTCGTATCGACGCGTTCACACATACGGACAGACGGACAGGGTGAAATCGACTCGTCTTGTCTCCCTGATCAAGACTATATACTTTATTGGGTCTGCCACGCCTCCTTCTGCCTGTTACACATTTTTTCACAAAAATATTATACCCTGATTTCCCATTTTCAATGGGTTCAGGGCATAAGAATATTTTATTTTATTTATTTATAAAAGTTAATTATAATTAAAATTAAAGCTAACTTGGTAATTAACGCACTGGCTGCTAAGGCCTTCGGCTTGACTATTGTGTTAGCCTTATTTATTTACATTTTTACAAATTTGTATAACTATGTTTATATCTATGTTTTTAGATGAGGTTGTATATGTTGCTGTGTTTGAGGAATTTTATGATTTTATGTATGTTATCGGGGGAGAGGTTTGCGAGGATTGACATGGGACAGCTGTTATGGAAGATTTGGGTTTTAAAGTCTGATGTAGCGGGACAGGTGGTGAGTATATGTTGGATGGTGAGATCTGTGGTGGTGGTGCAGTTGGGGCATGGTAGGATGTTGCCGGGGTTAAGGTATACTTGTTTCGAAAAAAAGATGTGTCCAAGTCTTAGTCTAATTATTTTAGTTTGGTCCCTACGTGTAATATTTTTTTGACTTATATTACCAGTTATAATTATTTAGATAGTTATATTATACACTTATAGTACCAGTTGTTGTATATTTGAATATTGTTATTTAATTTTTTGGTAAGTACGTTTTCTATAAATTTGTTTATGTCTGTTGTTTTAAAATTAGGAGTATAGTGAAGGGGCATTTTTATTGTGGTTTTGGTAGTAGTGTCGGCTAGTTCTTTCCCTTCAATGCCGCAGTACCTGGGTTTCCAGAGCAGCTTAATTTTTGGGGGATATTTTGTAAGTAGTGATCTTATGGGTACGGGGTATAGGTTTTTGTTGTTGGTGTTGGAGATGGATTTGATGGATTTTCATCCACAGTTGGAGCAGATTACGTAATTACCTGTTTTTTCAATTGAATTACTTTTATTGCGTGGAGGATGGCTATAGTTTCGGCGGATAGGATAGATGAGTAGTGGGGTAGGATGCATCTTTTTAAGACTTTGACTTCTGTTGTAATGGCAA
This sequence comes from Drosophila peninsularis, assembly GCA_035047485.1. NCBI lineage: Eukaryota > Metazoa > Arthropoda > Insecta > Diptera > Drosophilidae > Drosophila > Drosophila peninsularis. The sequence goes on along the minus strand of JAWNPN010000043.1, from coordinate 1,030,128 downwards.
AAGTGGCTGTGTCGCTTTGTAATGACCCGTCTGTGTATATGAACGTTTGGTTATTGTATTTATTCTGGAGTAATAGAAATTCTTTCTATATATTCGTATATAATTGATGGAGTATTGGGTTTATTAAATTTTTCTAGAGAAGTATTGATAAGGGAAGTGGGAAAGAGCCATTGGGAAGTAATTGTTTTGGTTGGAGGTGGGAGTAGGGGATATTTATTTCTTTAGAAGATGAAATGATTTTTTGTAGTGCTGATGTTAATTTGGGTCTCTTTTGGTTGGGTTTTTGTTTGAGGTATTTGGGGATAGGGGTTGAACGTAGTGCTCCAAGAGAGATGCGGATTGCCGCGTTGAATTTTGATTTTAGTTTGTTGAGGGTTGATTTGGGGGCATGGCCGTATATAAATAAGGCATAGTCTATTTTCGAGATGATGAGGTTATGTTTATAAGGGAATGGGTGTTGCAGTTTTGTTTGGGACTTTTTAATACATTTAGTTTTCTATTTAGTGCCGGTTGAAGTTCTTTAATGTGTCCCATCTATAATTTTTATTGAATGTGAGGCCTAAAATTTTGAGATTAGTTACTGAGGGAATGGGGGTATTGTTGGACTGTATGGTGCACGTACAGTTTTGCCTTCGGCAAATGTGGAGGTGCTTACATTTGGTAACTGATAGCGCTGCTCCTGAGTACAGGCACCGTTGGTTTATTTTGGGAAAGAGGTTGTCGAGGTTGTGGGTGTGGTTTTTTGTTTTGGGAGGGGGATGAAGAGGAAGAAATCATCGGCATAGGCACAGAATTGTAGTTCCCTATGTAGGCCGATGATGCTGGAGAGCTTGATATAGGCAATTAGGAATAAGATTACGGATATTGGGGATCCCTGGGGGATGCCGTTGTGCAGTGGGTTATTATGTTTTTTATTTTAGTTTTTATTTTGCGGGCCGGGCTGTCATGAAATTTTTTATGAAGTTTTTATTTTTGGGCGACTTTCCACTATATCAACCCGTCTATGATGGAATGCACTCCAACTCTGTCGAATACCCTTGAAAAGTCAAGGGTAATAACTGAGATGTGCTTTTTAGACTGAAGTGATCCAGTTATAAGATGGTCTGCAAAGATCAGACTGTCTGTAACGGATTTTCCTTTTTTAAAACCTGTCTGATTTGGATGTATCAGTTTGTTTTGTGCAACAAACCACCAAAGGTGTTTGGCAATTATTTTTTCTAGCGTTTTAGAAAGGCAACAGTTAAGGGATATTGGTCTATAGTTGTTTATTATTGTTCTGTTAGTGTTGGGTTTTAATATGGGGATGATTAGGCTGGTTTTGTAGGATTGAGGGATGAAGCTATTGAAAATATTATTAAAGATATTTTTAGTGTGTAGGAGCTGTTTTTGATTAGGGAATAGGATATTCTATTTAAGCCAGGAGTTGTTCCTTTGTGTAATTTCTGCTTCTATAGTTTGTGCTTTCGAGTTGGGTTTGTAATTGGTTGATTTGTCTGCGTATTTATTGGTGTTAAAGTTTGAATTGAAGTTTGTGTCTTTGGAGAGTTCGGACCAGTGCTGGGCAAAAATATGGGCTTTTTGGGTTGTGTCTGTAGTGAGCGTGTTGTTGGATGTGTCAGTGATAGAATATATTGTTTTGCTGGGGCTCAGTCCACAGAGACGTCCATATTTTGTCGGAGAGGGTATTAGGCTCAATTGTTGTTGTGAGTTCAGTCATGGCTTTCGCTTTAGATATTTTAAGCTCTCTTCTGAAAAGAGTGTTAATAATGGTACAACGTTATAGTTTGAGCACAAAAATTGAACTATTTTATTCTTTTAAATCCTTCTCCTTAAATACCTCGTTTGAGAAGTAAGAGATATTTCACTGAAGTATGTAATTTGCCATTAGTATTTTGTCCACAGTTCTAGCCGTGCAATCTGATTTTAATATCAAAATACCTTGTTCTGGCAATTATTATTATTATTATTTCTTCGTTTACATTTTTTTCTGCATCTAAATTCGGTCTACCAATAAGAAAATGTCCTGGTGTTAGTACTTCTAAATCATCTATATCATCTCCTGTTGTGTATAAGGGTCGTGAGTTTAATATCGCTTCAACTTGACATAGTAAGGTTGACATTTCTTCAAAAGTTAAGCTGCTATCACCAATTGTTCGTTTCAAATGATATTTTACCGATTTAACTCCGGCTTCCCAAATGCCTCCGAAGTGAGGTCCTGCCGGGGGAATAAAGTGCCAACTAATCCCCTCGTTTTCTAAGGAGCGATTGTATTATTGTCTTTTCTTGTTGTTTCTATAAAATGTTTTTCGCATATTTCAGCTTCTATGTCATCATTATCTTCTTCCATTTCCCAAAATTTTTCTAAATTTTCAACTTTCATAGTGGTTGCTGTTATCACTGTACTTCCTTTTGATTTTGTACACCCTGATACTACCCAACCAAACTCCGTATTCTGTCCAAGAAGTCCGTCTATTTTTACTATCCCATTTGAATTTTTATTAAATTTATTGATAGTATTTTTATTTCTTTCTTCATTACTCAATGAAGTTATAGAATTATAACGCTGTTCCAAAAATTCCATTACATCTGACAACTCTTGAATTTCTTTTGTCTTTTTGACGTGAGATTCATAGAGCTGCAGCATTTCTTTGTTGAACTTTCTCAACAAAGTGTGGGCGAAAATTATGTCCACTTCTGTGGGTAAATTAGTTTTAAGTTTTATTATATGTATAGCCTCATAGCTATTATCAATAAAACTTTTAATATTTTTTGCGGAATCCATGTTCAAATTTGGTAATTCAATTAATCGATTCATTTCATCGGAAAAAATTTTCCTTTTATTTTCGAATCGCTTAATTAATAATTCCCAAACTGAATGGTAATTTCCAACTGAGCCAGTGAGCAAATGAGAAACCATGCTCTTGGCTTCACCCTTTAATGCCGTTTTTAAATAATTAAATTTTACTGGCATACTTAAATCTTCCCTATTATGAATTATTTCTGTAAATAATTCATAAAAAAGATCCCACTCTTTGGGTTCACCAAAAAATGTGGGTATTTGAATTTTAGGTAGCGTCGGAAGATCCTCTGTTTTTACGTCTACCTTATATGGTTTTGTATCCTGAGATACGCGCTCTAAAGTGTCTACCATATTCTGAGCATCGAATTTTAACTCATCAACATAATTAATGAATATTTTAACGAAGTAAAATAATTTATTTTTTCTTGGATCCTACTCCAAAGAAAATAAATTTTGTTTTTTCTGATGTTACTCCACCTCAAGGTAGAATTATTCAACCCCTTTTCGGTTTCTTCTAAATATACCCTGAGCTGATTTAAATTTTGTTCAAAATTCTCGGCTTGTTTCTGCATGTCGCTTTTCTCTGACATTATTACTGTCCCGGTATCAACAACCTTTTTTGAACACGACTATATTTCAATGATACTTTTAATTTTACCTACTGTTTTTTCATATAAATTTTTGTTGAAATATTCATGATCTACTATTCCGATTTTTAATAGTGTCTTATGATTGCTCATAAACTTTGATCTAATGATTTCTAATTTTTTAAACCTCCTCACTACTTATTATACCAGCTTCCATTTGCTGGATTTCTGTCATCATTGTCGACTGATTATTTAGTAACTGAATTGTCGCCTCGGACATCATTTTTCTTATTTATACTATTTATCTCTAAACTTATCTGGAAATGATGTCCTTTTGCTGCTTCTCGGTTGCTCCCTGGATGCTCCTTCTCGGTTGCTCCCTGGATGCTGCTTTTTGGCTGTCGTTTCTGGGCGTAGCTTCTCGGTTGCTCCGTGAATGCTGCTTCTTTGCTCCTCAGATGAATTTTTTCTTTTTCATCCGATGTTTTTAGCCTCGGAACGCTTTCTAATTTTTTATTTATTTTATTTATTTTTTTTTTTTTGTAGACTTTCCGATGTTTTAGCCTCGGAACGCTTTATAATTTTTTGTGTATAAAAAATGATTAAACATAAACCCTTTTTATTTTAGGTTTTTGTTTTTTAAAACAACTCTTAGGGGTTTTTTTTTTTTACCCTTGAGTGTTAATTGTTATTTTCTGTGTTTCTTACCACGGGTGGGGGAAAACGACAGAATATTTTATTTTGCTACCTTAGCTACCGAACTGTAGAGTCTAAGGAGCTGGTTAAAAATTCTAAGTCTCTTACCACTGGTGGGGGAGACAATAGAATGCTCGAAGGACCAAAATGTAAATAATGGTCCAACGTTATAGTTTTCTGTGTTTCTTACCACGGGTGGGGGAAAACGACAGAATATTTTATTTTGCTACCTTAGCTACCGAACTGTAGAGTCTAAGGAGCTGGTTAAAAATTCTAAGTCTCTTACGACTGGTGGGGAAAACAATAGAATGCTCGAAGGACCAAAATGTAAATAATGGTACAAAGTTATAGTTTGAGCACAAAAATTGAACTGTTTTATTCTTTTAAATCCTTCTCCTTAAATACCTCGTTTGAGAAGTAAGAGAAGAGCATCTCTCAAATACATTGACATTTCTTACATTCTAACATGTGTCCTATGAAAACACTTGAGTTCTATGTTAGTCTTATCTTATTTCAGGCGTCTCTTACGAACATGAAAGAGGATCACACGTACTGAATTTTGTAACATTATCTTATCTTATCTTACGTTTTGTAATCTATTTTTATATTATCACCACATGACGAGATCTGTGTTCATGCTTGAACAAAGAGCGTTGGCTCTTTTGTATTTGAGGAGATTGTCAGTGCTATTCATATTTTTAAAGTTTTGCCATGTTTTGAATTTGTTTTTCCTGAGCTCTGTGAGGGTCTTATGTAGTGGTGTGGGGTAGTTTGGGGTATGGTGTGATGGGCGGCTTGTAGTATTATCTTGCTTATTGATGCGGCTTCTTTATTAATGTTTGTGCTGTAGGACATAACTCTGTTAATGTCGTTGGTTAAAACTGTGAAAAGTGGCCAGTTAGCTTCTTTTATTTTGAAAAAGGGGCGGGAGAAGTTTGTTATTTGTGTTTGTGGGAATAATGAGATTAGGATTGGAAAGTGATCACTTCCATGTAGGCCGTTAAATATTTTCCAGTTGGCGAAAGGGGTGAGGTGGGGAGAGCATAAAGAATGGTCTATGTGTGTGAATGTGTTGGAGGTAGAAAAGTGAGTTGGGGAGCCGTCGTTGAGTATGGTGAGGTTGGAGTTTTGGATAAATTTGGATAAAATTCTACCTCGTCTGTTGTCCTGAGTTGAGCCCCAGCAGTGGTGCCGACTGTTAAAGTCACCTAAAATGATTTGATTACTGTTGTTATGTGTTTCAAAGTGGTCATGTAGGCATTTGAGGGTAAAGGATTTGTTGCGAGGGATGTATGTGGACAATATGTTAATTTTTGTTTTTGATTTAATTTCTATTGCAAGAGTTTCTAAGTGTCCAGGTTGGTTTAATTGTTTGTGTTGTATGGACTTATGTATTAATATGGATACGCCGCCAAATCGGGAAGCTGTATTGTTGTAAATTTGGTAGTTTATTGGAATAGGGATGGGATTGTTTATGTTGTAATAGTGTGTTTCTTGGAGACATAGACATGGTGAATATTTTATAATAATAGTTAAGAGTTCATTGTAGTTGTTTGTAAAACCTTTGATGTTCCATTGTAGTATTTTTAGCATTGCTACAGTTTTTAAGTTTTAGTATGTAATTGAGTATTTGTTTTTGTTTGGAGTTTAATTTGAAAGTGTATGTTGGTTTTTATTTGGGCGTTTAGTTTTAGTTTTGGTTTTAGAGGGCTTAAAGTTAGTAGTTAGGGTGTTGGATTTATCTTTAGTAAATATTCTTAGTTTTAGATCGTCGGTAGATTGTGATGTATAAGATTTGTTTTCCATGTTGGAGTGGTTACCGTCAGTTTCCATGTCTTCTGTTGTGGTTTGAGCTGTGTTCTTGCTCGGGAGCTTGGGTTGATGTATTGCATTGATTTGTGTGTTTCTACATTGTGCATTAGATGGCGTATAGGTTGGTGTGTGTGTTGTTGATGCTTGTGTTGTTGGCTGTGCAAGCGTTTTAGCTTAGGTATTTCTCAACTGTATATTATGTCTTTTATAATATATTTCGGCTGCAGTTTTGTGATCTACTTTTTCTGTTATTTTTATTGCTGTTAGCTTCTGTTGTTTGAGGAATGTTGGGCATTTCCGATCGGGTGAGCTGTGTTGGTTATTAATTTCTGTGTTGTTTTTGCAGTTTAGTCAGCTTTGCGTGTTTTTGCATTGCTCCCCTTCGTTGGTGTGTTTGTTCTCAGAGCAGTTTTTGCATGTTTCTGGACTTTTGCAGATGCCCGTTGGGTGTCCAAAGCGAAGACAGTTTTTTCAGCGTAGTGGAATAGGGATGTAGGGTCTCACTCGGACGGATTCGTAGCCAATTTTGATTGCTTCTGGTGTTATGTGTTGCGAAGGTAATAATAATGAGACCAGTTTCTATAAGAATGTTGTCTACCAGGTCTGTGTTGTTTGCTTGCCTTTTTAAGATTATACGTACTTCTGTTACTTTTTGTGATTCGAGGTCTTTTTGGATTATATTTTCACTTATGTTGCGCAGGTCATTACAATATATAACACCTTTAGAGAAGTTTGATGTTTTGTGCTCTGTTGCAGTAATGTCGATGTCTATCAGTTTTGTAAGTTTAAGAAGTTTCAAAGCTTGCAAATTGTTTTTTGTTTTAATGAGTAGGCAGTCCTCTGGTTTTTTTTTCATGCTTCTACTTCTCCGCAAGCATAGTTTTTTTTATGCTGAACGGTGAAATGTTTTTGAACGATTCGTTGTCATGTCGTCTTAAGACGATGTACTTAGGTTCGCTTAGGTGTGTGTTTTTATACCCTGAGCCTATTGAAAATGTGAAATCAGGGTATAATGTTTTAGTGAAAATGTATGTAACAGGCAGAAGGGGACGCTCGCTCAGGTCGATGAGCTGAGTTGATATAGCCCTGTCCGTCTGTCCGTCCGTATGTGTGAACGCAGCGATCTCGTAAACCACAGAAGCTAGAGATGTGAAATTTGACATGTATACTCCTGAATACCACACGCTATACGATTTTTTTTCAAAAATTCGATAACTCTTCCCGTTCTCTTTTTATCGATAAGTTTCGATCACTTTTCCTCTCTTTTACGTACCGTAAGAGCTAGAGACATGAAATTCGCTATCTAGATGCCTGTTATGAATAACATTTTGAAATATTTGGATTTTGGATGCCACGCCCGCTTCGCCCTAAATTTGCAAAAAACGCATTTCATACTAGAGAATACTAGAGACTTGTGCTTCGGCACATATACACATATGAATAACATAATCGTGCCCTAAAAGTTTGAATAAAAAAGTCCTTCCAGAAAAAAGTTATTAAACATTTAATTTCCACAACATAATCCTCTTGCAGCCTAAGCGCAGTCGCTACGTCAACTGCGCAGTTGGCAGAGCGTGTGCTTGAGCGTGCGTCTGTGTGTGTATATGTGTTGCTTGCAATATATGTATATGTAAACTAAGCATAGAATATTTGAAGTATCGGCACTTCGCAGGGCTCAGGATATCTCCTAGTCGAGCCGTCTCGACTAGAGCATTGTTACTTGTTGTATTTGCTTATGTCCGGTGGTTCGTGCATGTTAGTTGTTTTTGGGCGCAAGCCCGGTGTAACTGTTTGTGGTGTGTGTTTGTTTTTGGTTTTTTGTTTTGTTTTGTTTGTTTGTTTGTGTTTGATATTTGCTTGTCGCGCGTTTGCTGATAAGCTTTTGCTTTTGCGTTGGCGAAGCGAGATTTTGATGCAGCACGTCTTATCTCTAGAGATGCTGAAATGATACTGGCATAAGAATATAAACTAGCCTTCGTAATTGATTAGAGTTCAGAGTTGATGGAAAAGCTCAGCAGGTTCAAACTTTTGGCGACCCCGAGGTGATTCTATACAGTTAGTGGTGTCATTGTAGTGCCTTTAAAGGTTAATAATTAATTTCGTTGCTGCACATCGGTGCTAGCCATTCCTTGAAAAATTTGTTACGTTAAAATGCAAGTGCGCGTGCGTATGCATCATCTCGAGTTTGTGTATTCTCTTTTGCTTCGTTCGTCGCCATTTGTATTCTTTGCAGCATCTGCATAGAAAGCGCACGGAACCGAAAAAGCTGTGTGGGCATATTCACACACACTTACATACACACATAATAATTTAATTTGATCTAGCGTGGAGCTGCGCCCGCGGCTGTCTCGATCTTTCACATTCCCTTTTCGTCGTTCGTTTCTTTTGCCGCGGTTGGCGCCATTTGCATAGAAGACACACATACAAACATACTTACATATATGTACATTACATATTAAAAGTGCCGTTTGATAGGAATTGTATAAGTGGAACCATTATTACTAAGTGTTAAAATTTCTACTGTATGCTTAAAGCAATCATCGATAAGGGTCCTGATCTTATCGCAATTGCGAATTTCCAGTATCTTCGTTGCTGCATAAGTGGTGCTGCATTGGATACTATACGGTCGTTCATCGTTTCGATCAACAAGGCCATCTACAGCGTCGCTCTGGATACATTAAAACTCCATTTTGATAATAAGCGATATATTTTACAGACACACATCAGAGAGATATTTGGGCGGGAGCAGGCGAATACATCAGTGGGCAGGTAGAGGCAATTGACAGATATAGTATCATCTCATTTTTGTGCCATGGATTTGTTAGTAACGAGGAGATGAAGTTGCTGATTGTTTCATCCTGCAAATAGTATTGCAGAAGCTAGACAAAGTGACTCAGGCAGCTAAATAGAAGGAAACTTCAGATTGCAAATCGAGTTCATGCCGTACTTGCCAATCGTAGCACCACACTCTATACATATGTTTTGCCGCATGAAGATCATCCCTTCTCTGTCTCAAGCCCATATATCTGCTTGTTTGTCTGATGCTATACTTCTCGCCGCTGTTATAATACTCATCAAGAATCAAGCTGGAGCCTTCCGCCCAGTTCGTGCACTCTTGGACTCGGGATCTGACCTTAATTTAGTCACTAGTCGATTCGACCTGCAGTTTCTGGTATTAGAAATGCCAGCTTCTCAACAGCAGGTAACTCAGTCAATATCGATATGCGGTCGCGGATCTCAGACTATTCCACAAGCACCACTGCAATTATCGCCCAGTCAATTACAGACAATCAATTCAGTTTGCACCTGGATTACCGGATTACCAGTTTTGCAGAAAACACATCTCGGCTGGATCATTACCCATAAACTCTCGTCATTCGTCGCAACCCTAACAACTTCTGACGACGCCAATCAAAGCATGCGTCAATTTTGGGAAGTGGAGCACGTCTTCGAGTATAATGTCAAATAAAGAGTTTGATCAACAAAATCCATCCACAAAAAAGTTATTATTTCATTTCCCTTAACATAGCTGTCAGAGACCTGAAATTTAATATATATACTCGTGATTTTTTTTTTTAATTTAATAACTCATCCCGGACCTCTTATTATCGATAAATTTCAATAATTTTTTTTTTTTTGCGTACCGTGAGAGCTAGAGACTTGAAATTCACTGTGTAATGAATACAAATATTTTGTAATTTTTGGGTTTGGGATGCCACGAAGTATTAAATAATTTATAATTTAATTTTTAAGGTCAAACGTAATCATTGTTGAATTTTTTATAATTTATGTTTATAGCAATTAGTTTAAATAATATGAAAAAATTTGGTTTTTATTGAAAATTGCTTAACTTCTGTTTATAATTTTTTTCACAACGTCTAATTCTCCGAAGAATCCCAAAGGAGGGATTTCAGCAACAAAAAAAATTCTAATTGGATTGAAGTAAAATAAATATAATATTAAATTAATATTATTTAAAATTGATCAATTAACATAACACCGACGACAGTTTTCTTACTTGTTATATATATGTAGATTTAATCTACCCGTACACATCAATTAAATAAAAAAGTAATTCTATTAAGTTAATTTATTTTTATTACTTGAAATACATATTTATTTGATTAATCATTTATATACATACATTGCTTAGTTTGCAGTAGTCTAAAAAAACATTACAAAAAATGTTTTCTATCGGTCTTCCTCCTAATTTATGTTTCCTCTTTCGGGAGTTATGTAAACACATTGTATTTTTCAGCTTTCTTAATAAAACACGATAAACTTACAACATATAGACAATTGATAAATGCATTATCATCAACAACTTAAAACTTACAAAGTTTAAAAAATATATATTTAAAAATTATATGTAATTTAATAATTTTATTTTAATATAATGCGTACTTTTGCATGCTGGTTAATATTATTTTTTTAAAATCAGTGATTCGTCCATAATCTTCACAATTGAAAACATAATTTTATTTCATTCACAGGTGCAGGTCCGAAACTATAAACTATTTGATTACTTAAGAATTTGACCATATAGGCGACACAAAGTCGTTAAATCTAAACGAAATTAAAATAATGAATATGAAAAAATATTATATGCTTTAGTTTATTATTATCGGTAACTGCAAACGACTTCTAGCTTGCTGCATGTTTGCACTTACACTTACAATAACTGATTTGTATATGCGAATTAACACCCAAATATAAAATTACTTACAGAAAACAATGAATGCTTTAAAAAAATATGATAAATTTATTAAGATATCGATTTCCCGATATATAAAAGATATTGACTTTTAACACGATTAAAAATAATCTTTTCGGTTTTATCTTAGAGTACAAAGATGTTCAAAGTCTCAAGTTTCTATTGAGCAGAAAAATTGCACTAATGCGGTACATTAATAAGTATAAATAGTAATTCTATTTTCTTTCGATTAAACAAAATGTTTTCCACTTTCTACCCTTACTTTTTTGGAGGAGTCACATCGCAAGTGTTTCTTTTATTATCTTTTTCATTGCATTTCCCATTGAAGGTGCTGTCGATCCAGAGGTCGAATAATCAAATTTAAACAAATATGGTTGAATATCAGGAAACGAGGTGTCGAAAATTAGGTCTAGCTCATTTTGACTTGGAGTCTTGGGTACATAATCGTGACGGTTCATTAGTTCTGTAATGTATATAACTTTCTCAGTGAGTAGATCAGAGACATTTTCGCGGGAAAGTTGACGGTCATCCTCGTTCTCGTGCTTAATTAAATCAAGGTGTACTGTCCACACCTCCCAAGGAATAGACTCTTGTGTAAAAAGCCAGCGATTTTTCTTTTTCTGAAAAAATTCTAAGCTTATCTGACCGGAGCCACAACTGTCATTTGAGCGCAATTTTTCGCTAAAAACATTGATTGCACGCTTTACTTTGCGAATAAGGCTTTCCGAAGTACAACAAACATACGTGAAGTCAATGAAGTCACAATCAACATCGGAATAACCTACGGTACCTATAGAATATTGTGCATCGCCAGTATACATATATTTACCCGAACAGCGATGAAAAAGTACTGTATGAAAGATGCTAGACACTGCTTCATCTACCTGGCGACCTTCCATGGTAAGATCAAATATCTGTGAACGTGCATTCATTTTAAAAATTAATTCTTATATTTTGGGAGTTTGACTATGCAGACCTTTCCGTAGACTTTCCCTGGGAAAAACCGTAGTCTACTAATAATTTGATGATTTATAAGTTAAGTTTACGTATACCATTGTATGGTTCTAATCTGAGCTCGAATACTATATTGTTTTCTTATTTTTTGTTCTTTAATTTCAAATAACAAAATTACTTATCACCACTTACTAACTTTTTAAAGATTACATATTTAAACGTGTTACTATTTGCTTAGACCACTATTAATCCACTTAATATAAATTGTAGCGTTGTCCACCTTGACATCGTGATTTATTAAAACAGTATTGTGTAAAAAGTCTGGATTGAAAATAAATATATGCAATAACTCAATGAATATAGTAATCAATAACTCACCACAAACAATTTTGTCCACCTTCTACGCAAAATATCTATAAGTTACGTATGCGTTATTCGATATGTACTCAGGTCCTAAGTATGTGAAAAAGTGTTTACAATTAAAATATATTATTATAAATAATAAAGAAACTTAAATAGACATATATCAATCATACATTTCAGGGTATGGTAAAAGTATTTTGTGAAAATATTTGAGAGCAGTTTGTTCACTTTTTATAGAATTATATGTGCATACTACAGACTTGATACTCGGTATATGAGACTTGGGTTAATATCCCAATATCAACAACTTATGCCTGATATATCTACGCCCACAGCTCGTTTGACATACTATATTTGCTTCTCTCTAACAATTTTTGTGCTAGAAGCTTAAAATTTGGATGATGAGTTACTGGTGACATCCTCTATAAATTTTTTACTCCTTTTTTTATACCCTGAGCCCATTGAAAATGGGAAATCAGGGTATAATGTTTTTGTGAAAATGTATGTAACAGGCAGAAGGAGACGTCGCAGACCATACAAAGTATATATATTCTTGATCAGCTCGATGAGCTGAGTTGAAATAGCCCTGTCCGTCTGTCCGTCCGTCCGTCCGTCCGTCCGTCCGTCCGTCTGTGTGAACGCAGCGATCTCGTAAACCATAGAAGCTAGAGAGCTGAAATTTGACATGTATACTCCTGAATACCATACGCTATACGAGTTTTTTTTCAAAAATTCGATAACTCTTCCCGATCTCTTTTTATCGATAAATTTCGATAACTTTTAGTCTCATTTACGTACCGTAAGAGCTAGAGACCTGAAATTCACTATGTGGATTCCAGTTGTGAATACAGACATTTTGCAATTTTTGGATTTTGGATGCCACGCCCCCTTCGCCCTAAATTTGCAAAAAACGCATTTCAAATACTAGAGACATATTGTGCTTCGGCACATACACACATATGAATAACATAATCGTGCCCTGAAAGTTTGAATCAAAAAGCCCTGCTAGAAAAAAAGTTATTTAACATTTAATTTCCACAACATAAGCCTCTTGCAGCCCAAGCGCAATCACAACGTCAACTGCGCAGTTGGCAGAGCGTATGCTTGAGCGTGCGTCTGTGTGTGTGTATGTGTTGCTTGCAGTATATGTATATGTAAACTAAACATAGCATATTTTAAGTATCGGCATTTCGCAGGGCTCAGGGTATCTCCTAGTCGAGCCGTCTCGACTAGAGCATTCTTACTTGTTTTTCTTAATTTTTGCATGTTTGGAGATTAAACATCCAGCTTTTACAGTTACATTCCTGTACACCTGTTCTACGGACTCGCCAAAAATAATATGTCTACGTACACTCGCGGGGGCGTGACAAATCAATTTTTCAGTTCTATAAACTATCAATTTAATGAATGAGATTTAAATATTGATATGCTAAATGGTATATATACATTTTAGTAAAAAAAAAAATATATATATATATATATATATGTATATAGTGACATAATCATAATGATTATGTCCACAATACATAAAAAACTATTCCCATAGCAACGTGCTAGTTCAGCTAAAATTGGATTTGCCAATCCAGAATAAACTGGATAGCCAAATCACAAATACTGGCACACCAAGTAAGAATGCTCTGTCGAGACGCCTCGACTAGGAGATACCCTGAGCTCTGCGAAGTGCCGATACTTCAAATATTCTATGCTTAGTTTACATATACATATACTGCCAGCAACACATACACACACACAGCCGCACGCTCAAGCACACGCTCTGCCAACTGCGCAGTTGACGTAGCGACTGCGCTTGGGCTGAAAGAGGCTTAGGCTGTAGAAATTAAATGTTTAATAACTTTTTTTCTAGCAGGATCTAGCATTTTTATTCAAACTTTCAGGGCATGATTATGTTATTCATATGTGTGTATAAGCCGAAGCACAAGTCTTTAGTATTTGAAATGCGTTTTTTGAAAATTTAGGGCGAAGGGGGCGTGGCATCCAAAATCCAAAAATTACAAAATGTCTGTATTCACAACAGGCATCTACATAGTGAATTTCATGTCTCTAGCTCTTACGGTACCTAAAAGAGACGAATAGTTATCGAAATTTATCGATAAAAAGAGAACGGGAAGAGTTATCGAATTTTTGAAAAAAAAAACTCGTATAGCGTATGGTATTCAGGAGTATACATGTCAAATTTCAGCTCTCTAGCTTCTGTGGTTTACAATCGCTGCGTTTACACAGACGGACGGACGAACGGACAGACGGACAGGGCTATATCAACTCAGCTCATCGAGCTGATCAAGAATATTTATGCTTTGTATGGTCTGCGACGTCGCCTTCTGCCTGTTACATACATTTTCACAAAAACATTATACCCTGATTTCCCATTTTCAATGGGCTCAGGGCATAAAAATTGAGAAAAAAACATTGATGTTGATTCTGCCTAAATGCTGAGAATAACGCGCCCAACTGACGACAAAAGTACCGTTGCATCGACGCGTCATGCTTTTCTCTGAATGCTGAGAATAACGACGCGTCATGTTGCTGCTGCGTAATTTCAATAGCATATAAAATAAGCCTAGGATAAAATAGTCTTTAGTCTTAAGTTGTTCGTGAATAAAGCAAGTTGTCAAGTAAAATACAAGTCGTGACTTCGTCTTTCTAAATTCGCATCAACGTTACCATTAGCTTTTGGCGTGGCATTAGTTCGACTCAAATTTAATTATATTCAATTGGCGCAGCCGGTAGGATAGCAATATAGAGCATCTTGATGCAATAACTAAGTTATGCCCTGTTACTGCTATCCGCTAACCAACTAACGCAAAGGCAACCCACACGACGGTCAATATCGCGTCAAGTTAAAAAAAAAATAAAATATAAATAAAAACCTCGACAGTGACGTGTATATCAAGTTTCGCATATTGCCAAAGCCGCAGATTGTGCAAATAAACTTGAAATTAATTCAAGAAGACGCGATAGAATTCGAAGAGACTATAATTTCAGAATCTTCTGGTTATCTCACAAAATTCGAAAGAGCTATCTGTGCAAACCAAACAATCAAAACTATAGAAAATTAAGTGAATAATAATAATAGTAAATTTAAAAAGAAAAAGATAAAAGCTGAACTTAAAATTAAGTGAATATTAATAATAATAAATTTAAAAAGAACAAGTAAGAATGCTCTAGTCGAGACGGCTCGACTAGGAGATATCCTGAGCCCTGCGAAGTGCCGATACTTCAAATATTGTATGCTTAGTTTACATATACATATATTGCAAGCAACACATACACACACACAGACGAACGCTCAAGCACATGCTCTGCCAACTGCGCAGTTGACGTAGCGACTGCGCTTGGGCTGCAAGACGCCTACGCTATGGGAAATTAAATGTTTAATAACTATTTGTCTAGAAGGACTTTTTGATTTAAACTTTCAGGGCATGATTATGTTATTCATATGTGTGTATGTGCCGAAGCACAAGTCTCTAGTATTTGAAATGCGTTTTTTGATAATTTAGGGCGAAGGGGGCGTGGCATCCAAAATCCAAAAATTACAAATTGTCTGTATTCACAACAGGAATCTACATAGTGAATTTCAGGTCTCTTGCTCTTACGGTACGTAAATGAGACGAAAATTTATCGATAAAAAGAGAACGGGAAGAGTTATCGAATTTTTGAAAAAAAAACTCGTATAGCGTATGGTATTCAGGAGTATACATGTCAAATTTCAGCTCTCTAGCTTCTGTGGTTTACGAGATCGCTGCGTTCACACAGACGGACGGACGGACAGACGGACAGGGCTATATCAACTCAGCTCATCGAGCTGATCAAGAATATATATACTTTGTATGGTCTGCGACGTCTCCTTCTGCCTGTTACATACATTTTCACAAAAACATTATACCCTGATTTCCCATTTTCAATGGGCTCAGGGTATAAAAAAAAAAAAGAACGGTACTTAAAACTAAGTGAAAAACTATAATAATATATTAAACAAACAAAATGGAAGAAGACGCAACAACACCCCTATCTGACACAAGTATGACGCAAGTGATCAATCAACTAAAAATTGTTGAAAAGTTCACTGGAAACAGGAACAATTTATACACATTCGTCAAACGGATCGATTACATATTGTCCCTTTACACCACCAATGATGCGAGGCAGAGGTCAATACTTTTTGAACTTGTCGAAAGCTGCATTAGCAGTGAAGTTATGCTATCTCTTGGCATAAACAATCTCACAACATGGTCGGATCTTCGGAAACAATTGATCCTAAACTACAAGACGCAAACCAAGAACCACGTCTTATTGGAGGAATTCAGGAGTACCCCATTCAAGGGTAAGCTAGAATTAGAAAATAATTTAGATGAAAAAACATTGTATGCGTGGTTAATTAAAACTAGTATTGACCACCTAATCCAAAAACTACCTACAAATATTTGCATTCGAATTATAAATTGTGAAAATCCCGACTTAAGATCTTTAATAAACATTTTACAAAAAAATTCATTTATGATGAACGCTGTCTAGAATCAAATCAAATCAAAGTAAAAAAAAAATAAAAGTTTCAAGCCGTCACACCCAAATCCCTATATTCAAAATTTTCCCACATTTCTTCAACCAAACCATCCTTATGTCCCATATCGACCTTATTTTCAACAACCATATCTTCCACCAATACCAGCACCAACACCTAATTATACTAACAATAACATTTTCCACCTAATCATTATTCACCTCGACCAATGCAACCAACACCTAACGCGGTCAGACCATTATACCATACACAAAGATCAATTCAAAGACCGAGCCAATTTGACAATAATCGTTTCGAACAACATACACAAGTAACTCCACCACAAGCCCCTTTCAATACCCAACCAACAAAACGTGCTTGACCTGCAGAAAGTGGACAAAGTAAAATGAGCTTAGAAGAAGACCCTAGAAATCAAGAAGAAATAAACTATCACGATTATATGCAGCACGAACATTATAATCAAGTAGCTCCTTATTCTGAATATTATCCTCAATATTACCAAGAACAAAGTTACCCACAAAACTCAAATGACACATACATACAAACAGCCACAGCCGAACATGAGACAGAACAATTGAATGAAATAGAAATTTTTCAGCTTCCAGCCTCGGAAACCAACAATACATAATTATAACTTATAAGGGCAAAAATTTTAAATGTTTAATAGATACAGGATCTACTGTCAATATGATGACATCTAATATTTTTAATTTACCAATTCATGATATGATTGTCTTATTCACACCAGTAATGGACCTTTAACAATCACCCAAAAAGTGAACGTCCTTTCCAAAAACTTGTTCAAGAGTAATAATGAATTCCTTCTACATCAATTTTCACCAGATTACGATTTATTAATTGGTAGGAAACTGCTTTCAGAAGCTCAAGCCGTTATAGATTATAAATCACAAACTGTAATTTTATACAATAGAAAGTATAAATTAATCAACGATATTCCGATCACAAACCAAAATCATTTCTGAGCCAATCGTGAAACTAATCAATTTCTTAACAATCCAATCAGAGATAATTCCAACAATAAAGAATATACTATGACTATTGACTATTTTTATACCCTGAGCCCATTGAAAATGGGAAATCAGGGTATAATGTTTTTGTGAAAATGTATGTAACAGGCAGAAGGAGACGTCGCAGACCATACAAAGTATATATATTCTTGATCAGCTCTATGAGCTGATTTGATATAGCCCTGTCCGTATGTCCGTCCGTCTGTCCGTCTGTGTGAACGCAGCGATCTCGTAAACCACATAAGCTAGAGAGCTGAAATTTGAAATGTATACTCCTGAATACCATACGCTATACGAGTTTTTTTTTCAAAAATTCGATAACTCTTCCCGTTCTCTTTATATCGATAAATTTCGATAACTTTTCGTCTCTTTTACGTACCGTAAGAGCTAGAGACCTGAAATTCACTATGTAGATTCCTGTTGTGAATACAGACAATTTGTAATTTTTGGATTTTTGATGCCACGCCCCCTTCGCCATAAATTTGCAAAAAACGCATTTCAAATACTAAAGACATGTGCTTCGGCACATACACACATATGAATAACATAATCATGCCCTAAAAGTTTGAATAAAAAGTCCTGCTAGAAAAAAAGTTATTTAACATTTAATTTCCATTGCGTAGGCGTCTTGCAGCCCAAGCGCAGTCGCTACGTCAACTGCGCAGTTGGCAGAGCATGTGCTTGAGCGTTCGTCTGTGTGTGTGTATGTGTTGCTTGCAATATATGTATACGTAAACTAAGCATACAATATTTGAAGTATCGGCACTTCGCAGGGCTCAGGGTATCTCCTAGTCGAGCCGTCTCGACTAGAGCATTCTTACTTGTTGTACATAGACTAGTGTAATTTTTATAGACAGTGATGCAGATTTCGAGATCATTCAAACCGCACACAAAGAAATTATCAACACTAAACATACTAAAATTCTACGAAGTCTCATTCAATTAAAAAATATAAACTCATATGCTGAATTTAAAGAACTTATCTTGAAGACTCATGAAAAACTCTTACACCCCGGAATTCAAAACACAAATAAACCCTTTTGTGAAACTTATTATTTCCCTAACAGCTAATTACTAACACAAAACATAATAAATGAATGTAACATTTGGATCTTAGCAAAAACCGAACACAGAAACACAAACATGCCGATGAAAATTACCCCCAGGCCCGCGATAAATATGTAATAGACATTTATTCATCTGAAGGCAAACACTATCTTAGTTGCATAGACATTTATTCAAAATTCGCTACTCTTGAAAATATTAAAACAAAAGATTGGATAGAATGCAAGAACGCAGTAATGCGTTTATTTAATCAGTTAGGAAAGCCAATATTATTAAAAGCTGACCGAGATGGCGCATTTTCCAGCTTAGCACTCAAGAAATGGCTCGAAAATGAAGCAGTAGAAATACAACTAAATATTACTAAAACAGGAATAGCAGACATCGAACGACTACACAAAACAATAAACGAAAAAATTAGAATAATCAATACTTTAAATGACGAAGAAAATAAACTCAGTAAAATAGAAACCATTCTTTACATTTACAATCACAAAACAAAACATGACACAACTGGACAAACTTCTGCACACATATTCTTATATGGTGAACAACCGAAGTTAGACACTCAAGAAAAAGAAAAAGTAATAAATAAAATCAACAGTGACCGACAAGAATACGAAGTCGATACCAGATATCGAAAAGGATCATTACAAAAAGGAAATTTATAAAATCTCTTTAAAGCCAATAAAAACGTTGAAAAAGAAACAGAACTACACGTTACTATAAAACACAATTTAAAAAATTAAGGAAAATTAACCAAATTCAAAACCCACAGGTTTCTATTTCATATTCATACTATCGTTTCCAAAATTACTTACGTATGACAGACTTGACAACGTCAATAATCGAATCATACTTCAATCAAAATATCACTTGAATTAACTAACTTTCAATCCACTAACACAATCAAAATTATCCCATATCCCGATCACAATGGCTATCACCCTGATTACATTGGCACTACTTGCTATTTTGAAAGAGATACAAAGAAATAATAAAATATATTCAACCAAATACCATTGTAACTTGCAATACAAATAATAAAACAAAATTGCTTGAAAAATAATGTTAATCTTAATATTTAGGGTAATAAAATTAAAAGTATCAATTAATGCAAATTACAAATAAATGACATAATTATAAGCGAAAACTATTTTCAACCAGAAGTCGATCTTATACCATTGTATTTCCCAATAGAAATTATTAAAATCAAACCTATCAAGCATAATGATATTGTAACAATTTTATCACAAAATATTATCCTCACATATACAATCATTATAATCACAATAGTCATATTCAACTATGTAATCTTATACTTTAAGTATCTTGTAACCCCATAATATTAAGAAAAACATACAATTATCGCGCTGACACGATCTACTATAATCCTTCTGTGTCACCTTGACTCGCAGGCTCGCCTCTTAAGGAGAGGGAAGTGACACAATCACAATGATTAAGTCCACAATACCTAAAAACTGTTCCCATAGCAACGTGCTGGTTCGTAGCTGAAATTTCTTGGATGTGCCAATCCAGAATAAACTGGATAGCCAAATCACAAATATTGGCACAAAAATTGAGAAAAAACCATTGATGTTGATTCTGCCTAAATGCTGAGAATAACGCGTCCAACTGACGACAAAAGAACCGTTGCATCGACGCGTCATGTTGCTTTTCTCTGAATGCTGAGAATAACGCGCCCGACCGACGACAAAAGAACCGTTGCAGCGACGCGTCATGTTGCTGCTGCGTAATTTCAATAGCATATAAAATAAGCCTAGGATAAAATAGACTTTAGTCTTAAGTTGTTTGTGAATAAAGCAAATTGTCAAGTAAAATTCAAATCGTGACTTCGTCTTTAAAAAATCGCATCAACGTTGCCATTAGCTTATGTCGTGGCAATAGTTCGACTCAAATTAATGTATATTCAATTGGCGCAGCTGGTAGGATAGCAATATAGAGCATCTTGATGCAATAACTAAGTTATACATTCTTGAGCCCGGTTACTGGTATCCGCTAAACAACTAACGCAAAGGCAACCCATGCGACGGTCAATATCGCGTCAAGTTTTAAATAAAAACCTCGACAGTGACGTGAAACCCGATATTCGTATTTTTGCCAAAGACGCAGATTGTGCAAATACACTTGAAATTAATTAAAGAAGACGCGAGAGAATTCGAAGAGAATTCCAGGAACTTCTGATTATATCACGAAAATTCGAAATAGCTATTTGTGCAAAAAAAAAAAAAAAAAAAAAAAAAAAAAAAAAAAAAAAAAAAACAAAGAATGCTCTAGTCGAGACGGCTCGACTAGGAGATACCCGTAGTCCTGGGAAGTGCCGATACTTCAAATATTCTATGCTTAGTTTACATATACATATATTGCAAGCAACACATAAACACACACAGACGCACGCTCTGCCAACTGCGTAGTTGACGTAGCGTAGCACAAGTCTCTAGTATTTGAAATGCGTTTTTTGCAAATTTAGGGCGAATGGGGCGTGGCATCCAAAATCCAAAAATTACAAAATATTTGTATTCACAACAGGCATCTACATAGTAAATTTCATGTCTCTAGCTCTTACGGTACATAAAAGAGACGAAAAGTTATCGAAATTTATCGATAAAAAGATAACGGGATGAGTCAGCGTATTGACTATATTTTCAATTTGAAGACGTTAGATATATTACAATAATCAAAATTGTTTAAAATACACAAGGCAAATTTACTGCATTGGAACTTGGTTCTGGTGCTGGGACGTTTTAAGTATACTTATTTGAAGGGGGCGTGGCATCCAAAATACAAAAATTACAAAATTTTTGTATTCACAACAGGCATCTACACAGTGAATATCACATCTCTAGCTCTTACGGTTCGTAAAAGAGACGAAAAGTTATTGAAATTTATCGATAAAAAGAGAACGGGAAGAGTTATCGAATTTTTGAAAAAAAAAAAAACTCGTATAGCGTATGGTATTCAGGAGTATACATGTCAAATTTCAGCTCTCTAGCTTCTGTGGTTTACGAGATCGCTGCGTTCACACACACGGACGGACGGACGGAGTGGAGCCGTCTCGACTAGAGCACTTACTTGTTTTTAACTGACCTTCAATTTCAAGAAGTTGTAATATAACAAAAACAAAAAATGTATAAAATACACATGATAAATAAAAAATTTGGGGACAAAGAGAGGGGCATGTCGAATTGGAAAATTCATATCTTTCAATACTTAGGAACTCGGTTCTGGGTCGTGAATGAGTATTCCATAGTTAATTGTTTCACATATTCTTATATTTTGGATACCGGTTTTAATTACAACATTCTTTAAATTAACGCTGAATTAAAACTTGAATTATCAAACAGAAGCATATTCTTGGATCCCTGTTGTGATTGAATTTTAGCTTAGATTTGCTAATATTTGAATTAGTTTCTGGCTTGTAATTAATTGCTTAAGCAGTAAAATAGCTGTGATGGTAGAAGCGATGTACGTCGCTTTAAAACTATGGGTTCAGATGATGGGTCCGCCGATGTTGAGTATTTAACTATTCTTTTTAAATCATTTGGGGTTCAAACACTCATATTAATAAATCAGGATAACAGTTGAAACTTCCTCCCATTCTTCGTGTCATCATTTACTACCTCTTCCCTCACCTTATTATGCTTTCTAATGACATATCAATAACACCTGTTGCTTCTGACATTATATACACCCAACATCCAATACATTTACCTAGTCAAGTTAGAAGGTTCCCCGATTATTAGCAACAATACATTTTTTCTCACCATTGGGATTCGTAGTATCTCGTGGCGGCAATACAACAAATCCCAGCAAGATAGTAGCAATTGGCTAATTTAAACAGCCAACTACCCTGTTCCATCTCAGATCATTCCTTGGTTTAGCAAGCTATTATAGATATTATATATATTATAGATGCTTTATAACAGATTTTGCATTTATATCTAAACCACTAACAGACATACTAAAAGGGTGACAACGGCAAAGAAAGCGCTGGACAGTCAAAGAAAATTCGTGTGAGCCTCAATGAAAACAAGCAAAAGTTGGCATTCGAGAAACTAAACAATATATTAGTTTCTGAAGATGTAATGCTTCTTTACCCTGATTATCAAAAACCTTTTGACTTGACAAGAGATGCTTTATCGTCTGGCCTGGGTGCAGTCTTATCACAAGATAAGAAGGCAATTACCATGATCTCTAGGACTTTACCCTTAAAGTCCTACAATGAATCTTAATCAAATCTTTCAGGGCATGATTATGTTATTCATAAGTGTGTATGAATGTATGGGGCATCCGAAATTTAACAAAAATCAAAATTGAATTGAACACTAGCTATAAAGATGAATTAGATAGAATTTTTTAGCTGACAATCGATTTCGTTTTTAATCGATAATATTAAAACGGGATGAGTTATCGAATTTTTATCATAAACTTGACCTGCGCGTGCTATACAGGTACCTACATAAAAAATTGTAAGTCTCTAGCTCTTGTGGATGGTGAGATCGACGCGTTCACACATACGGACGGACGAACAGACAGACAGACGGACAGGGCTAAATCGACTCGGCTTGTCTCTCTGATCAAGAATATATATACTTTATGGGCTCGGCCACAACTCATTCTTTCTGTTACATACATTTCAACAAAACCATTATAGAAAATTTCCCATTTTCAATGGGATCAGGGTATAAAAATAAAAAGATGGAAGTCCTTCATCGACGAGCAGAATGCTCTCATTTTCTATAAACCAGGTAAGGAAAATATTTTCGCGGATGCTCTTTCAAGACAAAACCTTTATGCGCTAGAAGAAAATGTTCCATCTGATCTGGCTACTATACATAGCGAATTGTCGCTAACATACACTATTGAATCTACAGATAAACCTGTGAATTTCTTTTGAAACCAAATTATTATTGAAGAAGGTATTACGGCTTCTGAGAAAATTATTATTTTGAGCGGAGAAAAAACACATCTCACATGTTTCACAAATAGGGAAAAATTAGTCGAAAAAGTGTGCTGTTAAAAAGAGTGGTCTAGTCGAGACGGCTCGACTAGGAGATACCCTGAGCCCTGCGAAGTGCCGATACTTCAAATATTCTTATGCAAGCAACACATACACACATACAGACGCAAGCTCAAGCACACGCTCTGCCAACTGCGCAGTTGAAATAGCGACTACGCTTGGGCTACAAGACGCCTTTATTATGGAAATTAAAATGTTAAATAACTTTAACTTTCTAGAAGGACTTTCTTATTCAAACTATCAGGGCATGAGCAACATGCGCACAACAACTGCACTCTGGAGGTATCGCGTATTGTAGTACACGTCCCTCAAATAAAGAAACAGCTACAATAAGAATGGATAGCGGAGTAGAGAAACTTATCCATTGCACGTTCTTGCTGACATTCGTTGACGAAATTACCATCAATGGGTCTCTGTGACAACGTCAACCCTCATCAGCATCACTGGTCATCAAGAAATCCTGAGCTTACCACCATACCTTCAGAGGCTGAACTTCGAAAACCTACTACACATCGGCGACGTCGAATAAAAGCTGATAACATGGCCCACGATGTTCTTATTCTCCAGGTCATAGGATTCTTACGTATCAGAAATGGAAAGCAGATAGGCAGCAAACCTCTCTGAAAGCTGTTATTGACGCTTTAAAGAAATCCGAGGACGGCCTTTAATTTAATGAGGGAGGATTTGCCCCATCCGACCAGCAATAAGTTATCAACACGAAAAGCATTTCATATATCGTTTACCAACACTAAGTTCCATATTTGCTACTCGCTGTCCTTAGAGTTCTCAAATGGTTATGACCGGCAGTTTATGACTTACCCTGTAGCCTAAATATACTTTAGTCTAAATGGAATAATAAAACTGAACCGTTGCAAGTGGAATTGTTTTATTTCGTGACATCGCACAAATAAAACCCAATAATTACTAACTTATATATTTATGTGTATTTGCCAAAGCGCACTTCGCTAGTATTTAAAATACGTTTTTATACCCTGAACCCATTGAAATTGGGAAATCAGGGTATCTTTTTGTGAAAATTTATGTAACAGGCAGAACGAGACATGGCAGACCATAAAGTATATATTGATCAGTTAAGCTGATATAGCCCTGTCCGACTGTCCGTCCGTCAGTCTGTGTGAATGCAGCCGTAAGCCATAGAAGCTAGAGAGTTGAAATTTGACAGTATATTCATGAATACCATACGCAGAACGAGTTTTTTTTTTCAATAATTCGAAAACACTTTTCGTTCTCATATTATCGATACATTTCGATAACTTTTCTTCGTAGTTGCGTAAAGCAAGAGTCTTGACATTCACTGTAACGATCCGTGTAATGAATACAAACATTTTGTAATTTTTGAATTTGGAAAATAAATTTGCAAAATACACATTTCAAATACTAGAGACTTGTGCTTCGGCACATACACACATATGAATATAATCATGCCCTGAAAGTTTTAATAAGAAAGTCCATCCAGAAAAGTTATTAAAAGGTATAATTTCCCATAACAAGACGTTTTGCATCCCAAGAGCAATCGCTACGTCAACTGCGCAGTCGGCAGATCGTATGATTTGCCATTTTCAATGCGCTCAAGGTATAATAAAATCAGTATGATGAAAATTTCATTCAAATAAATTTAAAAACACAGAACACAGAATAATAATATATTAATATTTTTAATTCTCGTTGCTATGAGAATTACCTCTTACGCTGTAGATAGCAGTTTGTTCGTGACCGCAAAAGGTTTTATTCTTTTGTAAATTTGAAGTGTAAATATTCATTATTCCTGGGTTTAGACAAGACCTGTAATGATCAAGATGCCTCTGATCTATTTACAGATTTCTTCCGATCCACTTACTCTTCTGCCATACCCGATACCAAATCACATTCAACTTTGAATACTATAATGAATGTAAATTCCATTATTGCTTCAAACATTTCGTCTCCCTCTCTCTTATCCGCTATTCGGACGTTGAAATCATCGTTCTCTCCTGGAGCAGATGGTATTCCTAGTTGTCTGATTAAAGAATGCAGTGTTTCCTTGCGGCCACCATAATTAAAACTGATTAATTTGTCCCTTGAAACCTCGGTATTCCCTTCAATTTGGAAATAATCATTTATTATTCCTCTGTATAAAAAAAGGAGGAAAATCTGATATTTAAAATTATAGAGGTATTGCGAAGTTTTCTGTTACTCCGAAGTTATTGTTATTATTAAAAATATTAACTTCGAACTTGCAACACCATCTCACCATCTCAGCATGGCTTTGTTTAGAATCGATCAACCTCAACTAACCTATTAGAATTTTCATCTCTAATCAACGAAAGCTTTTTAAATAAAATGCAGACTGATGTTATATATACTGACTTCAGTAAGGCATTTGACTCAATTCAGCATGATATTTAACTTCAAAAGCTTGACCAATTGGGATTTTCGCCTAAACTTCTGTCTTGGATAGCTTCCCATTTAAAGGGCAGAACCCAAAGAGTTTTGTTGAGAACAGCTATTTCGAAGGTCATATTTGTCTCATCGGGTGTGCCTCAGGTAGTCATTCGGGCCCTCTACTATTCTCCCCTTATATAAATGACCTTCCCAGTTGTATTTCTCATTCAAAAGTTTTTATACCCTGAGCACATTGAAAATGGGAAATCAGGGTATAATGTTTTTGTGAAGATGTATGTAACAGGCCGAAGGAGACGTCGCAGACCACACAAAGTATATATATTTTTGATCAGCTCGATGAGCTGAGTTGAAATAGCCCTGTCCGTCCGTCCGTCTGTGTGAACGCAGCGATCTCGTAAACCACAGAGGCTAGAGAGCTAAAATTTGACATGTATACTCCTGAATACCATACGCTATACGAGTTTTTTTCAAAAATTCCATAACTCTTCCCGTTCTCTTTTTATCGATAAATTACAATAATTTTTTGTCTCTTTTACGTACCGTAAGAGCTAGAGACATGAAATTCACTGTGTAGATGCCTGTTGTGAATACAGACATTTTGTAATTTTTGGATTTCGGATGCCACGCCCCTTCGCCCTAAATTTAAAAAAAAAACGCATTTCAAATACTAGAGACTTGTGCTTCGGCACATACACACATATGAATAACATAATCATGCCCTGAAAGTTTGAATAAAAAAGTCCTGCTAGAAAAAAAGTTATTAAACATTTAATTTCCACAACATAAGCATCTTGCAGCCCAAGCGCAGTCGCTACGTCAACTGCGCAGTTGGCAGAGCGTGTGCTTGAGCGTGCGTCTGTGTGTGTGTATGTGTTGCTTGCAATATATGTATATGTAAACTAATCATACAATATTTGAAGTATCGGCACTTCGCAGGGCTCAAGGTATCTCCTAGTCGAGCCGTCTCGACTAGAGCATTCTTACTTGGTATGTATGCAGATGATGTAAAACTCTGTCTCTCATATAATAATTAACTGGATCATCTATGCTTACAAGATGATCTTAATTCCTTTCAATGTTGGTGTAAGACTAATCAATTGCAGTTGAATTGGTCTTAATATATGACCTATAGTCGCATTGTCCATATACTGCTCATTATACAATCAACAATGAGTCCTTGCAACGTATTTCTACAGTTAAAGATCTTGGGGTGCTCTTTGACCCTAAGCTTAGTTACAATGCCCATATATCAACCATCATTAATGAAGCCAAAAGTGTTCTTGGGTTTATTAAACGATGGTCTAAAGAACTTAATGCTCCGTTTGTTACCAAACTCCTTTTTGTTTCGCTGGTTCGACCAATTTTAGAATATTGTTCAATTATATGGTCGCCACAGCATAAATTGGGTATAGGACCGTATAGAATCGGTTCAGAAACAGTTTCTTCTCTTTGCGTTACGCAATCTTAACTGGGATCGTAACCTTCGCTTACCCTCTTATCATAGTAGGCTTCTTCTTATAGATCTTCCGTCACTAATAAACCGTAGAACAGTCTTGGGTATTGCTTTTCTACATAATTTGATTAGTGGTAATACTGATTCGCCTGCTCTTTTAATGCAAATTAATTTTGTAGTTCCTTCTCGTATTTCCCGTCACATTCGTCCTCTATATTTACCTATATGTACATCTAATTAATCCTTGCATAGTGCGTTTCATGTCTTATGTTCTACTTATAATAAATATTTTTATGTATTTTCTTCAGAACTCTCTATTTCTTTAATAAAATCCTTGCTTTCAGCTTACCTCAGAGAAATTACACACGGGGCCCAAGAGTGAGAATGCACAGGAATTAGCAATTCTCCCTACTTGTGTTGTGTTTTCTCATTTCTCTAAAATACATAAATATTGTACTTCTTCTCCTGTTTTTTTGGTTAAGCTATGTTTGTAAATTAATTTTTAAACTAAATACAGTTTGACACGAAAGTGTTTTCACATGGGAAAAAAAATATATTTTTGTTCTTTAGCATAAAAAAAAAAGTACTAAGCGTGAGATTTCAACATTTCTGAAAATTGTATTATGTTTTTCAAACTGTTGTCTTACAAAAATAATTAATAACAATTCATAAACTATTAACATAGGCATACAAAACAATAAAAACTAAAAACGTATTTAAATTCAAGTGACACGAAAGTGTTTGCACACATGATATTCCTTATTTCTTTTTATTGCTGAATTCGCATTTACCGTTATTTTCGGCGTTTTTAATGTGCACAGCTGTGGCTGATGCTATGTTCTAGTGAATTTCATCACATTTTGAAAGAATTCATACACATTCGGTACATTTTTGAACATCTTTGATAAAAATTAAAAATGCCAGGGAAGAGATTATCGTTTGACATGATTCAATTGGTGTATTATAACCACACCAAAGGAAAATCGGTCTCGGAGATCGCAGAAATGTTATTAATATCGAGGAGGACCGTTTATAATATTTTAAGCCGCGCAGAGAACGATGGAACACTGGAGCCAAAGCGTACAACTGGACGACCTCGGGCGTTAACAGAGCGTGCAGAGCGTGTTCTGGCCAGGAAAGTCAACGAAAATCCAACAATTTCTACCAGAACGCTTGCCAGGGAGCTGCAGGAAGAATGTCATATTGACATATCCCGCGAAAGTGTCCGCAGAGCCCTAAAAAGTAATGATTTTTCTTCCCGAGTTGCGCGGAAAAAGCCATTGTTGTCGTTGGATCATGAAAAAAGACGTCTAACATTCGCCAGAATGCATGTGGGACACATGGAATCATATTGGGATGATACAATATTTTGCGACGAGACAAAAATGATTTTGTACTACAACGATGGACCCAGTCGTGTGTGGCGAAAGCCGTTGAAAGCTCTTGAAAGAAAAACATAATTCCTACTGTTAAGTTCGGAAAACTTTCGGTGATGGTCTGGGGGTGTATCTCTAGTAAAGGAGTTGGAGAATTGTGCTTCATTGAAAATACAATGGATGCCAAACAATATTTGGAGATCTTGCGCACGCATCTAGTGTCCAGTGCCCGCAAGTTTTCATTTTATAGGGATGGTAAACCAACATTTAGGTTTTACCAAGATAATGACCCTAAACACAAAGCCAACACAGTCAGGTGTTGGCTTCTTTACAACTGTGCAAAGGTGTTGGATACTCCTTCACAAAGCCCCGATCTTAATCCCATAGAAAATCTGTGGGCTTATCTTAAGAAAATGACTGCCAAGCGAGGTCCAACAAACAAAAATGATCTTAAGAAATACATATTGGAGGAATGGGAGAAGATACCGGTGGAATATGTCCAAAAACTTATTTATTCCATGAACAGACGGTTGGAATCGGTCATTGATGCCAAGGGGGGTCACACAAAATATTAATTTTAATAGTTAATATATTTAATATAGTTAATATTGCCTTATTTTTGAATTTTTTTTTTGTGCAAACACTTTCGTGTCACTTGAATTTAAATACGTTTTTAGTTTTTATTGTTTTGTATGCCTATGTTAATAGTTTATGAATTGTTATTAATTATTTTTGTAAGACAACAGTTTGAAAAACATAATACAATTTTAAGAAATGTTGAAATCTCACGCTTAGTACTTTTTTTTTTATGCTAAAGAACAAAAATATATTTTTTTTCCCATGTGAAAACACTTTCGTGTCAAACTGTATTTTAATTTCTTCACTCCCTATCTTTCATAGTTCAATGATATCACTAACATATTTGGCTGTGATTCGGGGCATAGCTCGCCGGCATGGCAAATAAAACACCCCCAGCGGGGTGTTGATAAAATTTTGTTATTTTTAGGCTTTTACTTTAATTACTTATTAGTGACTCTCGTTGTGTCAACTACATAATAAATAAATAAAACTGTAGTCGCTGGCGCCCGACTAGGGGATACCCTGTACCCAGCGAAGAACAGCTATTCCGAAAATTCTCTATTTCTTTTATATGTATGTACATTACAAGCAACACACACACACAGAAGCATACGCTCTGCCAACTGCGTAGTTGACGTAGCTACTGCGCTTGGGCTGCAAGACGCCTATGTTATGGGAACTTAAATATTTAATAACTTCTTCTTCGTCAGGGCGTGATTATGTCATTCATATGTGTGTGTTTCCCAAAGCACAAGTCCGAGACTGAAGGACGGACGGACAGATGAACAGGGCTATATCAACGCAGCTCATCGAGCTGAACAAGAATATATATACTTTGTATGGTCTGCGACGTCTCCTTCGGCCTGTTACATACATTTTCACAAAAACATTATACCCAGATTTCCCATTTTCAATGGGCTCAGGGTATAAAAAGGAACATCAGTGGCTTTCTCTATGTCACAGCTTATTTCGTGCACTGCACTTTCAATGACTTTATTGCCAAAATTTCCGTGATTTTGTCACGGTTTAAGTTCTATCCATTAACTACATGTTTATTCAGTGTTTTTTTCGATATAATGGATCTGGTGACACTTGGGTAGATTGTTTTATTGGGAATTACAAAAATGAGTCCACGTACAATTGTTGAGATGCGGGAATTAGTCCTATCTCATTTCAAAAATGGCAAATCCCAGCGAAATATTGCCGAAATTGTTCAGTTGAATCCCAGTACAGTGAAATATATCATCCAGCGCTTTGTTCGAGAAAATCGGGTGGCAGACTGTCACTGACGCCGAGGAGAGACTTATTGTGAGAAAAATGAAAGCCAATCCAAAATTATCGGCACCAAAATTGGCATTGGATGTTAAGAAAGAACTGGGAAAACAATGTTCGGCAGAGACAGTTCGTCGTGTGTTACGGGATCAGGAATTTAATGGCCGGGTTGTTCGAAAAAAGCCATTCATAAATGCGAAAAACCAGAAGTGTCGACTTAACTTTGCCAAGGATCGATTACGTTTTTATCAAGACAATGACCCAAAACATAAATCCGGCATTGTCCAGTCCTGGTTGATCTGGAATTGCCCACATGTGGTCAATCCTCCTGCCCAGTCTCCGGACCTTAACGTGATAGAAAACTTGTGGGCAATATTGGACATGGCCATCCGAAAAAGGTCAATTTCCAATAAAAATTACCTTAAAAATGCACTACTGGAAGAATGGGGAAAATTTCTACTGAAGTCACCAAAAAATTGGTTTCCTCGATGGAATCACGCTTGAAAGAGGTGATTAAACAAAAGGGAGGTCACACCAAATACTAGTTTCATTTGTTTAGAATTATTTGTAGAGTTAAGTGCAGTGCACGAAATGACATAGAAAAAGCCACTGATGTTCCTTTTTTTTTTTTAGTTATAATTGTTATTTTATAAGTAAGAAAAACAATGAAGTGCCTAAATATATTATAAATGACCACTAAATAAAACTACATTAATTTTTTTTTTATATCTTCAATAGTTTAAGGGGTAAACGCTGTTGAAGTTTTTTTTGCACCCCTGCACGAAATAAGCAGTGAGCCACTGTATATATGTACATATATATTCTTGATCAGCTCGATGAGCTGAGTTGATATAGCTCAGTCCGTCTGTCCGTCCGGCCGGCCGTCCGCCTGTGTGAATGCAGCGATCTCGTAAACCACAGAAGCTAGAGAGCTATCAATAAATTATTTAATTTTGTATTAGTTTAATCACACTAAAAACCAGCGTTTAATTTTTTTGGATATCCCCAAGAGTTTAGATTTTATAGCCCAACAAACTTTTTTTTATGGTGCTGGTTAAGCTGTGAACCACTGTATGTATGTACATATGTAAAAGTAGTTTCAACGACACATTGTTAAATACACTTTTGATTACTGGTTAATTTCGCATACTTGCCGAACACACAACATATACATACATATGTTTGCACATATGTACATATGTTTGCACATATCAATCAATTTGTACATGTCAATGTTAAATCTAACGCTAACGAATCATGTAATTAGTCGACAGAACTTTTTAAAGACAACAATAAAGATACATATATACTTTTAAGTTAATAAACTACTCAACACAATGTAAAACCAACTGCGTGTTAGCATTGAATGTATGTATGTACATAAGCGTATATATGTTCACAAGTAATGTGTTCGCTTGTTGAAGGACCATACAACGATTTTTGCTACAATTATATGAAACTTTGACTACTTACTTGTATTGAGGCTCTGATGGTTAAAGTCCCTTTTTTACCTTGTTTATGCTGATAATGCCCAACAACCTCTGCATTAACTCTAATAAATAATACTCTTTTTGTTGTTTATTGAACAATATGTACATCATAAAGCATAGCTTATGTATTTCCTGTTTCGTGCTCTACCAAAATTTGTAGTTTAGCATCAATTAAATATGATTGAAATAAGTCTATTACATATTATAAGTTGAGAGCTATCGATAGTACTATCGGCTTTATATACGGCTTAGCACTATCGAGTCTATAACGTTCTCTAGTGTTACCGATAGTTTGGTTTACAATGGAAATATAAAATATCTATGTACATACATATAATGTTAAAATATTGGGCAACTTCTCAGTATGAATAGAGAAATTAAAATAAAATCAGTGAATGTTCCTGAAAATCGTACATTTAAAAAATGTTCATGGGTTACTCAAGTGGAGACTGCTCGACTACGCTTCGATACCCTTCGAAGAAACGCAATAACACATTCGTTTCTTTTATATACATATGTATGTACATACATACATACATACATAAATGCACATTACAAGCAAAACATACATATGTACATATATATATATATATATATATATATATATATATATATATATATATATATATATATATATATATATATATATATATATATATATATATATATATATATATATATATATATATATATATATATATATATATATATATATATATATATATATATATATATATATATATATATATATATATATATATATATATATATATATATATATATATATATATATATATATATATATCGCACGCACAAGCACACGCTCTGCGAACTGCGCAGTTGACTTAGTGACTGCGCTTGATCTGCATGTGCCTCTGTTGTTGGAAATGTAATGTTTAATAACTTATTTTCTGGATGGACTTCTTAATAAAAATTTCGGAGCGTGATTACGTCATTCATACTTGTGTATTTACCAAAGCACATATCTGTTGTATTTAATATGCGTATTTAGAAAACTTATGGCGAAAGGGACGTGGCGTGAAAATATTACAAATCTTTGTATTCAATTCACGGATCTACACAGTGAATGAAGTCTCTAGAGTTAACGGTACAGGAAACGAAGATGTTTTATCGAAATTTATCGATAAGAGAACAAGAAAAGTTATGGAAATTAAAGTGGTATACGAGTAAAAATTGCATACAGACGGACATGGCTGTATCAACTCAGTTCGTCAAGCTGAAGAATATATATACTTTATGGGGTCTGCAAAAATTCCGTAATGGTCTGTTTATTATTGAAACACTTCTAAAATGAAAATTGAGGTAGGAACACGCCAATGCTCATATCCAGTGCATACATATGTATGTACATATGTAAATTATATATGTATGTGTGTGTATCTAAATTACTGTAGACGATCTCCAGAGCTGCAGCTGTTTACCGTTGTTGCCAGCGTCCGATTTTTCGCCGTCTCTTTACACCCTTTCGTTCGCCGTAACTGTAACTGCGCTGCAGTTCTTAGGTCTATTCGGTTTTGATCGTAAGTTTGAACTTTGTACAATTAAATAGTTATGTTGTTCCACGTCGCTGTAGACGATCTCCAGAGCTACAGCTGTTGACGTGGGAACAAAAGTTCCGTAAGGTTCCGTTCTTTAGGATGATTATGGTGGAGAGATTACTTGTCTCTCATATCACTGAGCTTTTGCCACAGCAATGCAGAAATAATTATTTCCAAGTATTTACGGCTTGTTGCCGGAGCAGAGTTTATTAAACGAACCTTTCGCTTTCGTTGTAAGAACAAAACTAAATCTAGGAACCACCAACAAGCTGGGGCGTAAGCTAAACCAACGGTTCTTAGTTGCTAAGGACTACAAAGCTACAAAAGATATGTACTAGAGCTACAAAACTACAGCTGGTGACCCGACTGGGCATAAGTGATAACGGTGATCTTACACATATGCAAGACATCAGGTTACCGTTGGTTGTGCGATGGGCACTCGTTAACTACTCCCCCCTCAGAAATATGACCGTCCCCGTTAATCTTATAGCTGTCCACGATCGCCTGTATCTTCTGTGAGGCTCGTCTTCTTCTCATACTCTGGTAGAGGAGAATGGAACCGCTGAGACTCAGGCTGAACCCAACCGATGTTACCTCCTTCTGAAGTTCTTGGATGATATGTAGGTTGTGGTTATTCATCTTTTGTAGTAAAGGCATGCTCGGGATTTGTTCCATTTATGACAGCCACGCGCCTGAATATGATGAGGAAAGTACCGTTGACTGATACTGTTGCGCTGTCATCGGTGCTGATACTGGTAGGACTCTCGTTTAAGACCATGATGCCGTCATCTACCCTTGTAATACGCTCCAGGTGACTAGGCTGCGGGTTACAATGCGCTGTGCTCCCGGCATGCAATTCGTGTGCGCAGGTGTCATGCGTTGGCAACTTGCAGATCGAGGCGTAAGTTGCTGTGGTGCTGCTTGTTACCGCTAAAACGTCGTTGTCGCATTCAGTTACGGTGTCATCTTGAAGCTGAAGTACAGTGTGCTCTGGGGACACCGGGAGAATGTTGACCTTACTATATATAAACTTAATTCTGGGATATTCGATTAAAATGTGGACAATATTTTTGGACTGGAAAATCTTAATATTAGATGCCTCCATCAGGCTAACTATAGGAACTTCTGCGGGATGTTTGATAAGCACAGATTTTAAATCATCGTGATCAAAAATTGTTGGATTTATTATGTTGGCTTTTGCAAGAGTGATTGTGAGCATTAAATTTTGAATTTTATTTATTAACATTTTATTTCTAGCCGATAATGCCTCGTACAAATGTGGCGTGTCTATTAGATCATTTTTCTTTGCTTTAATTATCTTATTTACTGTATTGGTTGATTGATTTATTTGCTTCTGGGTTTCTGTGTTTATTACTACCTGTTTGTTGTTTGATTCGTTTAATCTTCTTTCGGTGATTCTGATCTTTCTAAAACTTTAGCGTCCGGTGTCCTACTGTGTTTCTTTAGTTCTAATACTAACTTATAATCGCTAATCTAATTCCTATTTTATGTTGTCCTTGTGCACCACCCTCCCCTTAATGAGTACAGACGTTCCTAGGTCTGCTTGTATTACCTCTTCTGAGCACAAGGGGGTAAGCTTGTTTCCAAGTCTCTTGTTGGATTTGATGAAGACTTTTTCTCCTACCTCAAATATCCTGTTTTGCCTGTGTGGATTGTTTCTGTCTGTTGTGTCTGTTGAGCTTTCTCAATCTTTGCTCTAATGGCTTCCTTAAATTCATCAGTCGATGAATGTATCACTTCTATCGGTTTCTTGCCTGTCACTGAATGCAGTGAACGGTTGTATTCTAGAGTTGCAAGTAGGATTACTTCGATCGTATCGTCGATCTTTCTTTCCAGCTTAATGCTAGCAATTTCCGACAGCGTGCTGTGGAATAGTTCCACTTGGCCATTAGAAGTACTATGTAATGGTGGCGCATTTATCACTTCGATCCCAAAGTTGTTCTTTAACAGCGACGTAATGGTTTCGGAATTAAATGCTGCCTCATTATCACAATACACAACCTTTGTTTTGGGAAAAAGGTTTATAATTTGGATGATAGGGCCTCTCACGTCTGTTATGGTACGTGATATTATTGGTTGCACTATTGCGAATTTAGAAAACTTATCGACACATGTCAGAAATTGTTTCTTATTGGTTGAGCAAATTTCAATGTGCAACCGCTCGCCGGGAAATGATGGTGTTGGTGTTTTTCCGAGAATTTGTTTTTTCGGGTGCCTGTCGTATTTGGACTTAGTGCAAGTTCTGCAGTTGGCCACAACTTCCTTAGCCAGCCTGGTCATTTTCGGAAAGTAATAGTCTTCTAAAATTTGCTTGATGTTTTCCTGTGCGGCTCTGTGCGCCCGATTGTGCTCTGCTATGACAATGTACCTTTGTTCGGTTTTGTCAACTATGTCGGTTACCATATTTTTACAGTACCAAAACTTTGTTGACGGGAATGTTCTCACTAACTCATGCTGGATGAATGCCAGCGTCGGCAGATCACAGTGTATAGCATTGACCACACTAGGATTAACAACTGCGTTAACTTCCTTTAGGATTTCGTTCCTATCAGAAAAGTGAATTTTGTGGCGTGTTTTTTCGCCAAAGAATATGAAGTTTTGTTTTAGAGAGAACCTTGATTCCTCTAAACCTATCTGGTTTCTGAAACAATTCAAAGGTTTCTCAGTAGCTTCTATTTTATAAGTTAAAGATAATTCACTATGCATTGTTGCTGCATCGGATACTACTTTACTTTAAGAGCATTCACGTTCTGTCGTGAGAGTGCGTCTGCTACGTGGTTTTCCTTACCCGGTTTGTAGTGGATTTTTGCGTTATGCTCGTCGATATACGCTTTCCATCTTTTTATCTTTGCATTTCGGTTTCTGTCAGACACCGCAAACGATAATGGCTGGTGGTCTGTGTATATGTTAATGTCCCTTGTACCATATAGGTATTGTTGTAATTTTCCCAGGGCCCAAACTATAGCTAATAGTTGCCTCTCGTTGGTGGCATAATGTGATTCACTGTCCTTTAGTGATCTCGAAATCATTGTTATGGGTCTGTTGTCCTGAGACAGTACTGCGCCAATGCCATGAGCAGAGGCATCCGTTGTCAAATCAAATGGTTTCCTGAAATCTGGGTATCTGAGAGTAACATCCTCTGGGGCTAGAACTTTCCTTAATTTTTCGAACGCATCTCACTCTGGAGTACCCAAATCTATGGTTGTTTTCTTTGACATGTGTTTACTGACGGACCCATTCTCTCCTTTCAACAAATTTGTCAATGGCCTTACCATTGCTGAAAAGTCTTTAACAAAACACCTGTAGTAGCTGGCCAATCCTAGGAATGACCTAAGCTCATACAGGGATTTCGGTTCTGGATATTCTTGTATAGCCTCTACCTTTTCCGGGTCTGTTTTGGCGCCACCCAGAGTCACGATGAACCCTAAGTATTCTACGCTTGTTTTGAAAAAATGGGTTTTCTCTTTCGAAACTTTCATCGCATAGGCTCTTTAGAACCCAATCTATGTGCTTTACATGATCCTTTTCATTTTCAGAAAAAATTATCACGTCGTCTACGTAAACATAACAAGTTTTTCCAATTTGTTCACGCAGCACGTCGTCTATCGCTCTTTGGAAGATGCTTTCCGCATTCTTCAATCCGAACGGTAGTCTGCAGAATTCATACTTTCCGCCGTTTACGGAGAAAGCTGTTTTAAATTATTATTAAATTTGATGATAGCCGGACTTAAGATCTAACGCCGTAAAGTATTTGGCTTTACCCAATATCATGGATATGTTGGGCATTGGATACTTATCTGCGATGGTCTTTTCATTTAGTTTCCTAAAGTCAATTACCAGTCGCTTATTCCTGCTCCCACTTTCGTCTAAACCCTTTTTGTCAACGACCCATGTTGGGTTATTGTAGGGTGACCTTGAAGGCCTAATGATGCCGTTCTGCAGCAAATCTTTAATTCCTTTTTTTTACAAAGTCATTGACCCCCATGCGGATATAGTTTTGAATTAATTGGCTTATCGTCCTCTGTACGGATCGTAGCCACAACCTGACCTGCCACTGCCTGGATGCCGCCTATGATGCCTCCAGATTCGTCTACGATTGGTATCCTGCTGGTGCCACCATGACTGATGACTATGATGACACCAATTCGGTTGACCTGCAAATAAAGTGAAAGCACATGTTAACGAATTGTTTACAATTCACAGACACATATATTTCACTTACCTGCTCAACGATGATGACCTGCCACTACCTGGATGCCTACTATGATGTCTCCAGATTCGTCCACGATTGGTACCCTGCTGGTGCCGCCATGACTGATGCCTCTGATGACACCAATCTAAATGGCCTGCAAATAAAGTGAAAGCATGTGTTGACGAATTGTTTACAATTCAAAGACACATATATTCCACTTACCTGCTCAAGGATGATGACCTGCCACTGCCTGGATGCCTACTATGATGTCTCCAGATTCGTCCATGATTGTACCCTGGTGGTGCAACCATGACTGACGATAACCCAGATGACCTATAATTCATAGAGATATTATTAATTGTAGGGTGGCCCCTCTGCGCTAATGCTAAATGCCCAGTGCTAGTACGCTAACACTGAGCATTTACTCACGGAGCGCACAAGATAAAAAGCGCTTCACCCTCAAGCCAAACGGCGCCAAATAGATAAGTGTATGTTGCCTAATTGAGGGCAATCATACTTATCGTGCCCTCCAAAGCAGTCGGTTGGGTCGCCGACTGCATTAGCGTTAGTACTAAATAAGATACTAATGTAAAAAATATATATAACGAGAGAGCCAATAAATAAAAAAAAAAAAAAAAAATAAAATCGTAGCCACAACAGATGTGTTCAATACAACGCCTCGTTAGAGGTCGTGAATGCTCTAGCTCTGTTCAAAATCATACTCCTAAATTCAGCTTTTACGACTTCCGGTACGACAATATCATTCACGTTGGTGAAATTGACGTTGTCACAATAATGATGCTGTAGCTTTTCAGATACAGATCCATAATTGATTGTACCATTCTCGGTTTCTAGGGTTGCTCCTACTTGCGTTAGCAAGTCGAAACCTATAATACCATCAAATGGTGTTAAGGAGTCTAATAAAAAAAAATTAGCTGATTTCCCGGATATGTTCATTAAACACTTATGGTTTACTTTGTTAGAACCGTGGACGGAACTAACTGTGAAAGGGGAGCTGACCGGGATTACATTTTTTAGCTCCTTTACGGGCTTGATGTAGTTCTCAATCAATATCTTTAGTTTTCTCCCAGCCAGCTGTCGTTCGACGAACGGCAACCGGGAGCACTCACTAAAAAATTGACCAAGTCATTGTCACTTGCTGTTTCAGATTCATCATGGGCTTCTGCGACAGCGGCTTCGGCTGCCCTATAATAATCTTGGTCTTGGTCATTGTTCGCTTGCTGAATGGTGTTCTGCACACGTTGACGTCTCTGGCCCGTCATTCGTTCAGAACCGTGCCTCTTTTGAGCCTGCAATTTTTCGATCTGGGTGTTAGCCCCTTGATTCAGTCCAAATGCTGTAGGCTGTCTAAACTTAGTCATGGTAGATCCCGTATCCATTGGTTCTGGTGCTGACCTTTTGTCCTCTTTAGGAGTCTGATTACTGTTGCTTTGTTTTTGCTTATTTTGTTATTTGTAAAAAAGGGGGTTTCTATCTTGGCCATATTCGGCTACATTGTTTTTCCCCTGTTAAACGTGTGAGCGCGCCTGGTATTTGCTATTTTCACCTGACTGAGCCCTGTCCTCCGTAGCTTTTGCATACGTGGCTGAAAAAATGCTACGCTCTATACTCGCTTCTGCCTCTCTGGCGAAAGCTAATGCAGATGACAAATCTCTGGGCTGCGCCGGGAATACCACTGCTTTCAGTGATTTCTTAAGGCCTGAAACGAAGGCATGCAAAGCATCAGCTCTGACTTCTTCGTTGAGGAGTTTTGCTGTATCCGCTTGATGCGTCATCACGATCTTATTCGCAACCAGTGTCAATCTGCGTTCAACCTCATCGTAGTATTCCATGAGGCTGGAATTTCCCTGTCTGACCATATCCAGGTTCTGACGCAAGAGCCTAAGTGACGTCTTGTCTGCGTATGTGCAGTCCAACCTTGCTATTATGACGTCAAAATTTAATACAGTGTTATGTGACACCAATAGTGCTCTTGCTGTACCTCTAATTTTGTTCCGAATAATAGTTACCGCTTGGTAGTGCGCGCTACTACCTACGAATGGCTGAAAAAGTTCATAGACATCTGTGGCAGATTGTCTCCATGCCACATAATCATCCTGAGTTCCATTGAACTCGGGCACTGATATTGTAATGTCTAATTTTATATCGCACCGGATGTCTGGATTTACGCTAATCCTCTGATATGTTTCGACCTGAGGTGCCTCTATGTGTAATTTTTGAATATCTTGTTTTAGTAAATTAAACTGCGCATTAAATCTGATTTCTTGCGCCGCTAATGCCTGACTGACAACATTCGCTACTAACGCTTGCACTTGGTTCATGTCCATGTTAATTGTTGCTTGAAAGCCTACTTGATCGTATTCCCACTCGTTTTCACCTTCACTATCACTTTCTATTTCTTTCTTTACTTCCCTATACGGGCCAAAACTAGTCATTAGCTTTTTCGTAATAGATCTTCACTTCACATTCTTCACTTCACACTTCACATTAAATCACGGCCGAGTAAGTATATTCGGCAATGGGCATAACTTGAACAGAAATTTAATATATTCTTGCTTTTAGCAGATAGAAAAGTTATAGAAAACGAATATTATATTCGGCTTGATTCACGATCACTTATACAATTTGTTTTATTTCATTCAATTTATTTAATTCAATTTTTTAATCTGTATTGATCAAACATTCCACTTATATGTTTTCTGAACTAAAGTTCTTATCCTCTACCCTGGGTGTGGGATTCTTAAAAGTTGGGCGCCAATTATATATGTCGAGTCTCGTCGCGACTGCTGACAAGCACACAGCTGACTGTGAGTGAGTGACTAGTGAATTTGTCAAAACTTATATTTAAATTAGACTAAGACCACGCCAGTGGCAAAAAACTCTTTCAGTGTCTATCAAAAGACACAGGGAATATAACACAAAGTTGCAATTGTGCAAGTTAATTATTTAATAAAGTGCAATTGTAATTTGGGGCTCCGGCTGCTTGCCGGCGACCACGAGGAAAGCAGCTGTCAGCTGGCTGGTGTCACGTTGGTCACATTGGCTGGTTGTTGTCCCGGGAGGGACTGCAACTAGTGCTGCATACTTTCGGGCATTGCGCACGGTAACTGTAATCTTCGAATTTGTTGCGCTTGGTGCGAGTGCGTCAGCGCTCAAGTGCACGCGCAAGCAAAAACAACTATGACAACTAATGTCAACGACCCCACTGCAACTGTTAAGCCAATTGCTGATTTGGAAGCTCTAAATCTAGCAATGCTAAACAGAAAAATTTGAACAAGAACAATCAATCCTATGGATATTGATATAGCTTCTGTGCAAGACACTGGAAACAACAACAACAAGCGAAAAATGCAAAGATCGCCACAAGCCGGGAACAAAAAGCTGCTACTCGATCAGCCAAGCACCAGCAAAGCTGCAGCAGCATTGCAAAATCGGTTTTCTATGCTTGAAGAAGACGATGATGACATCAGTGAAGTACCAGTAACAATTCTCAACGAGCTCGTTGAGAAACCCAAACCTCGCCCACCCCCATTTGGTGTCCGGGCATTAAATCTGTGACTAAACTGCAACATATAATCGATAAAGCGATCGAACCAATGTCTTATACTATTAAACCAAGGCGAAACGATATTGGTGTGCTGACGCAATGTAGCGATGATTATCGCTCATTAATCAGCCATTTTACTAAGCTGAACCTGCAGTTTCACTGTTACCAGCTCAAAGAAGACAGACCGTACAGAGTTTGCCTTAAAGGACTGCACTCCAGCACTGAAATACAAAATATAAAAGATGAGCTAGAGGCTAAAGGCCACAAAGTGACCAACGTCCATAATCCGCTGAGCCGGATTGACCGAACTCCACTGAACATCTTTTTCGTTGATGTGGCTCAGGCTCCAAACAACAAACAAGTTCTCGATCTTAGAGTCATTTGCAGGCCACGTTGCACGGTGGAGCTGCCGCGGAAGTACAACGACCTTACGCAATGCCACCGCTGTCAAGAGTTTGGTCACACACAAAGATACTGCCACAAAACTCCTAGATGCGTAAGATGTGCCGGCAGCAATAGTACAAATCAGCGGGGAGAAGCGATTTTTGAGGCGATTCATAATACACAATACAGCATATTGGCGACTGGAGCCCCTACTCGATACCCTCTAAATGGGCACAGGCCGTCTGCAATCGACTTTGCTGCATATAAAGGCATTAGAGATCGGCAGATCAGCATCGAAGATTCCCTAGAGTTGTCCTCAGACAACCTGCCACTCATTAACACGATCAGTACGCAGCCACAGCACTTTCCCACCAGGGAACGGTTACTGCCGGCAGGATCTGATTTGGGAGTCTTTCGACGAGAGATGCACTGCTCCCTAGGACAAGGAGACGCTAGATACGCACGCGGACGGCTGCTGCTAAAGCCAGCTACAACGAAGCCACAAGGCAACTTAAAGCTGCGTTAGCAGAGCTTCAGAGCAGGCGCATGAACGCAGCGCTGGAACGAGCGGATTCTCCTGCAAATGCTGAATTTCAGCTGTGGAAATTCACGCGCAAAATAAAGAGGCAGCCAATGCGTCGTCACCCCATACGCTGCACATCTGGCATCTGGCTCACGGGAGAGGAGGCACAAGCCGAAGGGTTTGCACAACACCTTCAGGAGCAATTCACCCCGCTGTTAACCGCCTAGCCTGCAGACATACAGGAAACTGTAGACACCGTCCTTTCACCTCTGCCATTAGACGTACAGATCCCGCCTTGCTCCAAAGAGGAAGTACGCGAATATATCAGGCGAGTGAAGCCAAAAAAAATCCCCTGGAATTGATCTCATAAATGGCAGAGTGGTTAGAGCACTTCCTGACTCTACAGTTGAGTACTTAACTGTGCTGTACAACGCCATGCTTCGCATCCGGCACTTTCCAGCTTGCTGGAAGCGTGCCGTGATTGTGATGATTCCTAAACCTGG
Organism: Drosophila peninsularis; assembly: GCA_035047485.1. NCBI lineage: Eukaryota > Metazoa > Arthropoda > Insecta > Diptera > Drosophilidae > Drosophila > Drosophila peninsularis. The sequence goes on along the minus strand of JAWNPN010000043.1, from coordinate 987,208 downwards.
CAAACCCGTCTGCAAAATTGGTTCGTATAGACCAATTAGCCTGTTGCCAGTACTCGCCAAAGTATTTGAAAGAATACTACTTGGACGAATACTGACACACTTGGGACGCCGGGAAGCCATTCCAAATCACCAGTTTGGCTTTAGGAAACAGCATGGAACACCGGAACAGGTACACAGAATTGTAAATCACATTCTGGGTGCGTTTGAAGAGAAGATGTACTGCTCCGCCGTCTTTATAGACGTAAAGCAGGCTTTCGACAGAGTATGGCACCTAGGTCTACTGCAAAAACTGAGGACAGCCCTACCAGCACCTTTTTTCACGTTGCTGTCCTCATATTTAATGGGAAGGACCTTCCAAGTCTCCAAGGGGCAGGCACTATCATCCGACAGAGCAATCAGGGCAGGTGTCCCACAGGGCAGTGTTCTTGGTCCAGTGCTATACACACTGTTCACCGCAGACATGCCAACGCCTCAGCCAAGTACTGGAACCATTATTGCGACCTATGCTGATGATACTGCCATCCTCTCAAGAGACACGTCTGCGCAAGAAGCGTCCAACTCACTGCAGACATACCTTACGTCCTTCGGACACTGGGCCAAAAGGTGGTGCATAACCGTAAATACTCAGAAGTCGGTGCACACCACCTTTGCCACTAGACGAGGTAACTGTCCGAATGTGACATTGGGATCCTCGATTCCAAGTGCCACAAAAGTCTGCTATCTAGGGGTCACGCTCGACAGAAGGCTGACATTTAAAGCGCACGTCAGCCAGGTGACCAAGAGATGTCAAGCAAAACTAAGAAAGCTGGACTGGATGCTGAGAGCCTCCAGCAAACTTTCGGTTGACAGCAAAGCCATAATATACAAGGCGATAGTAGTGCCAACGTTCCTATATGGAATCCCTATATGGAGTTCTGCGGCGAGGACAACGATCAACAAACTACAAGTAATACAAAACAAAGCACTGCGTAGATTTACGGGCGCCAGCTGGTACGTTAGGAATTCAGTGCTTCATAGGGACCTGAAAATCCCTACCATTGCAGAACTGATTGGAAGACACAGCTCCAGATACGCGGACAGACTTGTGGCGCACCCGAACCAACTCGCATCCAATCTAGCTACAAACAGAAACAGAAGAAGACTGAAGAGATTGCATCCCCTTGACCGTCGCTAATAAGTATAATAATAAGTTAATAAGTTAAGCATACATAATGGCATACTTGCCCAATAATTTAGTTAAGGTTTATTGATAAATGCGCTATAGAGTCTAAGACAATAAGCGTAAATAAAATTTAAAAAAAAAAAAAAAAAAAAAAAATTTACTAAGATATTGGTAGGCTTAAGATATTTAAAACTTACTTTTATTCACACTCTCTCTGTCTCTCTCTCAACTTTTCTTTTGAGCTAAGCAAATTTAGCTTTCAATACATAAAAACACTAATAAAAGTTACACAAAAAATAAAATAAAATAAAATTTAAAAAAATATTAAAAAAAAAAAAAAATTATATATGTATGTGTGTGTATCTAAATTACTGTAGAAGATCTCCAGAGCTGCAGCTGTTTACCGTTGTTGCCAGCGTCCGATTTTTCGCCATATCTTTACACCCTTTCGTTCGCCGTAACTGTAACTGCGCTGCAGTTCTTAGGTCTATTCGGTTTTGATCGTAAGTTTGTACTTTGTACAATTAAATAGTTATGTTGTTCCACGTCACTGTAGACGATCTCCAGAGCTACAGCTGTTGACGTGGGAACAAAAGTTCCGTAAGGTTCCGTTCTTTAGGATAATTATGGTGGAGAGATTACTTGTCTCTCATATCACTGAGCTTGTGCCACAGCAATGCAGAAATAATTATTTCCAAGTATTTACGGCTTGTTGCCGGAGCAGAGTTTATTAAACGAACCTTTCGCTTTCGTTGTAAGAACAAAACTAAATCTAGGAACCACTAGCAAGCTGGGGCGTAAGCTAAACGAACGGTACTTAGTTTCTAAGAACTACAGAGCTACAAAATATATGTACTAAAGCTACAATACTACAGCCGGCGACCCGACTGGGCATAAGTGATAACGGTGATCTTACACATATGCAAGACATCAGGTTACCGTTGGTTGTGCGAGGGGCACTCGTTAACTTGTATGCTCATATGCAACTGTGCGTGAGCTATCCAACAGATCAAATGTTCGGATGTAAGTGTTTGATCATGCTCGTCGCGAAAAAAATATTCTTTATGCTCCTCGGCAATCACTTTCCACAAATAGTAACGAAAATGGTTACATTTCTCATGAACAAGGCAAACAGTTCGGAATACTCAGCCCTCGCAAGAGTAGACATGGGAGCTAGATCAGAAAACAAATTCTTCTTGTGCTTACGTATACACAAATACATATGTAATTTATAGACGAATTTCATAAAAAAGACATTGCACTCGGTCCTATTATATCAGGGACCCAGTACATGCACTTTCGCCAAGTGAGCTGCGTGTGTGAGAAGGCCCAAACCGTTGGACCTAAAGTGACAGGACACCGTTAGACAATCGAAAAAAATAACAGCGGCGACAATAGTTACGACAGAGGCGACGCTAGCAACAGACTCGACGTATCGAAAAAAAATGTGATAGAATTAAAAACTTTATCGCGATAAACAGTTCACATTTGTCGGTCTATAATTACCGTTAAAACCCTCTAGTACCAGATCAGAGGGTAGCACGACGAAAGACTATAACGGAAAGTATAGTCCGTTACCGAGGATCCGAAGTCACCCAGTGCCACTCATCCAGTCGTCGCCAGCGGAATAAAAAGATATTTAAACAAAAATATATTCAAGTGAACCAAATACAACATAAGAAAATTTTAGGTATCTAAAAGATCGGTTTTAAAGCGTAAACCAAACAAGTAAGAAAACTCTAGTCGATGGCGCCTGACTAGGGGATACCCTGAACACAGCGAAGAACCGCTATTCCCCGTATTCTGTTTTCTTTATATGTATATACATCACAAGTAACACATACATACACACACAGACGCACACGCTCTGCCAACTGTGCACTTGACGTAGCGACTGCGCTTAGCCTGCACGACGCCTACTCTATGGGAAATTAAATGTTTAATAACTTTTTTTGGGGATGGCTTTTCTTAATAACAAAAATCAAAATCGTATTAAACATACATATATAAAACTAAAATCAAAATTGCAACATTCTAGCTATGAAGTTGAATTAGATAGCGTTTTTTAGCTGAATATCGATTTCGTTTTTAATCGATAACAATAAAACGGAATGAGTTATCGAATTCGACGTGTTTACACATACGGTCGGACGTACAGACAAACGGAAAGACGGATAGGGCTAAATCGACTCGGCTTGTCTCCCTGATCAAGAATATATATACATCATGCGGTCAGCCACGCGTCCTTCTCCCTGTTACATACATTTTAAAAAAACATTATACCCACATTTCCTATTTTCAATGGGATCAGGGTATAAAAACAACAGTGACTCACTTTTTAGGCTGTCAAGAAACTGTTTACACATTGCCTTGTCCGCATCAATTTATCTGTATTCTGAGATGTAACGGTGCATTACCGTTTTCAATGCTTGGTGCGTCGATTGATGCGAGTTTGTTTTGGCAAATCTTGTAATTTGGTTTTAAGATTCTGCTTGGTTTACACCGAATTGTTAATTATTTAAAATTTTGAAATGCCTGGCCAAAGATTAAGCTTTAATGAGGTCCAATTAATTTATTATAACCACAACTTAGGAAAATCCGCTACAGAATTAACTGAACTGTTGTATACATAAAAAAACAAATTACAACTTCTTAAATCGCGCGGAAAACGAAGCCCGACTTGGAAAAAAGGGGTACAGGTGGACGTAAACAAACGGATGTTGAATGGATACTGACACAACGTAATATTCTGCAACGAATCAAAAATAATGTTAAACTATGATAATAAACCACCCAGGGTATGGCGCAAGCCATTGACAGCATTAGAGAACAGAAACATAATTCCAACTGTGAAATTTGGCAAGCTCTCTGCTATGGTTTGGGGGTGTATTTCCCTGTATTTATACAACTGTGGAAAGGTACTGGATACACCACCCCAAAGTCCCGATCTAAAATGTCTGGACATACTTAAATAAAAGGGTGGGAAAACGGGGCCCAAAGAACCGAGCACAACTAAAAGCTTCTCTGTATTACAGAAAAATGGCTAAATATTCCCGTAGAACTAAGTTGGTACATTCCATGACAACACGTCTCCAACATGTCTTAGATGCCAAGGGAGGGCATACAAAATACTAAATTTATAATAATTAGTTTTAAATTTAAGTTAGAACAAATACAATATTTTGTGTAAACAGTTTCTTGACAGCCTTAAAAGTGATTCACAGTTGTTTTTATTCCCTGAGCCCATTGAAAATGGGAAATCCGGGTATAATGTTTTTGTAAAAATGTATGTATCATGATGAGCTGAGTCTGTCCGTCCGTCCGCCTGTGTGAACGCAACGATCTCGTAAACCACAGAAGCTAGAGAATGAAATTTGATATGTATACTCGTTGAATACCATACGTTATACGAGTATTTTTTTTCAACATTTCGATAACTCTTTCCGTTCTGCTTTTATCGATAAATTTCGATAACCTTTATTCTCTTTTACAACACTAACCATACTAAAATTCTACGAAGTCTCATTCAATTAAAAAATATAAACTCATATGCCGAATTTAAAAAGCTTATTTTGAAGACCCATGAAAAACTCTTACACCCCGGAATTAAAACAAGTAAGAATGCTCTAGTCGAGACGGCTCGACTAGGAGATACCCTGAGCGAAGATACCCTGCGAAGTGTCGATACTTCAAATATTCTATGCTTGGTTTATATATACATATATATATATTGCAAGCAACACATACACACACAGACGCACGCTCAAGCACACGCTCTGCCAGCTGCGCAGTTGACGTAGTGACTGCGCTTAGGCTGCAAGAGGCTTATGTTGTGGAAATTAAATGTTTAATAACTTTTTTTCTAGCAGGATCTAGCATTTTTATTCAAACTTTCAGGGCATGATTATGTTATTGATATGTGTGTATGTGCCGAAGCACAAGTCTCTAGTATTTGAAATGCGTTTTTTGTAAATTTAGGGCGAAGGGGGCGTGGCATCCAAAATCCAAAAATTACAAAATGTTTGTATTCATAACAGGCATCTACATAGCGATTTTCATATCTCTAGCTCTTACGGTACGTAAAAGAGACGAAAAGTTATCGAAAGAAATGCCTTGAAAATGAAGCAGTAGAAATACAACTAAATACTACAAAAACAGGAATGGCAGACATCGAACCACTAAAAACAATAAACGAAAAAATTAGAATAATCAACACTTTAAATGGCGAAGAAATTAAACTCAGTAAAATAGAAACCATTCTTTACATTTACAATCACAAAACAAAACATGACACTACTGGACAAACTCCTGCACATATATTCTTATATGGTGAACAACCGAAGTTAGACACTCAAGAAAAACAGTGACCGACAAGAATACGAAGTCGATACCAGATATCGAAAAGGATCATTACAAAAAGGAAATTTATAAAATCTCTTTAAAGCCAATAAAAACGTTGAAAAAATAGACCCAGATCATTACCAAATTACTAACAGAAACAGAACTACACGTTACTATAAAACACAATTTAAAAAATTAAGGAAAATTAACCAAATTCAAAACCCACAGGTTTCTATCCAAAATTCCAAAATTACTTACGTATGACAGACTTGACAACGTCAATAATCGAATCATACTTCAATCAAAATATCACTTGAATTAACTAACTTTCAATCCACTAACACAATCAAAACAAGTAAGAATGCTCTAGTCGAGACGGCTCGACTAGGAGATACCCTGAGCCCTGCAAAGTGCCGAAACTTCAAATATTGTATGCTTAGTTTACATATACATATATTGCAAGCAACACACACACAGACGAACGCTCAAGCACACGCTCTGCCAACTGCGCAGTTGCCGTAGCGACAGCGGTTGGGCTGCAAGAGGCTTATGATGTGGAAATTAAATGTTTAATAACTTTTTTTCTAGCAGGACTTTGTTATTCAAACTTTCAGGGCATGATTATGTTACTCATATGTGTGTATGTGCCGAAGTCTCTAGTATTTGAAATGCGTTTTTTGCAAATTTAGGGCGAAGGGGGCGTGGTATCCAAAATCCAAAAATTACAAAATGTCTGCATTCACAACAGGCATCTACACAGTAAATTTCATGTCTCTAGCTCTTACGGTACGTAAAAGAGACGAAAAGTTATCGAAATTTATCGATAAAAAGAGAACGGGAAGAGTTATCGAATTTTTGAAAATAACTCGTATAGCGTATGGTATTCAGGAGTATACATGTCAAATTTCAGCTCTCTAGCTTCTGTGGTTTACGAGATCGCTGCGTTCACACAGACGGACGGACGGACGGACGGACGGACGGACGGACAGACGGACAGGGCTATTTCAACTCAGGTCATCGAGCTGATCAAGAATATATATACTTTGTATGGTCTGCGACGTCTCCTTCTGCCTGTTACATACATTTTCACAAAAACATTATACCCTGATTTCCCATTTTCAATGGGCTCAGGGTATAATTATCCCATATCCCGATCACAATGGCTATCACCCTGATTACATTGGCACTACTTTCTATTTTGAAAGAGATACAAAGAAATAATAAAATATATTCAACCAAATACCATTGTAACTTGCAATACAAATAATAAAACAAAATTGCTTGAAAAATAATGTTAATCTTAATATTTAGGGTAATAAAATTATAAGTATCAATTAATGCAAATTACAAATAAATGACATAATTATAAGCGAAAATTATTTTCAACCAGAAGTCGATCTTATACCATTGTATTTCCCAATAGAAATTATTAAAATCAAACCTATCAAGCATAATGATTTTGTAACAATTTTATCACAAAATATTATCCTCACATATACAATCATTATAATCACAATAGTCATATTCAACTATGTAATCTTATACTTTAAGTATCTTGTAACCCCATAATATTAAGAAAAACATACAATTATCGCGCTGACACGATCTACTATAATCCTTCTGTGTCACCTTGACTCGCAGGCTCGCCTCTTAAGGAGAGGGAAGTGACACAATCACAATGATTAAGTCCACAATACCTAAAAACTGTTCCCATAGCAACGTGCTGGTTCGTAGCTGAAATTTCTTGGATGTGCCAATCCAGAATAAACTGGATAGCCAAATCACAAATACTGGCACAAAAATTGAGAAAAAACCATTGATGTTGATTCTGCCTAAATGCTGAGAATAACGCGTCCGACTGACGACAAAAGAACCGTTGCATCGACGCGTCATGTTGCTGCTGCGTAATTTCAATAGCATATAAAATAAGCCTAGGATAAAATAGACTTTAGTCTTAAGTTGTTTGTGAATAAAGCAAATTGTCAAGTAAAATACAAATCGTGACTTCGTCTTTAAAAAATCGCATCAACGTTGCCATTAGCTTATGTCGTGGCAATAGTTTGACTCAAATTAATGTATATTCAATTGGCGCAGCTGGTAGGATAGCAATATAGAGCATCTTGCTGCAATAACTAAGTTATACATTCTTGAGCCCGGTTACTGGTATCCGCTAAACAACTAACGCAAAGGCAACCCATGCGACGGTCAATATCGCGTCAAGTTTTAAATAAAAACCTCGGCAGTGACGTGAAACCCGATATTCGTATTTTTGCCAAAGACGCAGATTGTGCAAATACACTTGAAATTAATTAAAGAAGACGCGAGAGAATTCGTAGAGAATTCCAGGAACTTCTGATTATATCACGAAAATTCCAAAGAGCTATCTGTGCAAAAAAAAAAGAAAGAAAACAAGTAAAAATGCTCTAGTCGAGACGGAGATACCCTGAGCGCTTGGGCTGCAAGCGGCTTATGTTGTGGAAATTAAATGGTTAAACATTTTTTTTCTAGCATGACTTTTTTATTCAAACTTTCAGGGCATAATTATGTTATTCAAATGTGTGAATGTGCCGAGTCTCTAGTATTTGAAATGCAAATTTAGGGCGAAGGGGGCGTGGCATCCAAAATCCAAAAATTACAAAATGTCTGTATTCAGATGTCTGTATCTCTAGCTCTTACGGTACGCAAATGAGAAGAAATGTTATCGAAATTTATCGATAAAAAGAGAATGGGAAGAGTTATCGAATTTTTGAAAAAAAAACTCGTATATGTGGTTTACCAGATCGCTGCGTTCACACAGACGGACGGACGGACGGACAGACGGACAGGGCTATATCAACAAAAACATTATACCCTGATTTCCCATTTTCAATGGGCTCATGGTATAAAAACAATAAAAACTATAGAAAATTAAGTGAATATAATTAAACAAATAATAATTTACAATAAAAACAGACGGACGGACGGACGGACAGACGGACAGGGCTATTTCAACTCAGCTCATCGAGCTGATCAAGAATATATATACTTTGTATGGTCTGCGACGTCTCTTTCTGCCTGTTACATACATTTTCACAAAAACATTATACCCTGATTTCCCATTTTCAATGGGCTCAGGGTATAACAAGTAAGAAAACTCCAGTCGGTGGCGCCCGACTAGGGGATACCCTGAACCCAGCGAAGAACCGCTATTCCGCTATTTGTATGTACGTACATCACAAGCAACACATACACACACACAGACGCAGGCTCAAGCACACGCTCTGCCAACTGCGCTTGGGCTGCAAGACGCCCATGTTGAGGAAAATCATATAATGGTTTTCTGAATGGACTTTCTTAATTAAATATTCAGGGCGTCATTAGGTCATTCATATGTGTGTATGTGCCGAACCACTAGTCTCTAGTATTTAAAATGTGTTTTTTTTTTAATTTTGGGCGAAGGGGGCGTGGCATCAAAAATCTATCATTTCCAAAATCTTAGTATTCATAACAGGGATCTACACAGTGAATTTAATGTGTCTAGCTTTTACGGTACGGAAATACGAAGAAATGTTATCGACATTTATCGATAATAGGAGAAAGGGATGAGTATCGAATTTTTGAAAAAACTCGTACTGAGACAATGGGCTCAGGGTATAACAAAACAATTAAGAGTGCTCTAGTCAAGACGGCTCGACTAGGAGACACCCTGAGTGCCGATACTTAAAATCTTCTATGCTTAGTTTACATATTCATATTATCCACGCATCACATACACTCACACTCAGTCTAATGCACAAGCACACGCTCTGCCACAGTTGGCGTACCAACTGCGTTTGGGCTGCAAGACGCCTATGTTATGGGAAATCTAATGTTTAATAAGTTGTTTTCTAGATGGACTTAATCAAACTTTCAGGGCATGATTATGTTATTCATATGTGTGTATGTGCCGAAGCACAAGTCTCTGGTATTTGAAATGCGTTTTTTACAAATTTAGGGCGAAGGGGGCGTGGCATCCAAATTCAAAAATAACAAAATGTCCGTATTCACAACAGGCATCTACACAGTGAATATCATATCTCTAGCTCTTACGGTACGTAAAAGAGACGAAATGTTATTGAAATTTATCGATAACAAGTAAGAATGCTCTAGTCGGGACGGCTCGACTAGGAGATACCCTGAGCCCTGCGAAGTGCCGATACTTCAAATATTCTATGCTTAGTTTACATATACAAATATTGCAAGCAACACATACACACACAGACGCACGCTCAAGCACACGTTCTGCCAACTACGCAGTTGACGTAGCGACTGCGCTTGGGCTGCACGAGGCTTATGTTGCGGAAATTAAATGTTTAATAAAATGTTTTTCTAGAAGGACTTTTTTATTCAAACTTTCAGAGCATGATTATGTTATTCATATGTGTGTATGTGCCGAAGCACAAGTCTCTAGTATTTGAAATGCGTTTTTTGCAAATTTAGGGCGAAGGGGGCGTGGCATCCAAAAACCAAAAATTACAAAATGTCTGCATTCACAGCAGGAATCTACATAGTGAATTTCAGCTCTCTAGCTCTTATGGTACGTAAAAGAGACGAAAAGTTATGGAAATTTATCGATAAAAAGAGAACGGAAAGAGTTATCGAATTTTTGAAAAAAAACTCGTATAGCGTATGGTATTCAGGAGTATACATGTCAAATTTCAGCTATCTAGCTTCTGTGGTTTACGAGATCGCTGCGTTCACACAGACGGACGGACGGACGGACGGACAGACAGACAGGGCTATATCAACTCAGCTCATCGAGCTGATCAAGAATATGTATACTTTGTGGGGTCTGCGACGTCTCCTTCTGCCTGTTACATACATTTTCACAAAAACATTATACCCTGATTTCCCATTTTCAATGGGCTCAGGGTATAAAAAGGTGGGAGGTCAGACATTTCTAATTACAGGGGTATTGCGAAACTATCCGCTATTCCGAAGTTATTTGAGAAAATAATTACATTTATGTAAATCAGTCATCTCGCCTTTACAGAACGGCTTTGTTCTAAATCGATCTACCTCGACTAATCTTCTAAAATTGACTCCCTAGTAAACGATAGTTTCATATATAAAATGAAAACTCATATATACTAACTTCAGTAAAGCATTTGATTTATTACCAAAGAACCCAAAGAATTGTGCTCAGAACAGCTTTTTGATACAAGTCTACGTGAAACGAGGTCTCTCGTACTCTAATTCAATTGATCATCTACGATTACAAGATGATCTTAATTCCTTTCAAATTTGGTGCGTGGAATCGATTACATTTAAATTTTCATAAATGTATGAAAATTAACTCTGTCGTACGACTCCATATATTGACAACTATTCAATTAATTAATCTCTTGCATCGCATTTTATCAGTCAAAGATCTTAGAGTTCACTTCGACCGTGTTCTTGGTTTCATTAAACGTTGGTATCCACAGCACAAATTGCTTCAAGATCGTGTTGAACCGGTCAAAAACCAGTTTTACTGTTGGTCATACATGATCTAAATTGGGACCCTATCTCTGTCTACCGCCTTACCGGAGTCGTCTTCTTCTTATTGACCTTCCTTCGTTAATCCTTTTGATTGCCTTTCTACATAACTTGATTACTGGTAGTATAATTCGCCTTGCATGTGAATGCAACTCAATTTCTCTGTGCCATTCAGAGCAACCAGAAACTTTCGATCAGTGTATGTACCGTTGTATACATCAGATTATTCGTTGCACCGTACATTACACGTTTTATGTGCGAACTACAATCAATTTTATCACGTTTTTTCCTCTGAACTCTCTCTTCCATTAATAAAATCCTTCCATTTAGATTATCTTATCTCTTAAAGTGACCAATCGTGACGGTGATAAATTCGATGATCTGGCAAATATTTTATTTATTATATAGATTTTATAATTGTTTCTATGTTTATGTATATTTTTGTGTGTCATTGTTTCTACATAACTCTGTAAAGCTTCACTTTAATCCTATTTGTAAGTTTCCTATACATGGCTGTCTTTTATAGTTCAATAGCATCACTGACCACATATAGCTGTAAAGCAGGGCACTGCTAGCCGGACTGACAAATAAAAACCTCCATCGGGTTGGTGATATTTTGAAATACTTCTTGTTCTTTTAGGCTACAAACAAATTTGTTTAATTTATATTTAAGTTAGCTCTCGTCTTGCCAATAGACAAGACTGCTCGACTAAGAGATCTCCTAAATCTTTTCTTTCATATGTATGTTTGTAAACATATGAAAAGTAACACATACACACACACACAGACGCACGCACGCATTTGCAGTATTCAGCGGAAAAGACGACAGCCGCCACAACTTCATTGGCACGCATAATGGACAATGTTGGAGGACCGGCGCAATCGGTGCCTAACCAATTGCGCAGTGAGGTCATTAATAATGTACGCAGCACCGATATGGGCACCAGCGATGACAGTCAAGTCATGTATCGCACATGACCGCTGCGAACGCTCAGTGCGTTTCGCATAGTCTCCAAGGATACAGCTCTCATACTAGCTGAGATGATCCCTGTGGATCTTCTAGCTAAAGAATCCACACGCTGCGGAAGAGCTTCTACCAACGGCAGCCGGACGAGACGTGGGTGTGTTGAAAGTACGGTCAAATTGACACTTACCTGACGCAAATACTGACGGGACATGGGTGTTTTAAATCATATCTGCATAGGTTTAAACACGCGTCGGACCCGTTTTGAGCACACTGTGCGCTGGATATAGAAGACACAGAACATGTTCTTTTCGCCTGACTGAGATTTTTTGCTGAGCGGGAAGAGCTAAGCTTCAAAATTAGGAGACCCTTCATAGTCACTGTACTTAGCTCACAAAACTTGGGAATGTATGACCGACATGGTTGCACAAATTTATTAAAGTAAGCTGATATACTGAAAGTTATAGCCACATCCCGTGAGAGTAGCCGACTTTGTAAAAAATTTGTTGCGTAACGGCATCATTCTACACTCAAAGTCATCCTACAACAATCTAACTTCACCAACATCCCCATGACTTTAGCCAATCTAGATTTATTTAGCTGAACAAGATGGGGTCTTTCTCCGTAAATGAAGAAAATTGCGAATTTTGTCGACTACCGTCGGATTGAAAAGTGCGAACATAGCAAATATAGCTGTTTCCGTAGATTACGTAATAATTTTTCGCTTTTTTAATTTTCCGTAAGCGAAACTGGGTTTTAAAGAGCCTGCGCGAGACTAAGTGTCGAGTACCTTGGATTCTTACTAGCTAGGGGTGGTTCAAAAACCGATACCGAACAAGTAAGATTGCTCTAGTCGAGACGGCTCGACTAGGAGATACCCTGAGCCCTGCGAAGTGCCGATACTTCAAATATTCTATGCTTAGTTTACATATACATATGTTGCAAGCAACACATACACACACAGACGCACGCTCAAGCACACGTTCTGCCAACTGCGCAGTTGACGTAGCGACAGCGCTTGGGCTGCAAGACGCCTATGTTATGGGAAATCTAATGTTTAATAAGTTGTTTTCTAGATGGACTTAATCAAACTTTCAGGGCATGATTATGTTATTCATATGTGTGTATGTGCCGAAGCACAAGTCTCTAGTATTTGAAATGCGTTTTTTGCAAATTTAGGGCGAAGGGGGCGTGGCATCCAAAAACCAAAAATTACAAAATGTCTGTATTCACAACAGGCATCTACACAGTAAATTTCATGTCTCTAGCTCTTACGGTACGTAAAAGAGACGAAAAGTTATCGAAATTTATCGATAAAAAGAGAACGGAAAGAGTTATCGAATTTTTGGAAAAAACTCGTATAGCGTATGGTATTCAGGAGTATACATGTCAAATTTCAGCTCTCTAGCTTCTGTGGTTTACGAGATCGCTGCGTTCACACAGACGGACGGACGGACGGACGGACGGACAGACGGACAGGGCTATTTCAACTCAGGTCATCGAGCTGATCAAGAATATATATACTTTGTATGGTCTGCGACGTCTCCTTCTGCCTGTTACATACATTTTCACAAAAACATTATACCCTGATTTCCCATTTTCAATGGGCTCAGGGTATAAAAAGTAAGAGCCATTTGGGAGTCCACAGAGCTAAAACCACTGTTCGACCTAAGTTGGACCTAAGTCTAAGCCGTGCCATCTATTAGACTTTGACTTTGACAAACGCGCAAACACATGTCTAAGGAGGCTGTAATAAGTTTCAACGACATAACACAATTAATTTTCGCTTTGTCTGTATTTTTTTTATTTTTTTATACCCTGAGCCCATTGAAAATGGGAAATCAGGGTATAATGTTTTTGTGAAAATGTATGTAACAGGCAGAAGGAGACGTCGCAGACCATACAAAGTATATATATTCTTGATCAGCTCGATGAGCTGAGTTGAAATAGCCCTGTCCGTCTGTCCGTCCGTCCGTCCGTCCGTCCGTCCGTCCGTCCGTCCGTCTGTGTGAACGCAGCGATCTCGTAAACCACAGAAGCTAGAGAGCTGAAATTTGACATGTATACTCCTGAATACCATACGCTATACGAGTTTTTTTCGAATTCGATAACTCTTCCCGTTCTCTTTTTATCGATAAATTTCGATAACTTTTCGTCTCTTTTACGTACCGTAAGACCTAGAGACCTGAAATTCACTATATAGATTCCTGTTGTGAATGCAGACATTTTGCAATTTTTGGATTTTGGATGCCACGCCCCCTTCGCCCTAAATTTGCAAAAAACGCATTTCAAATACTAGAGACTTGTGCTTCGGCACATACACACATATGAATAACATAATCATGCCCTGAAAGTTTGAATCAAAAAGTCCTGCTAGAAAAAAAGTTATTACATTACAACATTTAATTTCCCATAGCGTAGGCGTCTTGCAGTCCAAGCGCTGTCACTACGTCAACTGCGCAGTTGGCAGAGCGTGTGCTTGAGCGTGCGTCTGTGTGTGTGTATGTGTTGCTTGCAGTATATGTATATGTAAACTAAGCATAGCATATTTTAAGTATCGGCACTTCGCAGGGCTCAGGGTATCTCCTAGTCGAGCCGTCTCGACTAGAGCATTCTTACTTGTTTATCACTTCCTTGTTGCCAATATGACATGCTGTAAGAAATCTTGCTCATTTCGGTAAGCCGGTGATTCTGCACAAATGCAATTTTTTGGTTGCTGGGTGTGCGAGCATCTAATTCATATAAAATGTGTTGGCATCTCTGGGCGTGATTGCGATAGAGTCATGGCTGCACCCAAAAGTGGGTGTGGTGGATTACGCTAAGTCTTGCCCCGATTGCTTGGAAAAACGATTAAGTTTTTCCAAAATGTATAATAGAGTACGGGTACAGTATTCGAAACTGATTTATATTCCTCAATAGCTAACAGGTGAACTGGAAGCTGGCGAAGAAATATTAACTCAATATAGTTTTGAATCTCCGCTTACTCAACTGATGACTTCATCACTGTTAGTCCCTCCCTCATTTCATTTATCATCTCCTAATTTGTCTGCCCCTTCTTCACCGTGTCAGGAAATATCAATTCCGATATCCGATGACTCAGGTGAAACATCTGCTGCGTGTCATAATAGACACTCAAAAGGCCCCTAAAAAAAGTCAAAGTGCCGCCGAGAGTTGTTCAAACTAAAAACAACATTCAGACATCTTCTCTTGACCCTACTGTACCCTATTTATCTGTTGTGTCTCCTCGAAAGTAAGTTTTCTTATCTAGGCTTTCATCAGGTACTACATGTGAGGCTATGTCTGCTTTTATTGAAAGCAAAACTACAGCTTAGGTTCTTATTTCGAAGTTTAATTTTACTACTCCTCGTGAAATTGCTTCATTTAAAATAAATGTACCTATAGAACTCTTTGCAACTATATGTGACTCCAAATTTTGGCCACCTCATGTAGTTGTGCATGAATTTAATCATAAGATTTGGAACAGAATTTCCCCGGTTTATTTCATTTCTGTTTCGGTACAACCTTCATCTGAGGCTGTATCAAAAAACTAATTTCTCCATCTTCTCCGCAGCTATCCTTAATATAATCAAAATGTTCGTGGCCTTAATTCCAAATTGAGAAGCCTTTTCCTGTATAGCTTTAGTATAAAATCTGAACTTATTGCCCTCACTGAGACGTGGTTAACTCCAAATGTTTATAACAGTCAGGTTCTTTCAGATAATTTCGCTATTTATACTTGATCGTTTGTCACGTAGAGGGGTGGAGTTTTAATAGCTTATAAGTCCCACTTTCTCTCGGAATCTTTTACTTTCTCATCACTTCACAATGTTGAGATTATTGGACTTAAAATAACTCTGCAGTCTTGTTCCCTGTACGTTACTTGTTCATATATACCTCCCTCTTCTGATTTACAATTTTATAGTCAACATATATCTGGTATTAAAGAAATGTATGGGTATGTTCAAGATAATGACCTGTTTCTTGTATTGGGTGATTTTAATATACCAAATACTTCTTGGGCCTCATCTCTCAATTCAAATCATCGTATTCCAACAATGGATCATTATATTTTTGATGAATTGTTTAACCTTTCCATGTTTCAGATGAACTCGATCTCAAATCATTTGAATCGATCTCTTGATCTTGTTTTTACTAATGATGATACCATCATTAGGGTTTTAAGATCAACTCCCTTTTGTATTCCTGAGGATATACATCATCCGACTTTAGAGGTTTCTAATAAACTTTCTAATAAACCACCCTGGTTTACTCCGCCTCTTTCAACGTTAATAAACTTTCTAATGAACCACCCTGGTTTACTCCGCCTCTTTCAACGTTAAAAAATATTAAATCTAAATTTTTTTTAAAGTTTACATAGTCTGGTTTAATTGTTGACTGGTCTAAATACTCTTTAGCTAATACTCTTTAGCTAAAATAATAATTTAATTAATATTTTTAATTCTCGTTGCTATGAGAATTACCTCTTACGCTGTAGAAAGCAGTTTGTTCGTGACCGCAAAAGGTTTTATTCTTTTGTAAATTTGAAGTGTAAATCTTCATTATTCCTGGGTTTGGACAAGACGTGTAATGATCAAGATGCCTCTGATCTATTTGCAAATTTCTTCCAATCCACTTACTCTTCTGCCATTCCCGATACCAAATCACATTAAACTTTGAATACTATAATGAATGTAAATACCATTATTCAAACATTTTGTCTCCCTCTCTCTTATCAACTATTCGGACGTTGAAATCATCGATCTCTCCTGGAGCATATGGTATTCCTAGTTGTCTGATTAAAGAATGCAGTGTTTCCTTGCGGGCACCTTTATTAAAACTGATTAATTTGTCCCTTGAAACCTCGGTATTCCCTTCAATTTGGAAATAATCATTTATTATTCCTCTGTATAAAAAAAGGAGGAAGATCTGATATTTCAAATTATAGAGGTATTGCGAAGTTTTCTGTTACTCCGAAGTTATTGTTATTATTAAAAATGTGAACTTCGAACTTGCAACATTTTTGCAAATCGATTATTTCACCATCTCAGCATGGCTTTGTTTAGAATCGATCAACCTCAACTAACCTATTAGAATTTTCATCTCTAATCAACGAAAGCTTTTTAAATAAAATGCAGACTGATGTTATATATACTGACTTCAGTAAGGCATTTGACTCAATTCAGCATGATATTTAACTTCAAAAGCTTGACCAATTGGGATTTTCGCCTAAACTTCTGTCTTGGATAGCTTCCCATTTAAAGAAGAAAGAACCCAAAGACTTTTGTTGAGGGTGTGCCCCAGGGTAGTCATTTGGGCCCTCTACTATTCTCCCCTTATATAAATGACCTTCCCAGTTGTATTTCTCATTCAAAGGTTTTTATGTATGCAGATGATGTAAAACTCTGTCTCTCATACAATAATTAACTGGATCATCTATGCTTACAAGATGATCTTAATTCCTTTCAATGTTGGTGTAAGGCTAATCAATTGCAGTTGAATTGGTCTTAATATATGACAATGACCTATAGTCGCATTGTCCATATACTGCACATTATACAATCAATAATGAGTCCTTGCAACATATTTCTACAGTTAAAGATCTTGGGGTGCTCTTTGACTCTAAACTTAGTTTCAATGCCCATATATCAACCATCATTAATGAAGCCAAAAGTGTTCTTGGATTTATTATACGATGGTCTAAATAGTTTAATGCTCCGTTTGTCACCAATTTCGTCCAATTTTGGAATATTGTTCGATTATATGGCACAGCAAAAATTGTATCAGGACCGTATTGAATCACTTCAGAAACAGTTGCGCAATCTTAACTGGGATTTTTATTTTTTTACTTTCTTTACTTTCTTACTTTATTTACCTTCTTATCATAGTAGGCTTCTTCTTATAGAACTTCCGTCACCAATGAACCGTAGAACAGTCTTGAGTATTGCTTTTCTACATAATTTGATTTGTGGTAATATTTGTGGTGATATCGATATTGATAAAATCTTGTTATTTTTAGGCTTTTACTTTAATTACTTATTAGTGACTCACATTTTGTCAACTATATAATAAAATAATAAATCAAATAAATTATAGATAGACGTATTCGAATAGATAAGAAATGTGTGAGCTTCAGAAGATGTCATAGTGAGCTACCCTGATTTTCGGAAGCCATTCGATCAAACAAGGTATGCTTCCGCAAACGGTATTGTTTCAGGACTGTCGCAAGAAGGCAGGATATCGAGAATATAAAAGATAACGAGACTCACTTTGCCACAGATTTATCTGTATTTACGGACCTCCAACCTCTTACTTTCGCTGTATCCGATAGCAATCCCAATGCAAAGATAAAGAGGTGACAGGTGTAATTGATGAATATAACGCAAAGACTCACTATAAGCTAGGTAAAACAGACGTACCATCGCGCGTTCAAACGGATGGACTGAGAAACGGACAGGCCGACATGCCTATATCAACTCACCTCATAGAGCTGATCAAGAATATATATACTTTATGGGGTCTGCCCGCCTCCTTCTGCCCGTTACATTCATTTTTACAAAACCTGATTTGCCATTTTTAATGTGTTCAGGGTACAAAAATCCCTGTCATGTAAATCAGGATTTGTTTTCCGAAAATCAGAGTCATATACTGTGACAAAAAAGCATCCTTTAATTGTGATAAAATAACGTCTTTACTAAACAAAACCAGTATAACCTGATTTCCCATTTTCAATGTGCTAAGGGTATAAAAACAGGTATGGGGCAAATGTTGTGAACGCACCACTTCTCCACAGTACCTCTAACGGCCAAGTAGAAGTTATCTACAATAATTCTGCTACAAATAAAAAGCAAGATGCCACAAGCTTGAAAAGAAAGTCGACGACACTGTCGAACTAATGCTACAAGCTACCCAAGAATATAATCGTTCGCTACATGAAGAAGGCTCGGGAATAAGCTATGTCCCAGTCCTCTTTCACGGAAGAGGTCAAACAATCTGAATTGGGAGCGTCTGTTCATATAAAAGAGAGGGAGGTCCATAAAGGCAACCTTCGATAAACACAATTCTAAAAACGGTATAAAAATAGGTAGAGTGAAAATACTGTTGATTCGCTCCTTTTTCTTGCATGCTTATCAGCTAAATACATTGTTAGTAGCAGTACTAAATGCTCGGATCACCGAATACTCTCACTCTAGGTATATACCCGTAAAATAAGTACTTGTATGGGAACAGCTTAGTGTAGCAATAAGAGCTACATAAATGTGAAACAATGTTGTTAACCATCGATGACTAACAACTGTGCCATCGATGCTTAACAGCAGTGGCATCGACAACTAATGTAAAATAGAACTATCGAGAGAGTAAGCTTAAGACATTAACCATAGAGCACATAGACAGGATACCAGGACCCAGCCGAGCGCAGTTGAGCCGACTGCTTTTAGGTGCCATTGACGAAAATGCTCATCGGCCCTAATGTTTATTTATAAAGGAGTTCTACGCAAATATGTGTGCTTATTCTCTGATCACTTCTCTCTCATATATTTTTATACCCTGAGCCCATTGAAATAGAGAGCTGAAATTTTAAATATATATTCGTGAATACCATATGCAGAAGGATGTTACGAATACAAACATTTTGTAATTTTTGGATTGTAGATGCCACGCCCCCTTCGCCCTAAATTTTCAAAGACACTATTTCAAATACTAGAGAATTGTGCTTTGGCACATACGCACATAATAACATAATGAATAACATAATCATGCCCTGAAAATTTACATAAGAAAGTCCTTAAGTGTTAATTAATATTAAACATTTAATTTTAGACAACATAGGCGTCTTACAGCCCAAGCGCAGTCGCTGCATCAACTGCGCAGTTGGCAGAGCGTGTGTTTGAGCGTGTGTTTGACCGTGCGTCTGTGTGTGTGTATGTGTTGCTTGCAATATATGTATATGTAAACTAAGCATAGAATATTTGAAGTATCGGAACTTCGCAGGACTCAGTGTATCTCCTAGTCGAGCCGTATCGACTAGAGCATTCTTACTTGTTTTGCGTTTATTTTGGCATAAAGTCACATTTTATTTTCTTAACTATTTTAAATTTTTGTTGATTTTATATTTTGGAACACCCTAGTTAGGTAAATAATATTTAACATTAACATATGGAAATTACCCCATACTTTTCTGTGTGAGCACTGTTAAAGTAAGCATATTATGTAGAACATGTTTTGAATGAAATTGCCGGAATTGCATTCATATGTCAAAGCAAAAGTCTAGTATTTGAAATGCGTTTTTTGCAAATTTAGGGCGAAGGGGGCGTGGCATCCAAAATCCAAAAATTACAAAATGATTGTATTCATAACAGGCATCTACATAGTGAATTTCATGTCTCTAGCTCTTATGGTACGTAGAAGAGACGAAAAGTTATTGAAATTTATCGATAAAAAGACATCAGGAAGAGTTATCGAATTTTTGAGAAAACTCGTATAGCGTATGGTATTCACGAGTTACATGTCAAATTTTATGTCTCTAGCTTCTGTGGTTTACGAGATCGCTGCGTTCACACAGACGGAGTGACGGCCGGACAGACGGAGTGGGCTATATCAGTTTCATCAGCAGAACCCCTAAATGACCACGAAACTAACTACAGTGCCATAGAAAAGGAACTCTTAGCTGTTGTATTGGCAACAAAAATCTTTCGACACTACTTTCTAGGTCGACATTTCGAAATCAATAGTGACCATCAACCGTTATGTAAGTTGTCTGAAATGAAAGAACCAAATTCAAAATTAACCCGATGGCATGTAAAATTATCAGAATACGATTTTGATATAAAATACATAAAAAGAAAAGAAAACCATATAGCTGACGCTCTATCGCGAGTAAAAATAGAAGAGACTTATTTCGGAGAAGAAACCCAACATAGCGCTGACGAAGACAGTAGTAATTTAATATTAAAAATATTTAATTGACTACTTTTGTACATAGACTAGTGTAATGTTTATAGACAGTGATGCAGATTTCGAGATCATTCAAAACGCACACAAGGAAATTATCAAAACTAACCATACTAAAATTCTACGAAGTCTTATTCAATTAAAAAATATAAACTCATAACTCGTATAGCGTATGGTATTCAGGAGTATACATGTCAAATTTCAGCTCTCTAGCTTCTGTGGTTTACGAGATCGCTGCGTTCACACAGACGGACGGACGGACGGACGGACAGACGGACAGGGCTATTTCAACTCAGCTCATCGAGCTGATCAAGAATATATATACTTTGTATGGTCTGCGACGTCTCCTTCTGCCTGTTACAGACATTTTCACAAAAACATTATACCCTGATTTCCCATTTTCAATGGGCTCAGGGTATAAAAAACTAGGAACCACCAACAAGCTGGGGCGTAAGCTAAACCAACGGCTCTTAGTTGCTAAGGACTACAAAGCTACAAAATATATGTACTAGAGCTACAAAACTACAGCTGGCAAGCCGGCTGGGCATAAGTGATAACGGTCATCTTGCACATGTGCAACACATCAGGTTACCGTCGGTTGTGCGATGGGCACTCGTTAACTAATCCTCCCTCATAAGTATGACCGTCCCCGTTCATCTTATAGCTGTCCACGATCGCCTGTATCTTCTGTGAGGCTCGTCTTCTTCTCATACTCTGGTAGAGAAAAATGGAACCGCTGAGACTCAGACTGAACCCGACTGCGGCAGCAAACCATGCTTTAGGCGACCCGGCCGATGTTACCTCTTCCTGATGTTCTTGGATGATATGTAGGTTGTGGTTGTTCATCCTTTGTAGTAAAGGCATGCTCGGGACTGGGTCGAGGCCAATGATCTTCAATACCGGCGAAGCTGCTATGCCCGGCGTCTTGTTTATGATTTCGCGCCGGTTCACATACTTTGTTCCATTTATGACAGCTACGCGCTCGAATATGATGTCCCCATCAGTACCGTTGACTGATACTGTTGCGCCGTAATCGGTGCTGATACTGGCAGGACTCTCTTTTAAGACCACGATTCCGTCATCTACCATTGTAATACGCTCCAGGTGACTAGGCTGCGTGTTACAATGTGCTGTGCTTCCGGCATGCAATTCACGTGCGCAGGTGTCATGCGTTGGCAACTTGCAGATCGAGGCGTAAGTTGTTGTGGTGCAGCTTGTTACCGCTGAAACGTCGTTGTCGCATTCAGCTTCGGTGTCATCTTGAAGCTGAAGTACAGTGTGCTCTTGGGACACCGGGAGAATGTTGACCTTTCTACATATAAACTTAATTCTTGGATATTCGATTAAAATGTGGACAATATTTTCGTACTGGAAAAGCTTAATATTAGATGCCTCCATCAGGCTAACTATAGGAACTTCTGCGGGATGTTTGATAAGCATAGATTTTAAATCATCGTGATCAAAGATTGTTGAATTTATTATGTTGGCTTTTGCAAGAGTGATTGTGAGCATTAAATTTTGGATTTCATTTATTCTATTTCTGGCCGATAATGCTTCGTACAAATGTGGCGTGTCTATTAGATCATTTTTCTTTGCTTTAATTATCTTATTTACTGTATTGGTTGATTGATTTATTTGCTTCTGGGTTTCTGTGTTTATTACTACCTGTTTGTTGTTTGATTCGTTTAATCTTCTTTCGGTGATTCTGATCTTTCTAAATCTTTAGCGTCCGGTGTCCTACTGTGTTTCTTTAGTTATAATACTAACTTATAATTGCTAATCTAATTCCTATTTTATGTTGTCCTTGTGGACCACCCTCCCTTTAATGAGTACAGATTTTGCTAGGTCTGCTTGTATTACCTCTTCTGTTGTAAGTAGGATAACTTCGATCGTATCGTCGATCTTTCTTTCCAGCTTAATGCATCTAGCAATTTCCGACAAATTCCTGTGGAATCGTTCCACATGGCCATTAAAAGTACTATGTAATGGTGGCGTATTTACAACTTCGATTCCAAAGTTGTTCTTTAACTGTGACGTAATGGTTTCGGAATTAAATGCTGCCTCATTATCACAATACACAACCTTTGTTTTGGGAAAAAGATTTATAATTTGGATGCTAGGGCCTCTCACGTCTGTTATGGTACGTGATATTATTGGTTGCACTATTGCGAATTTAGAAAACTTATCGACACATGTCAGAAATTGTTTCTTATTGGTTGAGCAAATTTCAATGTGCAACCGCTCGCCGGGAAATGATGGTGTTGGTGTTTTTCCGAGAATTTGTTTTAGTTCTTAGTGCAAGTTTTGCAGTTGGCCACAACTTCCTTAGCCAGCCCCAGCCTGGCCATTTTCGGAAAGTAATACTCTTCTAAAATTTACTTGATGTGTTCCTGTGCGGCTCTGTGCGCCCGATTCTGCTTGTCCCTTTGTTCGGTTTTATCAACTATGTCGGTTACCATATTTTTTTACAGTACCAAAACTTTGTTGACGGGAATGTTCTCACTAACTCATGCTGGATGAATGCCAGCGTCGGCGGATCACAGTGTATAGCATTGACCACACTAGGATTAACTACTGCGTTAACTTCCTTTAGGATTTCGTTTCTATCAGTAAAGTGAATTTTGTGGCGTGTTTTTTCGCCAATGAATATGAAGTTTCGTTTAAGAGGGAACCTTGATTCCTCTAAAACTATCTGGTTTCAGAAACAATTCAAAGGTTTCTCAGTAGCTTCTATTGTAAAAGTTACAGATAATTCACTATGAATTGTTGCTGCATCGGATACTACTTCACTTTGCAGAGCATTCACGTTGGTTTTCTTTACCCGGTTTATAGTGGATCTTTGCGTTATGCTCGTCGATATACGCTTTCCATCTTTTTATCTTTGCATTTGGGTTTCTATCAGACACCGCAAACGTTAATGGCTAGTGGTCTGTGTAATGTTAATGTCCCTTGTACCATATAGGTATTGTTGTAATTTTCCCAGGGCCCAAACTATAGCTAATAGTTGCCTCTCGTTGGTGGCATAATGTGATTCACTGTCCTTTAGTGATCTCGAAATCATTGTTATGGGTCTGTTGTCCTGAGACATTACTGCGCCAATTCCATGAGCAGAGGCATCCGTTGTCAAATCAAATGGTTTCCTGAAATCTGGGTATCTGAGTGTAACATCCTCTGGGGCTGAGGAACATTCCTTAATTTTTCGAACGCATCTCGCTCTGGAGTACCGAAATCTATGGTTATCTTCTCTGATATGTGTTTACTGATGGACCCATTCTCTCCATCAACAAATTTGTCAATGACCTTGCAATTGCTGCAAAGTCTTTAACAAAACATCTGTAGTAGCTGGCCAATCCTAGGAATGACCTAAGCTCATACAGGGATTTCGGTTCTGGATATTCTTGTATAGCCTTTACCTTTTCCGGGTCTGTTTTGGCGCCACCCAGAGTCACGATGAACCCTAAGTAATCTACGCTCGTTTTGAAAAAATGGGTTTTCTCTTTTCTCCTCTCTTTTTGAAACTTTCATGTTGGCATCGCATAGGCTCTTTAGAACCCAATCTATGTGCTTTATATGATAATTTTCATTTTCAGAAAAAATTATTACGTCGTCCACGTAAACATAACAAGATTTTCCAATTGTTCACGCAGCACGTCGTCTATCGCTCTTTGGAAGATGCTTCCCGCATTCTTGAATCCGAACGGTAGTCTGCAGAATTCATACATTCCGCCGTTTACGGAGAAAGCTGTTTTCTCGCGAACTTGCTCTGCCAAGTAAATTTGGTGATAGTCGGACTTTAGATCTAACGCCGTAAAGTATTTGGCTTTACCCAAGTTCGACAATATCATGGATATGTTGGGCATTGGATACTTATCTGCGATGGTCTTTTCATTTAGTTTCCTAAAGTCAATTACCAGTCGCTTATTCCTGTTCCCACTTTCGTCTAAGCCCTTTTTATACCCTGAGCCCATTGAAAATGGGAAATCAGGGTATAATGTTTTTGTGAAAATGTATGTAACAGGCAGAAGGAGACGTCGCAGACCATACAAAGTATATATATTCTTGATCAGCTCGATGAGCTGAGTTGAAATAGCCCTGTCCGTCTGTCCGTCCGTCCGTCCGTCCGTCCGTCCGTCTGTGTGAACGCAGCGATCTCGTAAACCACAGAAGCTAGAGAGCTGAAATTTGACATGTATACTCCTGAATACCATACGCTATACGAGTTTTTTTCAAAAATTCGATAACTCTTCCCGTTCTCTTTTTATCGATAAATTTCGATAACTTTTCGTCTCTTTTACGTACAATACAGACATTTCGTAATTTTTGGATTTTGGATGCCACGCCCCCTACGCCTTTGCAAAAAACGTATTTCAAATACTAGAGACTTGTGCTTCGGCACATACACACATATAAATTACATAATCATGCCCTGAAAGTTTGAATAAAGAAGTCCTTCTAGAACAAAAATTAATAAACATTTAATTTCCACAACATAAGCCTCTTGCAGACCTAGCGCAGTCGCTACGTCAACTGCGCAGTTGGCAGAGCGTGTGCTTGAGCGTGCGTCTGTGTGTGTGTGTATGTGTTGCTTGCAATATATGTATCTGTAAACTAAGTATAGAATATTTGAAGTATCGGCACTTCGCAGGGCTCAGGGTATCTCCTAGTCGAGCCGTCTCGACTAGAGCATTCTTACTTGTTGTCAGTGACCCATGTTGGATGATTGTAGGGGGACCTTGAAGGCCTAATGATGCCATTCTGCAGCAAATCTTTAATTTCTTTTTTTTACAAAGTCATTGACCCTCATGGATGCGGATATAGTTTTGAATATACTGGCTTATCGTCCTCTGTACGGATCGTAGCCACAATAGATGTATTGAACGGCAATGCCTCGTTAGAGGTCGTGAATGCTCTAGCTCTGTTCAAAATCTAACCCCCTAAACTCAGCTTTTACGACTTCCGGTACGACAATATCATTCACGTTGGTGAAATTGACGTTGTCACAATAATGATGCTGTAGCTTTTCAGATACAGATCCATAATTGATTGTACCATTCTCGGTTGCTAGGGTTGCTCCTACTTGCGTTAGCAAGTCGAAACCTATAATACCATCAAATGGTGTTAAGGAGTCTAATAAAACAAGTAAGAATGCTCTAGTCGAGACGGCTCGACTAGGAGATACCCTGAGCCCTGCGAAGTGCCGATACTTCAAATAATGTATGCTTAGTTTACATATACATATATTGCAAGCAACACATACACACACACAGACGAACACTCAAGCACACGCTCTGCCAACTGCGCAGTTGACGTAGCGACAGCGGTTGGGCTGCAAGACGCCTACGCTATGGGAAATTAAATGTTTAATAACTTTTTTTCTAGAAGGACTTTTTTATTCAAACTTTCAGGGCATGATTATGTTATTCATATGTGTTTATGTGCCGAAGCACAAGTCTCTAGTATTTGAAATGCGTTTTTTGCAAATTTAGGGCGAAGGGGGCGTGGCATCCAAAAACCAAAAATTGCAAAATGTCTGCATTCACAACAGGATAGTGATACATAGTGAATTTCATGTCTCTAGCTCCTATGGTACGTAAAAGAGACGAAAAGTTATCGAAATTTATCGATAAAAAGAGAACGGAAAGAGTTATCGAGTTTTTGAAAAAAACTCGTATAGCGTATGGTATTCAGGAGTATACATGTCAAATTTCAGCTCTCTAGCTTCTGTGGTTTACGAGATCGCTGCGTTCACACAGACGGACGGACGGACGGACAGACGGACAGGGCTATATCAACTCAGCTCATCGAGCTGATCAAGAATATATATACTTTGTATGGTCTGCGACGTCTCCTTCTGCCTGTTACATACATTTTCACAAAAACATTATACCCTGATTTCCCATTTTCAATGGGCTCAGGGTATAAAAAAATTAGCTGATTTCCCGAAAATGTTCATTAAACACTTATGGGTTACTTTGTTAGAATCGTGGACGGAACTAACCGTGAAAGGGGAGCTGACCGGGATTACATTTTTTAGCTCCTTTACGGGCTTGATGTAGTTCTTAGCCGCTCCTGTGTCAATCAATATCTTTAGTTTTCTCCCAGCCAGATTTCGTTCGACGAACGGCAACCGGGAGCACTCACTAAAAAATTGACCAAGTCATTGTCACTTGCTGTTTCAGATTCATCATGGGCTTCTGCGACAGCGGCTTCGGCTGCCCTATAATAATCTTGGTCTTGGTCATTGTTCGCTTGCTGAATGGTGTTCTGCACACGTTGACGTCTCTGGCCCGTCATTCGTTCAGAACCCTGCCTCTTTTGAGCCTGCAAGTTTTCGATCTGGGTGTTAGCCCCTTGATTCAGTCCAAATGCTGTAGGCTGTCTAAACTTAGTCATGGTAGATCCCGTATCCATTGGTTCTGGTGCTGACCTTTTGTCCTCTTTAGGAGTCTGATTACTGTTGCTTTGTTGTTGCTTATTTTGTTATTTGTAAAAAAGGGGTTTCTATCTTGGCCATATTCGGCTACATTGTTTTTCCCCTGTTAAACGTGTGAGCGCGCCTGGTATTTGCTATTTTCACCTGACTGAGCCCTGTCCTCCGTAGCTTTTGCATACGTGGCTGAAAAAATGCTACGCTCTATACTCGCTTCTGCCTCTCTGGCGAAAGCTAATGCAGATGACAAATCTCTGGGCTGAGCCGGGAATACCACTGCTTTCAGTGATTTCTTAAGGCCTGAAACGAAGGCATGCAGAGCATCAGCTCTGACTTCTTCGTTGAGGAGTTTTGCTGTATCCGCTTGATGCGTCATCACGATCTTATTCGCAACCAGTGTCAATCTGCGTTCAACCTCATCGTAGTATTCTATGAGGCTGGAATTTCCCTGTCTGACCATATCCAGGTTCTGACGCAAGAGCCTAAGTGACGTCTTGTCTGCGTATGTGCAGTCCAACCTTGCTATTATGACGTCAAAATTTAATACAGTGTTATGTGACACCAATAGTGCTCTTGCTGTACCTCTAATTTTGTTCCGAATAATAGTTACCGCTTGGTAGTGCGCGCTACTACCTACGAATGGCTGAAAAAGTTCATAGGCATCTGTGGCAGATTGTCTCCATGCCACATAATCATCCTGAGTTCCATTGAACTCGGGCACTGATTTTGTAATGTCTAATTTTATATCGCACCGGATGTCTGGATTTACGCTAATCCTCTGATATGTTTCGACCTGAGGTGCCTCTATGTGTAATTTTTGAATATCTTGTTTTAGTAAATTAAACTGCGCATTAAATCTGATTTCTTGCGCCGCTAATGCCTGACTAACAGCAATTGTTACTAACGCTTGCACTTGGTTCATGTCCATGTTAATTGTTGGTTGAAAGCCTACTTGATCGTATTCCCACTCGTTTTCACCTTCACTATCACTTCCTATTTCTTTCTTTACTTCCCTATACGGGCCAAAACTAGTCATTAGCTTTTTCGTAACCGATCTCTTTAGGGACACTTCACATTAAATCACGGCCGAGTAAGTATATTCGGCAATGGGCATTACTTGAACAGAAATTTAAAATATTCTTGCTTTTAGCAGATAGAAAAGTTATAGAAAACGAATATTATATTCGGCTTGATTCACGATCACTTATACAATTTGTTTTATTTAATTCAATTCAATTTTTAATCTGTATTGATCGAACATTCCACTTATATGTTTTCTGAACTAAAGTTCTTATCTTCTACGGTGGGAGTGGGATTCTTAAATGTTGGGCGCCAATTAAATATGTGTGTTGTCCCATGTTGCTGTAGACGATCTCCAGGGCTGCAGCTGTTTACCGTTGTTGCCAGCGTCCGATTTTTCGCCGTCTCTTTACACCCTTTCGTTCGCCGTAACTGTAACTGCGCTGCAGTTCTTAGGTATATTAGGTTTTGATCGTAAGTTTGTACTTTGTACAATTAAATAGTTGTGTTGTCCCACGTCACTGTAGACGATCTCCAGAGCTACAGCTGTTGACGTGGGAACAAAGGTTCCGTAAGGTTCCGTTCTTTAGGATGATTATGGTGGAGAGATTACTTGTCTCTCATATCACTGAGCATGTGCCACAGCAATGCAGGAATAATTATTTCTAAGTGTTTACGGCTTGTTGCCGGAGCAGAGTTTATTAAACGAACCTTTCGCTTTCGTTGTAAGAACACAACTAAAACTGGGAACCACCAACAAGCTGGGGCGTAAGCTAAACCAACGGTACTTAGTTGCTAAGGACTACAAAGCTACAAAATATACGTACTTAAGCTACAAAACAAAGCTACCCCTTAGAAGTATGACCGTCCCCGTTCATCTTATAGCTGTCCACGATCGCCTGTATCTTCTGTGAGGCTCGTCTTCTTCTCAAACTCTGGTAGAGCAGAATGGAACTGCTGAGACTCTTTAACAAAACATGTATTAGCTGGCCAATCCTAGGAATTACCTAAGCTCATACAGGGATTTCGGTTCTGGATATTCTTGTATAGCCTTTACCTTTTTCGCGTCTGTTTTGGCGCCACCCAGAGTCACGATGAGCCCTAAGTATTCTACGCTTGTTTTGAAAAAATGGGTTTTCTCTTTCGAAACTTTCATCGCATAGGCTCTTTAGAACCCAATCTATGTGCTTTACATGATCCTTTTCATTTTCAGAAAAAATTATCACGTCACGTAAACATAATCTGTGTGAACGCAGCGATCTCGTAAACCACAGAAGCTAGAGAGCTGAAATTTGACATGTATACTCCTGAATACCATACGCTATACGAGTTTTTTTCGAATTCGATAACTTTTCCCGTTCTCTTTTTATCGATAAATTTCGATAACTTTTCGTCTCTTTTACGTACTGTAAGACCTAGAGACCTGAAATTCACTATATAGATTCCTGTTGTGAATGCAGACATTTTGCAATTTTTGGATTTTGGATGCCACGCCCCCTTCGCCCTAAATTTGCAAAAAACGCATTTCAAATACTAGAGACTTGTGCTTCGGCACATACACACATATGAATAACATAATCATGCCCTGAAAGTTTGAATCAAAAAGTCCTGCTAGAAAAAAAAATTATTACATTACAACATTTAATTTCCCATAGCGTAGGCGTCTTGCAGTCCAAGCGCTGTCACTACGTCAACTGCGCAGTTGGCAGAGCGTGTGCTTGAGCGTGCGTCTGTGTGTGTGTATGTGTTGCTTGCAATATATGTATATGTAAACTAAGCATAGCATATTTTAAGTATCGGCACTTCGCAGGGCTCAGGGGTATCTCCTAGTCGAGCCGTCTCGACTAGAGCATTCTTACTTGTTTATCACTTCCTTGTTGCCAATATGACATGCTGTAAGAAATCTTACTCATTTCGGTAAGCCGGTGATTCTGCACAAATGCAATTTTTTGGTTGCTGGGTGTGCGAGCATCTAATTCATATAAAATGTGTTGGCATCTCTGGGCGTGATTGCGATAGAGTCATGGCTGCACCCAAAAGTGGGTGTGGTGGATTACGCTAAGTCTTGCCCCGATTGCTTGGAAAAACGATTAAGTTTTTCCAAAATGTATAATAGAGTACGGGTACAGTATTCGAAACTGATTTATATTCCTCAATAGCTAACAGGTGAACTGGAAGCTGGCGAAGAAATATTAACTCAATATAGTTTTGAATCTCCGCTTACTCAACTGATGACTTCATCACTGTTAGTCCCTCCCTCATTTCATTTATCATCTCCTAATTTGTCTGCCCCTTCTTCACCGTGTCAGGAAATATCAATTCCGATATCCGATGACTCAGGTGAAACATCTGCTGCGTGTCATAATAGACACTCAAAAGGCCCCTAAAAAAAAAGTCAAAGTGCCGCCGAGAGTTGTTCAAACTAAAAACAACATTCAGACATCTTCTCTTGACCCTACTGTACCCTATTTATCTGTTGTGTCTCCTCGAAAGTAAGTTTTCTTATCTAGGCTTTCATCAGGTACTACATGTGAGGCTATGTCTGCTTTTATTGAAAGCAAAACTACAGCTTAGGTTCTTATTTCGAAGTTTAATTTTACTACTCCTCGTGAAATTGCTTCATTTAAAATAAATGTACCTATAGAACTCTTTGCAACTATATGTGACTCCAAATTTTGGCCACCTCATGTAGTTGTGCATGAATTTAATCATAAGATTTGGAACAGAATTTCCCCGGTTTATTTCATTTCTGTTTCGGTACAACCTTCATCTGAGGCTGTATCAAAAAACTAATTTCTCCATCTTCTCCGCAGCTATCCTTAATATAATCAAAATGTTCGTGGCCTTAATTCCAAATTGAGAAGTCTTTTCCTGTATAGCTTTAGTATAAAATCTGAACTTATTGCCCTCACTGAGACGTGGTTAACTCCAAATGTTTATAACAGTCAGGTTCTTTCAGATAATTTCGCTATTTATACTTGATCGTTTGTCACGTAGAGGGGTGGAGTTTTAATAGCTTATAAGTCCCACTTTCTCTCGGAATCTTTTACTTTCTCATCACTTCACAATGTTGAGATTATTGGACTTAAAATAACTCTGCAGTCTTGTTCCCTGTACGTTACTTGTTCATATATACCTCCCTCTTCTGATTTACAATTTTATAGTCAACATATATCTGGTATTAAAGAAATGTATGGGTATGTTCAAGATAATGACCTGTTTCTTGTATTGGGTGATTTTAATATACCAAATACTTCTTGGGCCTCATCTCTCAATTCAAATCATCGTATTCCAACAATGGATCATTATATTTTTGATGAATTGTTTAACCTTTCCATGTTTCAGATGAACTCGATCTCAAATCATTTGAATCGATCTCTTGATCTTGTTTTTACTAATGATGATACCATCATTAGGGTTTTAAGATCAACTCCCTTTTGTATTCCTGAGGATATACATCATCCGACTTTAGAGGTTTCTAATAAACTTTCTAATAAACCACCCTGGTTTACTCCGCCTCTTTCAACGTTAATAAACTTTCTAATAAACCACCCTGGTTTACTCCGCCTCTTTCAACGTTAAAAAATATTAAATCTAAATTTTTTTTAAAGTTTACATAGTCTGGTTTAATTGTTGACTGGTCTAAATACTCTTTAGCTAATACTCTTTAGCTAAAATAATAATTTAATTAATATTTTTAATTCTCGTTGCTATGAGAATTACCTCTTACGCTGTAGAAAGCAGTTTGTTCGTGACCGCAAAAGGTTTTATTCTTTTGTAAATTTGAAGTGTAAATCTTCATTATTCCTGGGTTTGGACAAGACGTGTAATGATCAAGATGCCTCTGATCTATTTGCAAATTTCTTCCAATCCACTTACTCTTCTGCCATTCCCGATACCAAATCACATTAAACTTTGAATACTATAATGAATGTAAATACCATTATTCAAACATTTTGTCTCCCTCTCTCTTATCAACTATTCGGACGTTGAAATCATCGATCTCTCCTGGAGCATATGGTATTCCTAGTTGTCTGATTAAAGAATGCAGTGTTTCCTTGCGGGCACCTTTATTAAAACTGATTAATTTGTCCCTTGAAACCTCGGTATTCCCTTCAATTTGGAAATAATCATTTATTATTCCTCTGTATAAAAAAAGGAGGAAAATCTGATATTTCAAATTATAGAGGTATTGCGAAGTTTTCTGTTACTCCGAAGTTATTGTTATTATTAAAAATGTGAACTTCGAACTTGCAACATTTTTGCAAATCGATTATTTCACCATCTCAGCATGGCTTTGTTTAGAATCGATCAACCTCAACTAACCTATTAGAATTTTCATCTCTAATCAACGAAAGCTTTTTAAATAAAATGCAGACTGATGTTATATATACTGACTTCAGTAAGGCATTTGACTCAATTCAGCATGATATTTAACTTCAAAAGCTTGACCAATTGGGATTTTCGCCTAAACTTCTGTCTTGGATAGCTTCCCATTTAAAGAAGAAAGAACCCAAAGACTTTTGTTGAGGGTGTGCCCCAGGGTAGTCATTTGGGCCCTCTACTATTCTCCCCTTATATAAATGACCTTCCCAGTTGTATTTCTCATTCAAAGGTTTTTATGTATGCAGATGATGTAAAACTCTGTCTCTCATACAATAATTAACTGGATCATCTATGCTTACAAGATGATCTTAATTCCTTTCAATGTTGGTGTAAGGCTAATCAATTGCAGTTGAATTGGTCTTAATATATGACAATGACCTATAGTCGCATTGTCCATATACTGCACATTATACAATCAATAATGAGTCCTTGCAACATATTTCTACAGTTAAAGATCTTGGGGTGCTCTTTGACCCTAAACTTAGTTACAATGCCCATATCTCAACCATCATTAATGAAGCCAAAAGTGTTCTTGGATTTATTATACGATGGTCTAAATAGTTTAATGCTCCGTTTGTCACCAATTTCGTCCAATTTTGGAATATTGTTCGATTATATGGCACAGCAAAAATTGTATCAGGACCGTATTGAATCACTTCAGAAACAGTTGCGCAATCTTAACTGGGATTTTTATTTTTTTACTTTCTTTACTTTCTTACTTTATTTACCTTCTTATCATAGTAGGCTTCTTCTTATAGAACTTCCGTCACCAATGAACCGTAGAACAGTCTTGAGTATTGCTTTTCTACATAATTTGATTTGTGGTAATATTTGTGGTGATATCGATATTGATAAAATCTTGTTATTTTTAGGCTTTTACTTTAATTACTTATTAGTGACTCACATTTTGTCAACTATATAATAAAATAATAAATCAAATAAAATATAGATAGACGTATTCGAATAGATAAGAAATGTGTGAGCTTCAGAAGATGTCATAGTGAGCTACCCTGATTTTCGGAAGCCATTCGATCAAACAAGGTATGCTTCCGCAAACGGTATTGTTTCAGGACTGTCGCAAGAAGGCAGGATATCGAGAATATAAAAGATAACGAGACTCACTTTGCCACAGATTTATCTGTATTTACGGACCTCCAACCTCTTACTTTCGCTGTATCCGATAGCAATCCCAATGCAAAGATAAAGAGGTGACAGGTGTAATTGATGAATATAACGCAAAGACTTACTATAAGCTAGGTAAAACAGACGTACCATCGCGCGTTCAAACGGATGGACTGAGAAACGGACAGGCCGACATGCCTATATCAACTCACCTCATAGAGCTGATCAAGAATATATATACTTTATGGGGTCTGCCCGCCTCCTTCTGCCCGTTACATACATTTTTACAAAACCTGATTTGCCATTTTTAATGTGTTCAGGGTACAAAAATCCCTGTCATGTAAATCAGGATTTGTTTTCCGAAAATCAGAGTCATATACTGTGACAAAAAAGCATCCTTTAATTGTGATAAAATAACGTCTTTACTAAACAAAACCAGTATAACCTGATTTCCCATTTTCAATGTGCTAAGGGTATAAAAACAGGTATGGGGCAAATGTTGTGAACGCACCACTTCTCCACAGTACCTCTAACGGCCAAGTAGAAGTTATCCACAATAATTCTGCTACAAATAAAAAGCAAGATGCCACAAGCTTGAAAAGAAAGTCGACGACACTGTCGAACTAATGCTACAAGCTACCCAAGAATATAATCGTTCGCTACATGAAGAAGGCTCGGGAATAAGCTATGTCCCAGTCCTCTTTCACGGAAGAGGTCAAACAATCTGAATTGGGAGCGTTTGTTCATATAAAAGAGAGGGAGGTCCATAAAGGCAACCTTCGATAAACACAATTCTAAAAACGGTATAAAAATAGGTAGAGTGAAAATACTGTTGATTCGCTCCTTTTTCTTGCATGCTTATCAGCTAAATACATTGTTAGTAGCAGTACTAAATGCTCGGATCACCGAATACTCTCACTCTAGGTATATACCCGTAAAATAAGTACTTGTATGGGAACAGCTTAGTGTAGCAATAAGAGCTACATAAATGTGAAACAATGTTGTTAACCATCGATGACTAACAACTGTGCCATCGATGCTTAACAGCAGTGGCATCGACAACTAATGTAAAATAGAACTATCGAGAGAGTAAGCTTAAGACATTAACCATAGAGCACATAGACAGGATACCAGGACCCAGCCGAGCGCAGTTGAGCCGACTGCTTTTAGGTGCCATTGACGAAAATGCTCATCGGCCCTAATGTTTATTTATAAAGGAGTTCTACGCAAATATGTGTGCTTATTCTCTGATCACTTCTCTCTCATATATTTTTATACCCTGAGCCCATTGAAATAGAGAGCTGAAATTTTAAATATATATTCGTGAATACCATATGCAGAAGGATGTTACGAATACAAACATTTTGTAATTTTTGGATTGTAGATGCCACGCCCCCTTCGCCCTAAATTTTCAAAGACACTATTTCAAATACTAGAGAATTGTGCTTTGGCACATACGCACATAATAACATAATGAATAACATAATCATGCCCTGAAAATTTACATAAGAAAGTCCTTAAGTGTTAATTAATATTAAACATTTAATTTTAGACAACATAGGCGTCTTACAGCCCAAGCGCAGTCGCTGCATCAACTGCGCAGTTGGCAGAGCGTGTGTTTGAGCGTGTGTTTGACCGTGCGTCTGTGTGTGTGTATGTGTTGCTTGCAATATATGTATATGTAAACTAAGCATAGAATATTTGAAGTATCGGAACTTCGCAGGACTCAGTGTATCTCCTAGTCGAGCCGTATCGACTAGAGCATTCTTACTTGTTTTGCGTTTATTTTGGCATAAAGTCACATTTTATTTTCTTAACTATTTTAAATTTTTGTTGATTTTATATTTTGGAACACCCTAGTTAGGTAAATAATATTTAACATTAACATATGGAAATTACCCCATACTTTTCTGTGTGAGCACTGTTAAAGTAAGCATATTATGTAGAACATGTTTTGAATGAAATTGCCGGAATTGCATTCATATGTCAAAGCAAAAGTCTAGTATTTGAAATGCGTTTTTTGCAAATTTAGGGCGAAGGGGGCGTGGCATCCAAAATCCAAAAATTACAAAATGATTGTATTCATAACAGGCATCTACATAGTGAATTTCATGTCTCTAGCTCTTATGGTACGTAGAAGAGACGAAAAGTTATTGAAATTTATCGATAAAAAGACATCAGGAAGAGTTATCGAATTTTTGAAAAAACTCGTATAGCGTATGGTATTCACGAGTTACATGTCAAATTTTATGTCTCTAGCTTCTGTGGTTTACGAGATCGCTGCGTTCACACAGACGGAGTGACGGCCGGACAGACGGAGTGGGCTATATCAGTTTCATCAGCAGAACCCCTAAATGACCACGAAACTAACTACAGTGCCATAGAAAAGGAACTCTTAGCTGTTGTATTGGCAACAAAAATCTTTCGACACTACTTTCTAGGTCGACATTTCGAAATCAATAGTGACCATCAACCGTTATGTAAGTTGTCTGAAATGAAAGAACCAAATTCAAAATTAACCCGATGGCATGTAAAATTATCAGAATACGATTTTGATATAAAATACATAAAAAGAAAAGAAAACCATATAGCTGACGCTCTATCGCGAGTAAAAATAGAAGAGACTTATTTCGGAGAAGAAACCCAACATAGCGCTGACGAAGACAGTAGTAATTTAATATTAAAAATATTTAATTGACTACTTTTGTACATAGACTAGTGTAATGTTTATAGACAGTGATGCAGATTTCGAGATCATTCAAAACGCACACAAGGAAATTATCAAAACTAACCATACTAAAATTCTACGAAGTCTTATTCAATTAAAAAATATAAACTCATAACTCGTATAGCGTATGGTATTCAGGAGTATACATGTCAAATTTCAGCTCTCTAGCTTCTGTGGTTTACGAGATCGCTGCGTTCACACAGACGGACGGACGGACGGACGGACAGACGGACAGGGCTATTTCAACTCAGCTCATCGAGCTGATCAAGAATATATATACTTTGTATGGTCTGCGACGTCTCCTTCTGCCTGTTACAGACATTTTCACAAAAACATTATACCCTGATTTCCCATTTTCAATGGGCTCAGGGTATAAAAAACTAGGAACCACCAACAAGCTGGGGCGTAAGCTAAACCAACGGCTCTTAGTTGCTAAGGACTACAAAGCTACAAAATATATGTACTAGAGCTACAAAACTACAGCTGGCAAGCCGGCTGGGCATAAGTGATAACGGTCATCTTGCACATGTGCAACACATCAGGTTACCGTCGGTTGTGCGATGGGCACTCGTTAACTAATCCTCCCTCATAAGTATGACCGTCCCCGTTCATCTTATAGCTGTCCACGATCGCCTGTATCTTCTGTGAGGCTCGTCTTCTTCTCATACTCTGGTAGAGAAAAATGGAACCGCTGAGACTCAGACTGAACCCGACTGCGGCAGCAAACCATGCTTTAGGCGACCCGGCCGATGTTACCTCTTCCTGATGTTCTTGGATGATATGTAGGTTGTGGTTGTTCATCCTTTGTAGTAAAGGCATGCTCGGGACTGGGTCGAGGCCAATGATCTTCAATACCGGCGAAGCTGCTATGCCCGGCGTCTTGTTTATGATTTCGCGCCGGTTCACATACTTTGTTCCATTTATGACAGCTACGCGCTCGAATATGATGTCCCCATCAGTACCGTTGACTGATACTGTTGCGCCGTAATCGGTGCTGATACTGGCAGGACTCTCATTTAAGACCACGATTCCGTCATCTACCATTGTAATACGCTCCAGGTGACTAGGCTGCGTGTTACAATGTGCTGTGCTTCCGGCATGCAATTCACGTGCGCAGGTGTCATGCGTTGGCAACTTGCAGATCGAGGCGTAAGTTGTTGTGGTGCAGCTTGTTACCGCTGAAACGTCGTTGTCGCATTCAGCTTCGGTGTCATCTTGAAGCTGAAGTACAGTGTGCTCTTGGGACACCGGGAGAATGTTGACCTTTCTACATATAAACTTAATTCTTGGATATTCGATTAAAATGTGGACAATATTTTCGTACTGGAAAAGCTTAATATTAGATGCCTCCATCAGGCTAACTATAGGAACTTCTGCGGGATGTTTGATAAGCATAGATTTTAAATCATCGTGATCAAAGATTGTTGAATTTATTATGTTGGCTTTTGCAAGAGTGATTGTGAGCATTAAATTTTGGATTTCATTTATTCTATTTCTGGCCGATAATGCTTCGTACAAATGTGGCGTGTCTATTAGATCATTTTTCTTTGCTTTAATTATCTTATTTACTGTACTGTATCGGTTAATTGATTTATCTGCTTCTGGGTTTCTGTGTTTATTACTACCTGTTTGTTGTTTGATTCGTTTAATCTTCTTTCGGTGATTCTGATCTTTCTAAATCTTTAGCGTCCGGTGTCCTACTGTGTTTCTTTAGTTATAATAC
Source organism: Drosophila peninsularis (assembly GCA_035047485.1). Taxonomy (NCBI): domain Eukaryota; kingdom Metazoa; phylum Arthropoda; class Insecta; order Diptera; family Drosophilidae; genus Drosophila; species Drosophila peninsularis. The sequence continues at coordinate 948,887 of JAWNPN010000043.1, read as the reverse complement.
TAACTTATAATTGCTAATCTAATTCCTATTTTATGTTGTCTTTGTGGACCACCCTCCCTTTAATGAGTACAGATTTTGCTAGGTCTGCTTGTATTACCTCTTCTGTTGTAAGTAGGATAACTTCGATCGTATCGTCGATCTTTCTTTCCAGCTTAATGCATCTAGCAATTTCCGACAAATTCCTGTGGAATCGTTCCACATGGCCATTAAAAGTACTATGTAATGGTGGCGTATTTACAACTTCGATTCCAAAGTTGTTCTTTAACTGTGACGTAATGGTTTCGGAATTAAATGCTGCCTCATTATCACAATACACAACCTTTGTTTTGGGAAAAAGATTTATAATTTGGATGCTAGGGCCTCTCACGTCTGTTATGGTACGTGATATTATTGGTTGCACTATTGCGAATTTAGAAAACTTATCGACACATGTCAGAAATTGTTTCTTATTGGTTGAGCAAATTTCAATGTGCAACCGCTCGCCGGGAAATGATGGTGTTGGTGTTTTTCCGAGAATTTGTTTTAGTTCTTAGTGCAAGTTTTGCAGTTGGCCACAACTTCCTTAGCCAGCCCCAGCCTGGCCATTTTCGGAAAGTAATACTCTTCTAAAATTTACTTGATGTGTTCCTGTGCGGCTCTGTGCGCCCGATTCTGCTTGTCCCTTTGTTCGGTTTTATCAACTATGTCGGTTACCATATTTTTTTACAGTGCCAAAACTTTGTTGACGGGAATGTTCTCACTAACTCATGCTGGATGAATGCCAGCGTCGGCGGATCACAGTGTATAGCATTAACCACACTAGGATTAACTACTGCGTTAACTTCCTTTAGGATTTCGTTTCTATCAGTAAAGTGAATTTTGTGGCGTGTTTTTTCGCCAATGAATATGAAGTTTCGTTTAAGAGGGAACCTTGATTCCTCTAAAACTATCTGGTTTCAGAAACAATTCAAAGGTTTCTCAGTAGCTTCTATTGTAAAAGTTACAGATAATTCACTATGAATTGTTGCTGCATCGGATACTACTTCACTTTGCAGAGCATTCACGTTGGTTTTCTTTACCCGGTTTATAGTGGATCTTTGCGTTATGCTCGTCGATATACGCTTTCCATCTTTTTATCTTTGCATTTGGGTTTCTATCAGACACCGCAAACGTTAATGGCTAGTGGTCTGTGTAATGTTAATGTCCCTTGTACCATATAGGTATTGTTGTAATTTTCCCAGGGCCCAAACTATAGCTAATAGTTGCCTCTCGTTGGTGGCATAATGTGATTCACTGTCCTTTAGTGATCTCGAAATCATTGTTATGGGTCTGTTGTCCTGAGACATTACTGCGCCAATTCCATGAGCAGAGGCATCCGTTGTCAAATCAAATGGTTTCCTGAAATCTGGGTATCTGAGTGTAACATCCTCTGGGGCTGAGGAACATTCCTTAATTTTTCGAACGCATCTCGCTCTGGAGTACCGAAATCTATGGTTATCTTCTCTGATATGTGTTTACTGATGGACCCATTCTCTCCATCAACAAATTTGTCAATGACCTTGCAATTGCTGCAAAGTCTTTAACAAAACATCTGTAGTAGCTGGCCAATCCTAGGAATGACCTAAGCTCATACAGGGATTTCGGTTCTGGATATTCTTGTATAGCCTTTACCTTTTCCGGGTCTGTTTTGGCGCCACCCAGAGTCACGATGAACCCTAAGTAATCTACGCTCGTTTTGAAAAAATGGGTTTTCTCTTTCTCCTCTCTTTTGAAACTTTCATGTTGGCATCGCATAGGCTCTTTAGAACCCAATCTATGTGCTTTATATGATAATTTTCATTTTCAGAAAAAATTATTACGTCGTCCACGTAAACATAACAAGATTTTCCAATTGTTCACGCAGCACGTCGTCTATCGCTCTTTGGAAGATGCTTCCCGCATTCTTCAATCCGAACGGTAATCTGCAGAATTCATACATTCCGCCGTTTACGGAGAAAGCTGTTTTCTCGCGAACTTGCTCTGCCAAGTAAATTTGGTGATAGCCGGACTTTAGATCTAACGCCGTAAAGTATTTGGCTTTACCCAAGTTCGAGTATCCATTGGATACTTATCTGCGATGGTCTTTTCATTTAGTTTCCTAAAGTCAATTACCAGTCGCTTATTCCTGTTCCCACTTTCGTCTAAACCCATTTTATACCCTGAGCCCATTGAAAATGGGAAATCAGGGTATAATGTTTTTGTGAAAATGTATGTAACAGGCAGAAGGAGACGTCGCAGACCATACAAAGTATATATATTCTTGATCAGCTCGATGAGTTGAGTTGAAATAGCCCTGTCCGTCTGTCCGTCCGTCCGTCCGTCCGTCTGTGTGAACGCAGCGATCTCGTAAACCACAGAAGCTAGAGAGCTGAAATTTGACATGTATACTCCTGAATACCATACGCTATACGAGTTTTTTTCAAAAATTCGATAACTCTTCCCGTTCTCTTTTTATCGATAAATTTCGATAACTTTTCGTCTCTTTTACGTACCGTAACAGCTAGAGACCTGAAATTCACTACGTAGATTTCTGTTGTGAATACAGACATTTCGTAATTTTTGGATTTTGGATGCCACGCCCCCTTCGCCTTTGCAAAAAACGCATTTCAAATACTAGAGACTTGTGCTTCGGCACATACACACATATAAATTACATAATCATGCCCTGAAAGTTTGAATAAAGAAGTCCTTCTAGAACAAAAATTAATAAACATTTAATTTCCACAACATAAGCCTCTTGCAGCCCTAGCGCAGTCGCTACGTCAACTGCGCAGTTGGCAGAGATGTGCTTGAGCGTGCGTCTGTGTGTGTGTGTATGTGTTGCTTGCAATATATGTATCTGTAAACTAAGTATAGAATATTTGAAGTATCGGCACTTCGCAGGGCTCAGGGTATCTCCTAGTCGAGCCGTCTCGACTAGAGCATTCTTACTTGTTGTCAGTGACCCATGTTGGATTATTGTAGGGGGACCTTGAAGGCCTAATGATGCCATTCTGCAGCAAATCTTTAATTTCTTTTTTTTTACAAAGTCATTGACCCTCATGGATGCGGATATAGTTTTGAATATACTGGCTTATCGTCCTCTGTACGGATCGTAGCCACAATAGATGTATTGAACGGCAATGCCTCGTTAGAGGTCGTGAATGCTCTAGCTCTGTTCAAAATCTAACCCCTAAACTCAGCTTTTACGACTTCCGGTACGACAATATCATTCACGTTGGTGAAATTAACGTTGTCACAATAATGATGCTGTAGCTTTTCAGATACAGATCCATAATTGATTGTACCATTCTCGGTTGCTAGGGTTGCTCCTACTTGCGTTAGCAAGTCGAAACCTATAATACCATCAAATGGTGTTAAGGAGTCTAATAAAAAAAAATTAGCTGATTTCCCGAAAATGTTCATTAAACACTTATGGGTTACTTTGTTAGAATCGTGGACAGAACTAACCGTGAAAGGGGAGCTGACCGGGATTACATTTTTTAGCTCCTTTACGGGCTTGATGTAGTTCTTAGCCGCTCCTGTGTCAATCAATATCCTTAGTTTTCTCCCAACCAGATTTCGTTCGACGAACGGCAACCGGGAGCACTTACTAAAAAATTGACCAAGTCATTGTCACTTGCTGTTTCAGATTCATCATGGGCTTCTGCGACAGCGGCTTCGGCTGCCCTATAATAATCTTGGTCTTGGTCATTGTTCGCTTGCTGAATGGTGTTCTGCACACGTTGACGTCTCTGGCCCGTCATTCGTTCAGAACCCTGCCTCTTTTGAGCCTGCAAGTTTTCGATCTGGGTGTTAGCCCCTTGATTCAGTCCAAATGCTGTAGGCTGTCTAAACTTAGTCATGGTAGATCCCGTATCCATTGGTTCTGGTGCTGACCTTTTGTCCTCTTTAGGAGTCTGATTACTGTTGCTTTGTTTTTGCTTATTTTGTTATTTGTAAAAAGGGGGTTTCTATCTTGGCCATATTCGGCTACATTGTTTTTCCCCTGTTTATCGTGTGCGCGCGCCTGGTATTTACTATTTTCACCTGACTGAGCCCTGTCCTCCGTAGCTTTTGCATACGTGGCTGAAAAAATGCTACGCTTTATACTCGCTTCTGCCTCTCTGGCGAAAGCTAATGCAGATGACAAATCTCTGGGCTGAGCCGGGAATACCACTGCTTTCAGTGATTTCTTAAGGCCTGAAACGAAGGCATGCAGAGCATCAGCTCTGACTTCTTCGTTGAGGAGTTTTGCTGTATCCGCTTGATGCGTCATCACGATCTTATTCGCAACCAGTGTCAATCTGCGTTCAACCTCATCGTAGTATTCTATGAGGCTGGAATTTCCCTGTCTGACCATATCCAGGTTCTGACGCAAGAGCCTAAGTGACGTCTTGTCTGCGTATGTGCAGTCCAACCTTGCTATTATGACGTCAAAATTTAATACAGTGTTATGTGACACCAATAGTGCTCTTGCTGTACCTCTAATTTTGTTCCGAATAATAGTTACCGCTTGGTAGTGCGCGCTACTACCTACGAATGGCTGAAAAAGTTCATAGGCATCTGTGGCAGATTGTCTCCATGCCACATAATCATCCTGAGTTCCATTGAACTCGGGCACTGATTTTGTAATGTCTAATTTTATATCGCACCGGATGTCTGGATTTACGCTAATCCTCTGATATGTTTCGACCTGAGGTGCCTCTATGTGTAATTTTTGAATATCTTGTTTTAGTAAATTAAACTGCGCATTAAATCTGATTTCTTGCGCCGCTAATGCCTGACTGACAACATTCGCTACTAACGCTTGCACTTGGTTCATGTCCATGTTAATTGTTGCTTGAAAGCCTACTTGATCGTATTCCCACTCGTTTTCACCTTCACTATCACTTCCTATTTCTTTCTTTACTTCCCTATACGGGCCAAAACTAGCTTTTTCGTAACCGATCTCTTTAGGGACACTTCACATTAAATCACGGCCGAGTAAGTATATTCGGCAATGGGCATTACTTGAACAGAAATTTAAAATATTCTTGCTTTTAGCAGATAGAAAAGTTATAGAAAACGAATATTATATTCGGCTTGATTCACGATCACTTATACAATTTGTTTTATTTAATTCAATTCAATTTTTAATCTGTATTGATCAAACATTCCACTTATATGTTTTCTGAACTAAAGTTCTTATCTTCTACGGTGGGAGTGGGATTCTTAAATGTTGGGCGCCAATTAAATATGTGTGTTGTCCCATGTTGCTGTAGACGATCTCCAGGGCTGCAGCTGTTAACCGTTGTTGCCAGCGTCCGATTGTTCGCCATCTCTTTACACCCTTTCGTTCGCCGTAACTGTAACTGCGCTGCAGTTCTTAGGTATATTAGGTTTTGATCGTAAGTTTGTACTTTGTACAATTAAATAGTTGTGTTGTCCCACGTCACTGTAGACGATCTCCAGAGCTACAGCTGTTGACGTGGGAACAAAGGTTCCGTAAGGTTCCGTTCTTTAGGATGATTATGGTGGAGAGATTACTTGTCTCTCATATCACTGAGCATGTGCCACAGCAATGCAGGAATAATTATTTCTAAGTGTTTACGGCTTGTTGCCGGAGCAGAGTTTATTAAACGAACCTTTCGCTTTCGTTGTAAGAACAAAACTAAAACTAGGAACCACCAACAAGCTGGGGCGTAAGCTAAACCAACGGTTCTTAGTTGCTAAGGACTACAACGCTACAAAATATATGTACTAGAGCTACAAAACTACAGCTGGCAAGCCGGCTGGGCATAAGTGATAACGGTGATCTAGCACATGTGCAAGACATCAGGTTACCGTCGGTTGTGCGATGGGCACTCGTTAACTTGTACATATATATGATATGCTATTATTCATTCAATTAATTAAATATATTGTATCAGTTACTTTTTATATTTAACACTTTACGGAACTTCTTGCTGCCTTGCACCGCTTGAAAAAATATTTTTTATAGTGCTCAAAATATCTTTGAAACGCATTATAATGGAGAGGCTTTATCATTACATTTTGCCACCATTGTTGTTTTCGTAACTTTATAACCGAAGTAGATAGATTGGATATTTGAATTTTTTTAGTATATAAGAAAAGATTGCCAAATACTTAGTTTATTTTAAAGTCAGATTTATTGCAAATCAAATTTATATACTTCACATAAGTGAAAAGACATACATTTTTTTTTTAAATCTCCGATTATAATACAAATGTATAAAGTTAGCATATCGTTCCAAAACGAAAAGTTTTCCTATTCGTATGTTTTATAGTGTTGTTATGTTGCTCAGTTGCAATTTTGATTACAATATAAGAGTATCTAATCGATTAATAATAAATACCAAAATCGATTATATTACTGCACTGTTTTCTTGTTCGATTTTTTGGTCTGAACGTTTTAGAATTATAAAATAGTTTAATACCCAGATACATGAGAGTGAAGGAATTCTAAAGTAGTTAATTGTAATTATTATATATAGAGTATGACTAATGCATTAACGAGAAATTTACTAAACAAATCATCATCAAATATTTAGCAAATTGTATGTAACATATACATATGTGTGATCGGCGTTGTTGCGATTGCTGCGTACAAAACGCGTCGGAAACACTCAATATTAAGGGCATTTTTAAGCCAAGTGCAAGTGAGATGGCTATTGCTACTAGATTCATTGTATACAACATCTTTTATATATGTACTTACATACATACATACAGGCAAATAGCGCGCGAGCAATGTAGCCGACTTCGTAGCGTAAAGAATCATAATTTATAAAAAAAACAAATTTAAATATTTTGAAGTCACAAATACATATGTGAATCATGCAGCTAATGCGAGCATCAGAAAACGGTTTTAATGTAAACGATAGTGAAAATTATTGTTAAGGACTTGTGTGTATGAATATTTCACATAAAAACTTAAATAGTAACAAAACGTTATTTTTTTTTTAACAAATTCAATTACATATAAATAAAAGTGTTTAAAAATGATTTATGTCGATAAACATATGCGAATATCGAGTGAGAAATACAGAGTGTCATAGGGTGTTACGGAAAGGCAAAGATTGATAATTCGATGTCTTTGCGTACGACATACATATGAAATACTTGTAAATATATATATATATATGTTATATATATATATATATATATATATATATATATATATATATATATATATATATATATATATATATATATATATATATATATATATATATATATATATGTGTGTGTGTGTGTGTGTTTCATAGTACATACAAAATTAAAACAATTAAATTGAAAAAAAGAAAACCCCGGTCACCTACTATTGTGAATAGACCTAAAACAAGAATGTTAAAAACTTGAATGAAAAAAAAATGTTTGACTAGTATTTTCATCGTTGTGCGTATTATATTATTCATATAAATATATAACGATCTTAAATTCTTCATAAACTTCGGCATACCACAGAAAGCGCGTATTGCTTCCATGCTATGATGGTACCATTGGGCACTCTCATGGACTTAAGTTTCATTACATATTCATATGATTACAGCTTTAAGTGCATTCGCAACAGTAATAGCTTAATCAGAAAATTGTTTTTGCAATAAGAGTGACCAAGGTATAAAAAAAGAAATAACGGCAAAAATTTAATTTTTGACATGGATGGAATTAATAAAAACCAAACTACACAGCCGGTATTAAGTTCGCTTGAAGACGGCAGCTTGCTACAAGGATCACTGGGTCTTTTAACACAAAACGGCAATGTAGACACAGCTCAAGACATTCTTCCGGTAACCTCAGCTGGCGTGAGTGTTAACAAAAATACAAAACAAAATGAAGCGAGTCCACATAGTATTGTTCCAGAACTAAGTGACATAGCAGATACTTCATCACTTGCAACGATAACGATATCAAACACGACGGTTGTGGGCTTAAACCCACCTCCGCCAAAATCAGCTGGATCAGCCCCGGATGTTGCTTTATTAAGTTGTTTGCTGCCAGCTCCGCCTTCTTTTTCAAGTGCAGGAATTGGGCCAACTTCAACACCACCGCCCCATAGCTCTTCAGATCAAACAGGACCAGCACAAACAACTTCTGCAGCATGTGCAAGTGATTTTGACTCAGACACGGAATTATCAATTGTAGCAGCGGCAGTCACAACCGTACACTCGACCACATCACCCCTGTCATCAGTTTCAACATCAACGTGTGCACCTGTTCAAAATGCTTTACTAGCAACAACAAATGGCCACCCCAATAGCATTAACTCCTCTAGTAGTTGTCCTCAACTAAGTCTAATCACAAAACAACAACGCCAACAGAAGCGTCGGCGTGAACGAGCCCAGCGCCTGCAGGCAGAGCGCGATAGTCGATGCACTTTGAGTGCATTAGGTGGCACTTTGATTGGAGGATCTGTAGTTGTGGGTGGCAGCCTTGGTATAGGTGCTGCTACTGGCAGTAGCAGTTGTAGTTTAATTGGTTCTATAACTACACCTACCATATTAATAGGTAACAGTAGCGCTTTGGGTCCTGGTAATAGTATGTTATATCATCTCAATAGTGCTGGTAGTATGGGAGAAGATAGCAATAATTCCAATGGCAACTTTACTAGCAGTAGTAACGGTAGTAACAATTTGCTGCCACCTACGGACAGCATTGCATCACTGCTATTGAATCCACCACACTCTCCAGAATGCAATTCCGGTCTAATGGCAACTCCTAGTGATAGCGAAGGTGAATCACTAGATGAAGATCTTCTTTCCACATCGTCGTCATCAACATTACTTCTTCCGCGCGATAAGCCTCCACCAAGACCTCCACCTCCAGTTCGTCGAAAACTACCTAGGTCTCCTGTGCTAGAGGAGGAAATTATTGACGGATTTGCCATATTAGAGTTCAAAACATACGAAGATTTAGAGGTAAGGAAAAAAATCTAATTTTTTTATTTTATTTATCTAATTTTATTATTTGTAAACAGTTTGCTATTAAACTGGGACAAAAGCGCAAGGAAAAACGACTTTCGGCATTAGAAGAATTGACGTGCACATATAGCATAGAGGAAATGAAAATGCCAAAGATTATCGATACGGGGCAACCTCACCCATTGCGTACTACTAATCTTTCGAATTTGTCAATTGCAAGCAACAATAATTTAAAGGAAATCAATCACCACCAACATCGCGGTGCCAATGTTGGCAGTGGGCTCACAATTGTGGCTGCGACTAATAACATTAGTACTAACAATAATGCTGCAAATAATAATAATATGGTTTATTCTGTGCCAGTCGCAAGTATACCCGATACGGAAACTGAAAAATGGATAGGAGATTCATATGGACAGCAACAGGAAAAGCTGAGCGGTAATGCCAATAATATTAGCATCGCAATCACCAGCAAGGCAAATCAAATTAGTAGTAGTCACAGTTTGAACCATTTAATCCAATCCAATCATTCCGCATCATCTGTCATCAACATAAGCAATACGCCCATCCCAGGCACTGTTAATACTGTCACTGTTAACTGCGTTCTGGAGGATGACACTGAAAAAGTACCTATCGACACAGTTGTACCGCAAATGGACGTAAGTGGCAACATTAATGAAAATAGTTCCGGGAGAACTTCGCAAAATACCATAAGCAATGCTAGCCAACCAAAAAATGAGGTAGCAGAATATATTAGCATTAAGGGCGTAATGTCAACTGATGCTGCCACTGTAAGCAATCGTCTAAGTGTTATGTTATCATCATCGTCATGCTCGAAAATCAACGTAAGTAATTTGACAAAAATAAGCGTAGTGAATTTTTCTAATATTTTACTTTTCAACAGAAGCTGAACAGTTTGGAAAGTTGCCAAACCGATGTGTCTGCTACAGCAGAAGCTGTCTCTGGAGGCTTACAATTAGAAGTTGATGACTATACGATCGGCACATCAAAGGATTTAGGGGCTAGTATTCTACTTAAGACGGATACTGATCTAAACGAAAGTTATGCTAATGTAAGTTTTAATTTGACAATTCAATATTTGTATTGATTTTTCTTTTCTTATCCTATTTTTACTTTACGGCTAGGTTTCAAATCACTGCACTATCAACAAAAAAGAAAATAACGTATGTATTTACTTTCAACGAAAGCTGATTACTATCATTATATGTATAACGTGTTTATTTCAGTGTGATACAGCTTTAGGTGGGAATAAGGTAAGCGCTAACAAGCAAATTCTAAAATTATTTTATTATTCGCACAGTTTTGAAAATTAAAATAATATCACCTTGGGTCAGTTTTCGAATGTTTAAGAAATATTTTGAATACTTAGGTCAATTAGTTATGAAAGTAAATTTTTACATTGAAATACTAGTATATAATATTTTTGTTAAGATGTATGTAACATTCAGAAGAATTTTTTTCTGACCTATAAGTAATTTAAGACCACAAGTAAAGTCGCCTCCTCGTCCTTATATGTGGGCATATATATTCTTGATATTTTTGGTCGTTTGTTTTACAAAAATAGTTTTTTTTTAGACCAAATACAATTTTTATTACTGTTCATTTAGAAACCAAACATTAAACACCTTCAATGGCAATTTGGAAGTATACGAACAATTTGGCTCATTTGAAAAGAAAGATGGGGGGATTAAATGAATCAAGATAATTAACGGAATGAACGAATGGGTTAGGATTAAAGGCGTGTTTGTTGTTTGTGAGGTGTCAGAGTTTATATGATGTCGGTCTTGGCTAATAGTAGGGCAGATACTGTATCTTTTTGTAAAAGTCATCTGAGTAGTTTTGTCATGAGATATGCCTATACTGCAGTTGATAATCCAGGATACAAATGAGAATGTGCGAAGAGCTGAAACATAGGGCAACTGTATCGTCAGCATATGTGGATATGAGATTGTTAATAGGAGAAAGAGTAGCCATGTCACTAGTGAAAAGGTTGTAAAGTGTCGGACTTAGGAAACTGCCCTGAGGAACACCTACACAAATAAGTATTTCGTTGGAAAAGTGTCCATTAATGTGAATTGAAAAAGGTCTTATTGTAATCCAGGAAGAAAAGAGGTTAAAGAGTTGAAGTGAAAATATGTGTTTTAATTTGTATCAAATTCAAGTTTGATATCATAAAAGAAGGCTGCGCCGAACTGTTGGTTTTGGTGTCCTTGAAGAATCGCAGGCACTCACCTGTGTAACTGTTCTGTAGTACCGTGGTGAGTTCTAAAACCAAATTGATGAACGGGTATGGAGGACGAGTCGACTAGTGCTATACCATTTCAAAAATATTCCCCAAAATGGGAAGAAGACTGTATTAGTCAGTACAGCTTTCTGGTTTATTACGTCTAAGAATCTTTGTGATAGAAGCAATCGTCCGAAGATGTTAAATTCTTAACGAGAGTTGAAGAGTTTAAGAATAAAAAGTAGACTTTTTTTGGGTAGGCCTTTCATTACTCTAATTAATTAATTAATTAATATTATCAATGTCTGGTGATTTTTAAAGTTTGAAAGAGTAAATTTCAGAAAGTAATTCATCAAAAGTGATGATTGAAATAGGGTCAGAGTAAGGGGTGTAATGAGTTCTTTGAATAATAAAGAGTATTTCCTCAGGTGTAACAAGAGTAAGAGGAGTATAACGTGATTCAAGATCATTATCAATACTGCAGTTTGTCTTTATCAGATTTGCACAAGCTATTACTACCCAGAATGGTTGGTTAGGTTTTTATTGTGTTTTAATATTTTTGGTAAGTTTCCAAAGACTGCGTGTGTGAGTTAAATTTAAAGCAATAACCAAGTAACACATAGACAGGCCATGCAATAGGACATTTTTCAGCAAGTAAAATATTTGCAATGCGCCCCGTTGTTGTCAATTTCGCCATTTCGCCGTTTTCACTTTACTTTTTTCTTCGGAGTAGCAAACATTTATGACAGCAGGATCAGTGCTCTGCTCGTTCGATGCTGATCGATTTTTAGACTAAGCTTTTCTACGCCACTCTATATGCTTATTCTCTTATCTCTCATACATTGTTATCCTCCACTCGCTTTTCTCTCACCAGCAGCAGCTCAACAAAAATTGAAATTTGCTCGGTGATGATAGTAGTAGGCCAAACTATTGAAAGGGTTTGCCATGCTCATGCAAAATGTTAACATTTTCATTATTATTTATGGAAAGGGTATACAAATGTTGAGGAACTAATTTATAAGTGCACTTTATTCCTTTAAATTCAGTGGCTCAGGTAATTCATATCTGTTCACAGATGTCACGGTGCACCGAACTTTATTGCCAAAATTATTGCTGTAGTTCACAAAGGCTCATCTAATAGTCACCCTACATTTCAAACCATACAAAATTAAAAAACTACTGAATCACATGACACTCGACAATTTTGACTATGTATATTCAAATGTGTCTGTGCAGTTCACAATTTGTTTAAATATTATGCCAACATAATAAGAATCAAGAGGATATCTGATATGTTTTAGAATTTAATCCTCACCAGTAGTAATAATAAGTGGGATATGATCTGAACTTAAATAAAATTTAGCTTCAATATCTATCGAATGAGAAGGTATTCCTTTGGATTCAAAATTAGGTATTATCTTTCCGGCCAGCCCTATATCAACTCAGCTCATCGAGCTGATCAAATATATATATATATACTTTGTGGGGCCTGCGACGTCTCCTTCTCCCTGTTACATAAATTTTCACAAAAACATTATACCCTGATTTCCCTGATTTTCGAATGGATTCAGGGTATAAAAAGCCAAAGGGCAGTAGCTACATCAACTACGCAGTTGGCAGAGCGTGTGCTTGTGCGTACGTCTGTGTGTTGCTTGTGATGTACATATGTACATATAAAAGAAACAGATCATTTGCGGAATAGTTGTTCTTCGCTGGGTTCAGGATATCGCCTAGTCGAGCGCCACTGACCTTGTTACATTTTGGATACTTCCCCTGTTGCCAATAATTTGCGCAAAAAGTATTTCAAATACTTGTTGATTGGAAGGTATAATTTACGTAATTAATCTGTGAAAATTTGATTGTCAGTTTGCAAAAATAGTTATTAAACATTTAATTTTTCATCATTTGTTCGTATTGCAGCCTAGTGTATTTGCTACGTAAAATTCGTGCGTGCGTGCGTATGTGTGTACGTGCTACTTGCAATTTACATGTAAAACTGACTGTTTTACTTGTTTAGAATATCGTCTATTTGCAGGGTTCAGGGTATCTCCTAGTCGAGCAGTTTCGACTGGCGCGTCATATATGTTTATTTATAATTCAGGAATATATATATGCCCGGAACATTTCAAGGCACAAACCAAAAACGGACAAAAAACAAAATGGCCCGGAACTGCATGTAGCCTACGGAAAAACTTTTCGTGATCTATACGTACAAAAGAGAACACCTTACGAATTTATTAATAAAAACTGTTTTAATTCCCGCCAATCAAGCTTTTTATGCAATTAAGTTAAAAAATGGTTCATATAGAAGTTTACTAAAATGAAGATAACACCTAAATGAGTAAACAAAATAGCAAAATTCTCTTTTTTATACGCTGAGCCCATTGAAAATGGGAAATCAGGGTATAATGTTTTTGTGAAAATGTATGTAACAGCCAGAAGGAGACGTCGCAGACCATACGAAGTATATATATTCTTGATCAGCTCGATGAGCTGAGTTGATATAGCCCTGCAAGTCTGTCCGTCCGTCTATGTGAACGCAGCGATCTCGTAAACCACAAAAGCTAGAGAGCTGAAATTTGACATGTATGCTCGTGAATACCATACGCTATACGAGTTTTTTTTTTCAAAAATTCGATAACTCTTCCCTTTCTCTTCTTATCGATTTCGATAACTTTTCATCTCTTTTGCGTACCGTAAGAGCTACATACATGAAATTCACTGTGTATATGCCTGTTATAAACACAAACATTTTGTAATTTTTGGATTTTGGATACCACGCCCCCTTCGCCCAAAATTTGCAAAAAACGTATTTTAAATACTAGAGACTTGTGCTGCGGCACATAAACACATATGAATAACATAATCATTGCCTGAAACATAACATAAACAACATAATCAAATCCTTCCAGAAAAAGAGTTATTAAACATTTCAATTTCCACAACATAAGCGTCTTGCAGCCCAAGCGCGAAAATTGTTAAACCGATTCAACTAATAGTTCCGATCAAGAAAATATATGGTTTGCCGTCACGCCGCCTTGTTACATAAATTTTAATTTTTATAAGAAACGTAAAATAATTAAATTTCTCATAAACGTAAAGAACAGCCCACGTGGTATCGCTTCGTTAACTGTACAGTTAGCAGAGCACGTGCTTATGCCTGCAAGCATGTGTGTGTGTCATTTTTTTAGTTTCACAGAAAAGTTTCCTGTCTTCATAGGTTGTCATACGATGTTTTGTGAACATTTTCTTAAGTTTAGTGTCAGTGTTTATAAATTTGTTTTGAAATATTTAGGGGTACTACTAATTTTAGTACCCAAAAAACGTTATATATATATACGATCAGCTAACTGAGCAGTTTTAGCAGCGTCTGCGCTTGGTATACACGAGTTCGACGAGATCAACACATTCATAAGGACGGATAGATTGCCAGACGGAAAGACGGACATGGTTATATCGACTTATCTTGTCGAGCTAATTAATAATGTATATACTTAATGTGGTCTGCCACGCCTCCTGCCTGTTACATAGATTTTAACAAACTAATTATAACCTGATTTCCCATTTTCGATGGGGTAGGGTATTAACATAACATAGCATTTGTGAGAAGTATTGGAAAACTAAATATGATTTGTTTTTTGTTTAACTCCATTTTCCTCATCATTAAAACGGCTTTTAACGAATTATGGACAAGCAGACTAGTCGAACAGAATGTATAGCTGTAGATGTGGGCGACATTGATATGCCGAATTTAACGGCGTTATCAACGCCAGACACAAGTCCTGCATCAAACACTTTACCTGCTAGTGAACCAAATGGGTCACGTTCAATGGTCAATGAGATTACAAAAGAATCCACAAGCATTCAAAAAACTGTCAGTGTGATACCATCAACACTATTAACTGCGAAACCTGCTACAAGTAAAGGGGATAATCAGCAACCAAATACGGAAACCGATAATTTATCGCATGGCATAAAGCATACTGCTGTTACGTGTTCTACACAAGTAAGTGAGTTTTTCAAAATGTCAGTTCTAATTTAAAAATCTTTCAATATTACTTAGGTAACAAGCGTAAGTATTTCTGGTTGCGAATCGTATCTTGCTACAGAAGCTGCACTCTGTGAACTCGAACTGACTTCACGTTCAAATAATAAAGGAATTACTTTAAGCACAAAAGTAGTAACGTCTCATGGAACGGACACAAAGGCTTTGGGCAATAGTTTTACACCCGTTACTACAGCACCATTACATGGAGCATTTACAGAACGAACGTCCAATATAGCGCTTTCAGCAAATTATAAGGCAAATGATAATCCACAGCTGACAATTGATGGGAGATCAGCCGCTAGTGCTGTAGACTCGCAGAAAAACATAAATGTATCATTACCAACGTCTACTTCTCCAGTTGCAAACGGATTCCTCTGTGGGCATTCATCAATCAGTTGTGGGACAACCTCAGCTGTTGGAAAAAGTCTAGTAAATATTTCTCCACACTCAGGGAACAAGGTGTTACCTGTTCCTATTACTTTGCCACCTAATACAGTAGTTAGCTCCGTAGCAGTTGCGGCCTCTGCTATAACGAAAACATCCTTTAGTACAGGAAATAGCCCGGTAGGGGCAGCAGGCTCTTCATTGGTGTTTCATGGGGCACCCTCGATGATGCCTCACTCAACTGCTGGATTACCCATGATAATTCAAGCAACACCATACCGTTCATCTTTTCCCAATTATTCAACATTATATACACCGTATAATAGTATAAACCATGCACAATACCTTCCATCAGTGCTACCATTGGGAAATTCTAATATCTCGTCATTATCTCAACGTTCTGAAAATCGCAACTGTCGGGAGACGCAACCAACAGCATCTTTAAAAGTGCCTGTCACAACTGCAACTACACTGAATCTGCATAGTGTTAATAGCATCGCAGGATTGCGACCTATAACACCCCTTAGCTATGTAATTAGCAATAATAATACAACGCAGGTATTAGGAACTATTCCTATAACAACAACAACGACCGTACCTTCGTTACATTCGACGCAATCACATAATTTACCATCTAACACTGCATTTGGTACATCAACCACTGGTCCACCAATTTCAACAACACAAATATCAACATCGGCGGGAATGGCAGTTGCGGCTTCTCAAGTGCAACCTTCGACACCAATGCTTCCTCAATCTGGATATCAAACCCATCATCCTCAAGCAATAAATTCATATCCGCAGTTCGCGCCTTCAACATCAACGTCCCAACAGTCATTTGCACGCTGTACTACCACTTCAACTATTAGTACAAGTAATACATCAGTCCTTACTGTACAAAGCTTAATGACAGCGACGCCGCCGTCTCCAATAAACACCTCTATATCGTCATCATCTGTGATTCAAAAACTACTTTCACCAAAAATTGACAGTAGAGATCGCGATGCAAGTTACAGGTACTATTAATATTTTGAAAATATATATATTTATATAGCTGTGGTCAGAAAAATAGTAGTGCGACCGAGCAATAAATGTTAGACAACCTAATTTACTGATAAACACAAAATTTTGAAAGCCAGTTGATACGAATATTACTTTTAATATATATTTGATTAATTGAAATGATTTATGGGCTCAGAATTTATAATATGTGCAATTCAGGGTTTGGGAAAGGAAAAACACAAAGTTGGCTTAAAATACCGGTTTAACATTAGACTAAATTATTTATAAATTATAAATTTTTTTTCTACACATATTTAACCTAACCTAAAACTTATTTAAAAATCCATAAGTTTTGATAACGGGTTGCCACCTGCCTCCTATGGAGTCTATGAGGTCGTGGCACCGCTTCAGAGGAATTTGGTATCACGCCCCCTGACAAGTATGTCAAAGTCGATTTTTTTTTAGTTTTCATAACACTCTTAACATCGCCACATAGTTTTTCTATCGGATTATGGAGCCGGGGGCTGAGGGGGCCAAGGCATGACGCCGCTTTTTGGGTCGCAATGTCAGTGTCAGATATTTCCCAATAAGCACTATATTTTTAATTAAATGGATGTATACATTTTTTATCATTATCATATAGGATTCACAAAATACCAACCTATGAAGAAGTCCATATAATAGTTCTCAGACTGCCGTTCTTGGCCTTTCAGAATAAGACTCAAAGTTTACCTGGGATGATGTTCTCTTTACGTACTCTGTAGATCCTCATCCCACAAAAAAAAAATCTATTTTGCTCCCAACCGCATGTATCATCATCATAGTATGCTGACCACCCATTGATGCGTCAGTTTCTGCATATTAAAATTTTTGCGGCATGACATTATTTTGAAAATGGGTCCATTATCAGGACTTTTGGTAAATTATGTTGATTAAGATGACGGCAAACTGCCAGATCCTAACATTTTTAGTTTTTGGTTTTTATACCCTAAACCCATTGAAGTTGGGAAATTAGGGTATAATGGTTTTGTTGAATTTTATGTAAGAGGAAAAAGAAGGCGTCGCCGATCTGGGAGACAAGACGAGTCGATTTAGCCGTGTCCGTATGTGTAAACGCGTCGATCTCAGAATCTATAAGAGCTAGAAACTTTAAATATGTTATGTATGTCCCTGTATAGCACGCGATAACTCATCCAGTTTTAATGTTTATTAATTAAAAACGATATCAATATTCTATAGCTATAAAATTCTATCTAGTTCATCTTTACAGCAATTTATTCTATAGCTATAAAATTCTATCTAGTTCATCTTTACAGCAAGAGTCTTCAAATTTGTTTTTAGTTTCATGTGTGTAATACAATTTTTATTTATTTTTTTTAATTTTTGATGACACGCCCCCTTTGCCCTAAATTTTCAAAATAAGCATTTAAAATACTAGAGACCTGTCTTTTGGCAAATACACATATATGAAAGGCACAAGCTTGCAGCTTGCAGCTTGTGCTTGTGATTGTGCGTTCGTGTGTGTCTTTTTTTTTATTTTTTTTTTTTATTCGTTTTATTTACAATTTGGTACACAATGAATTTATATTGGGTTTAAGAGTAGCGCGCGATGCTTGCGGGACTGCCGTGAAGTATTGCTTCGCAAGCGCTTTGCGCTATCTTAAACCAGGGGGGTATGTCGTCTTCTTCGCTCGACTTTGCGTAACTCCACCATGACTGAGGCAGCGAAGGAGCTTATCAACTTCCAAGCTGACTCTGACTCCAACATGATCTCCACCAGGTTCTCCGGTTTGATGGAGCGGCCCACTGCTGCCTCTAGACCACGCCTCTCTACCAGGAAGCGTTCACACTCGAAGATTGAGTGTCTGGCGTCTTCCACCAGTCCTTGTCCGCACCAGTTGCACTCGTCAGACTCGTCGTGGCCAAACCGTTTTAGGTAGCTCCGGAAGCATCCATGTCCAGAGAAGATCTGCGAAAGATAGAAATTAATCTCGCCATGCTTACGATTTAGCCATGGCTCCAGTGCCGGGATGAGCATGTACGTCCATCGTCCTTTCGTCGAGTTGTCCCATCTTCTTTGCCATCGTGTGATGCTGCTCGCCCTGGTTTCGTTGCGAGAGCTGCGTGCCGGCTCCTGTGTACTCCGCTCCACAGCTTCGGCGACCAAGTCCTCCAGTGTTTGTGTGTGTGTGTGTGTTGCTTGTGATGTTAGTACATATAAAAGAAACAGAATTTGCGGGTTAGTGGTTCTTCACAGGGTTCAGGGTATTTTCTAGTCGAGCAATCGACTAGAGTTTTCATGCTTTGGTTTCTGAAGGTAACAATAATTCCAGCATATCATAAAATTGGTCGATCCTCTACCAGGTTACTTTAAAATGGCCACCTGGTGTTTAAGGCTTCTTCGAATAATGAATTGCGTTAAATATTGCAGCTCCGCATCCAACAATGTTATTAATTTTTTGTTTAGCTTTTTCCCTGATTTTGCGGCTTAACTAGTAAACTTATCTGTTCAGATATGCTTTCCCTTCCCACTAATTAAAAAATGCGATTCAAATTAATTTCAATTACTTACATGAAAGATAATTATCTACCCTTGCTGTGGATTTTTTTTTAAACCCATTGAAGATGGGGAAATTAGAGTAAATGTATGTAACAGGCAGAAGGAGGAGGAAAAAACTCGTATATATATATATATATATATACTATACGCTTCAATAATTTTCCACTTTCAGCATTACAGCTGTGCGTCCAAGCAATACCGTGTCGGTATCAAATGGACCACCAGGTATTTCATTGGGCGCACCATATTGCGGCATAGTACCATCGACGTCCTACAGTTCCGCATCTGTTTCGTCATCGACCACACTACCAGCGCCAACACATTCAGCCCTTACGGTTTCAGGCCATAGCATATCCACATATACTACAAAGACAGGGCTCTGGTTAAAGTATGATATTTCATTTTCAATTATTTGACATATAACATTGTAATATAATTTCAGCCCATCAGTTATGCAGACAACGGCAACTTGTACGCCATCTATTCCAATTGCCACTAGTGGCAATGCGCGAGCAGTACCCTCATCTCTGAGCTCTGGTGTCATAGGACCACCTGTTCGAGTTGCTGGAAATGCCATTTCACCTCATGCGGTACATTCCACTGTTGGCAGTGGACATGTTCCATTAGGAAACTTTCAGACCTCGTTTTTTGCCACCCCCCATGCACCACCACATTCATCTTCAACTGCGATAATTTCTGTTGCAGGTAGTAGCAACAGCTCCTTAGTCTCTTATGCAACAGCCATTATTTCGACGATGGCCACAGCAACAACCACGACACCGTCAATAAGTACAGTGGGTACTACACAATCCATTGTAACAACGGTGTCTACAGCTGTTACACCTACACCACATCCATTTTCTGCAGAGTCTCTCTTCCAACCCAGTAAAAGTATAAATGCCCATAATGAGATTCTATTGCAAACTAGAACATATTTATTTTCATTTTTTCTGTCATAGATGATCATGCTGACTTATTGCGTCGTGAGCTGGATAGTAGATTTCTGGATCGCTCTGGCTCAACTCAACCTCCACCATCGACTTCTACAACATATTTACGACAAGAGTTACATCATCATCAGCATACGCATCTGCATCAACATCCACAGCTCTTACCAACAGCCCCTTCCACTGTGCTGCCGGCTACACCGCCGAGCTCAACACAGATGTTTCCTCCACCGTTATTTAAAGATATACCTAAAATTGCAGCAGTCGACCCGCAGTTTTATCGTGCAGGCATTGGGATGCCACCTAGTTATACGGGATATAATCCAACTGGGCTTTTGCACAATGGCTTGGGTGGACCTACGCCATTTGTGCCACCCAATCATATAACATCATTTGCACCAAAGGTAAGAAGAAATTATAGAAATATATTAAAATTAAATATCCAATTTTCTTACATATTCAAACAAGTAAAAATTCTCTACCTTGAATCATGCGAATAGTTGATATTCCGATTATTCATATGAATGAAATAGATATGAATCTACTTTACAATAAAACAAATATGTACATACACAAACACACGCATAAGAAGTATACGATATACTATCGAACACATTTATTGAATGATACGTTTACGCTTTTCACGCATTTGTTGGGAATACGGAGGAGTATCAAATATAAAAATTTCTGTTTTTATACCCTGAGCCCATGGAAAATGGGAAATCAGGGTATAATGTTTTTGTGAAAATGTATGTAACAGGCAGAAGGAGACGTCGCAGACTCAACAAAGTATATATATCGATGAGCTTTGTTGATATAGCATTGTCCGTCTGTCCGTCCGTCAGTCTGTG
The DNA here is from genome assembly GCA_035047485.1 of Drosophila peninsularis. Taxonomy (NCBI): domain Eukaryota; kingdom Metazoa; phylum Arthropoda; class Insecta; order Diptera; family Drosophilidae; genus Drosophila; species Drosophila peninsularis. The sequence goes on along the minus strand of JAWNPN010000043.1, from coordinate 927,929 downwards.
TGAACGCAGCGATCTCGTAAACCACAAAAGCTAGAGAGCTGAAATTTGACATGTATACTCCTGAATACCATACGCTATACGAGTTTTTTTCCAAAAATTCGATAACTCTTCCCGTTCTCTTTTTATCGATCAATTTCGATAACTTTTCGTCTCTTTTACGTACTGTAAGAGCTAGACATGAAATTGCCTGTTGTTGTTGGATGTCACGCCCCCTTCGCCCTAAATGTGCAAAAACGCAATTTTAAATATTATAGACTTTTGCTTCAGCACATACACACATATGAATAACATAATCATGCCCTGAAAGTTTGAAAAAAAAAAAGGCCCTTTAGAAAAAAGTTATTAAACATTTAATTTTCCACAAGTAATAGTGCTCTAGTCGAGACGGCTCGACTAGGAGATACCCTGAGCCCTGCGAAGTGCCGATACTTCAAATATTCAATTCGTTGAGAACTTTTTCATTTATCAGTGTCATGTGTCCAGTATACTGCACATATATAAATTTTTCTTGAAATTAATACAAAAATATTTGCAAGTTGATAATTTGGGCATCTAAATTGTCTTTTTCTGATAATATTAGCTCCTAACGTTCTCGTCATTTATATGGTTTTGTGTGAATTTTTGCAATATGTGAACGATTGTTGTTGTTCCAAACGTCAACCAGCTCCGACCGCTTAAACACATATTGTACTACAAAATGTTGATTTTTTAGAAATCATGTGGATTCGGACAAAAATGGTTAGTTTTTTTATTAATCTGTATTATTTCATTAATACCTTCTCACATAAAACTTTTTTCAATGCTTTGCCATGCAAAGTACTGATCCACGAAACAAAAATACACTTGTTAAACTCAATCTAAAAATACACATATATAAAACACGGTACAATTTGACAGGAACACAGAACAATGACATAAATATGGCTAAAATATAGTTTTACATACCGGGACAATCGTTTTCCATAGTAATTGTTGCAATTTTTTTGTTTACTTTTACCAGAACAAATAACTAAAGTTGACAAATTTTTCCGGCAACAACAGCTTACTTTAACAGTGCCCACACAGAAAAGTATGGGGTAATCTCCATATGTTAATGTTAAATATTAAAAATATAAAATCAAACCAAAATTTAAATACTTAACAACATAAAATGTGACTTTATGCCAAAATAAACGCAAAACTAGTAAGAATGCTCTAGTCGAGACGGTTCGACTAGGAGATACCCTGAGTCCTGCGAAGTTCCGATACTTCAAATATTCTATGCTTAGTTTACATATACATATATTGCAAGCAACACATACACACACAGACGCACGCTCAAGCACACGCTCTGCCAACTGCGCAGTTGACGTAGCGACTGCGCTTGGGCTACTAGAGGCTTATGTTGTGGAAATTAAATGTTTAATAACTTTTTTTCTAGCGTGAATTTTCTATTCAAACTTTAAGGGCATGATAACGTTATTCATATGTGTGTATGTGTCGAAGCACGTCTCTAGTATTTGAAATGGGTTTTTTGCAAATATAGGGCGAAGGGGGCGTGGCATCCAAAATCCAAAAATTACAAAATGTTTGTGTTTATAACAGGCATATACACAGTGAATTTCATATCATTAGCTCTTACGGTACGCAAATGAGAAGAAAAGTTCTCGAAATTTATCGATAAAAAGAGAACGGAAACAGTTATCGAATTTTTGAAAAAAAACTCGTAAAGCGTATGGTATTCACGAGTATACCAGTATTATGTGGTTTACGAGATCGCTGCGTTCACACAGACGGACGGACGGACAGGGCTATATCAACTCAGCTCATCAAGCTGATCAAGAATATATATACTTTGTGGGCTCTGCGACATCTCCGTCAGCCTGTTACATACATTTAAAAAAAAAACATTATACCCTGATTTCCCATTTTCAATGGGCTCAGGGTATAAAAAAATCGAACTACGTGTGATATACATGCCAAATTTCAGATCTGTAGGTTTTTTGGTTTACGAGATCAGCGCGTTCACACAGACTAACTGGGCTATATCAACTCAGCTCATCGAGTTGATCAAGAATATACATACTTTGTGGGCTCTGCGACATCTCCGTCAGCCTGTTACATACATTTTAACTTCTATAACACCGCCAACTCAGTTTTATTTGCCAGTCCGAATCAGCTCACCAGTCAGTGAATCTATGTAGTTCAGTACAATCTCGCAAAAAGCATTTATATTTTCCATGAAGTCCAACCGTTTTGGAATGTATGGTGACCATGTTACGCTTACCGAGCTATAGTAATGAAACCAATTATTCCATAAAACATGATGGCATCCCACTTGCTAACTCTACCTTCACGGCTGTGATAGCGGCTCATCTTTTTGTAAATCATGATAATTGAAATGAAACCCATTAAGGACATCTAAATTAAAACGGATTTCATCAGTAAAACGAACGCCAATCATTAAGTCGAGTGTCGAAATTAATAGTTCACTTCGTTTTTTTTCTCGAATATTGAAGCTATTTTTCTTTGTGTGTAGCATCCATAGGTACATGTTTTTTATTTTTAGACGATCTTTTACCTTGCTTATTTTACTTACCTTTACCCCGGCTATTTCCTTAATCTCTGGATCTTTCAACTATCTGTGAACAGTTTTGCATCTAAATTTGATCTGTTTAGAAATTCATTTTTATACCCGGATCCCATTGAAAATGGGAAATCAGGGTACAATGCTTTTGTTGAAATATATGTAAGAGGGAGAAGGAGGCGTGGCAGACCCCATAAAGTGTATATATTCTTGATCAGGGATACAAGCCGAGTTGATTGAGCCCCGTCCGTCTGTCCGTATGTGTAAACGCGTCGATCTCAGAAGTTATAAGAGCTGGATGTTTAAAATTTTTATGTAGGTCCCTGTATTGCACGCGCAGAAATTCGAAAACTCATCCCGTTTTAATGTTATCGATTAAAAACGAAATCTATATTCAGCTGTAAAATTGTATCTAATTCATCTTTATAGCTAAAGTCTTCAAAATTTGTTTTTAGTTTCATGTGTGTTAAATACAATATTTATTTATTTTTTTTTTTATTTTGGATGCCATGCCCCCTTCGTCTTAAATTTGCAAAACACGTATTTCGAATACTAGGGTCTTGTGCTGTGGCAAATACATACATGCGAATGACATAATTACGCCCTGAAAGTTTAATTAAGAAAGTCCATCTAGGAAAAGTTATTAAACATTTAATTTCCCATAACATATGAGTCTTGCAGCCCAAATGCAGTCGCAACGTTAACTGCGCAGTTAGAGCAGAGCGTGTGCTTGTGCGTTAGACTGTGTGTGTGTGTGTATGTGTTGCTTTTGATGTACATACATATAAAATAAACTGAAGTTGCGGGATAGCGGTTCTTCGCTGGGTTTAGGATATTTTCTAGTCGAGCACTCTCGACTAGAGTTTTCTTGCTTGTTTGATTTGGAAAATTTTTGCTTTGGTAAAAAAATTTTATTTCGAAAGTCCGTCCATAAAAAGAAAAGTTATTAAATATATAATTTCCCATATCATAGGTTTATTGCAGCACAAGCGCAGTCGTTCGTAAACTGTGCAGTTATCAGAGCGTGTGCTTGTGCGTGCGTGCGTCTGTGTGTGTGTAGATATGCGTGCATGTTTTGCTTATAATATTCATATATGTATGTACTATAAAAGAAACGTAGAACATGGTGAATAGGGGCTCTTCGTAGGGTTCAGGGTATCGCATAGTCGAGCAGTCTCTACTAGAGCTTTCTTACTTGTTGAAAATTCATTTCAATTTCATTCAATTTTGTTCATGCTAAGTACAAGCTGTGGAGTACATTTAAAACAGATCGCGCGGGGTCGGGCACCCCCGACTAGAGTTTTCTTTCTTACTTGAATATAAGAAAGTCTTATATCTGCATATAACTGACTTATTTATATATCTACTTAACCAGAAAACTGGACGTTGGAATGCTATGCATGTCCGAATTGCGTGGGAAATTTACTACCATCAAAACAAACAGAGTTCTGAAAAACCCATGCTAGCGGTAGGTTCCAGTAACGGTAGCATCGGTAACTCAGGCAATTCTAGTACACCTAATAATACAATTAGTATGAGCAATATTTCGGCAGTGGGTTTATCCGGAAACAACAGCGCTATTTTAGCAACCAGTGGAAACGTAGTTGTGGGCAGTGGATCTTCAACAGCAGTTAATATGAAATCGTGCCCGTCGTTAGCCCTGAGGTCAACATCACCACACATTTTACATCGGTCAAGTGAACTTCCGACAGCTACGACGTACCCCAGGTCACCATTTGAAGCATCACCGCTAGCTGCTAGTTTTATTGGTGCACCACCTAGTCATATCGGTAAGATTTAACTTAAACAATTAATTTTACAGTCTTCTTATTAATAAAAAACTTAACAGGTACAGCTGTTTCTCAGTTTAGTCGTTATGTAGGATCATTCGGATTTGCCGGCATATCGCATTTTGGACGAGATATTTCATTGAGTGGACATTTAGACACTTGGAGGTAAGTTATTTACTTGCATGATAATTTGATTAATTAGCAAAAAATAGCTTTAACATTTTATAGTTCACTTGAAAAATAACTGTTACATTGCATTTTAGATATTTATTTATTTATTTATTTATTATATAGTTGACAAAACGAGTGTCACTAATAAGTAATTAAAGTAAAAGCCTAAAATTAACAAAATTTTATCAATGATATCACCACCCGCTGGGGGTGTTTTATTTGCCATGCCGGCGAGCTATGCCCTGAATCACAGCCAAAATGGTTAGTGATATCATTGAACTATGAAAGATAGGGAGTGAAGAAATTAAAATATTTAGTTTAAAAATTAATTTACAAACATAGCTTAACCAAAAAACAGGAGAAGAAGAACAATATTTATGTATTTTAGAGAAATGAGAAAACACAACACAAGTAGGAAGAATTGCTAATTCCTGTGCATTCTCACTCTTGGGCCCTGTGTGTGATTTCTCTGAGGTAAGCTGAAAGCAAGGATTTTATTAAAGGAAGAGAGAGTTCTGAAGCAAATACATAAAAATATTTATTATAGGTAGTACATAAGACCTGAAACGCACTATGCAAGGAGTAATCAGATGTACATATAGGTAAATATAGAGGACGAAAGTGACGGGAAATACGAGAAGGTACTACAAAATTAATTTGCTTTAAAAGAGCAGGCGAATCAGTATTACCACTAATCAAATTATGTAGAAAAGCAATACCCAAGACTGTTCTACGGTTTATTAGTGACGGGAGATCTATAAGAAGAAGCCTACTATGATAAGAAGGTAAACGAAGGTTACGATCCCAGTTAAGATTGATTAACGCAAAGAGAAGAAACTGTTTCTGAACCGATTCTATACGGTCCTGATACAATTTATGCTGTGGCGACCATATAACTGAACAATATTCCAAAATTGGTCGTACCAGCGAAACAAAAAGGAGTTTGGTAACAAACGGGTCATTAAATTCTTTCGACCATCGTTTAATAAAGCCAAGAACACTTTTGGCTTCATTAATGATGGTTGATATATGGGAATTGAAACTAAGTTTAGAGTCAAAGAGCACCCCAAGATCTTTCATTGTAGAAATACGTTGCAAGGAATCATTATTGATTTTATAATGAGCAGTATATGGACAAATGTGACTAAAGGTCATTGTCATACATTTGGAGCAATTCAACTGCAATTGATATCACTAACCATACAACACATAGACCTCAAATTAAAAACTAAACTTTTTTCAACGCATATATTAATACATTAGATCTCACTCAACTGCGAATTGGCTCGGTTCCTCAACATAAAAATCAGTGCGATTCAAGCGTTCTGCAAATTATGTATACTAACTATTTTAAAATTAAATACAATTTCTCGTCCATGATACTCCACCTGCTAATTATGAAAGGATTTACCTGTAATTAAAGTATTTTGCACCCAGCTGGCTGCGCTTAGCCAACAGTACGGGCTATATGATGAGAATATAATCGTTATATAACTCTTTCTAGATAAACTTTATTTATAATTTGTTAGATATAATGATAACATTTGCTAAAGCATAACTATATAATTCATAATTTCATTCAATTGTTTTAAGGCTATAATGGTAAAATCTGCAACTTTGCATTTAACTTTATGTATATCTGATACAATTTTTATCTTTTTTGTATTGTGGATACCGACTCCACCTTTTTCCTATTTGTTTGAATTGAAGCTTACTTATATTTTATTCTGATCGATATGAGACAGAGTTTGCATTTTTATAAAATTTATATATATGCTTTTTGCACTGAAATTTGTTAAGTTACACAGAAAACGTTTAGCCACTTGGTAAAAGCATATGACTAGCAGCGTTAACCGTACGCATTTTCTCTATACATTCATATTCGTTTATCACTCTATTTTAATTTCTTTCCAGCCAATCGAAGTCATTGACTATTGACATTAAGTGACTATTGTACTTGTATTGTGTTGCTTAATAAAAATATCCAGAAAGTGGATAATTGGTCAAAAACCTTATTTGACTGTGGCGACTCGTCAATATTAGGGATACAGCACAGCACATATCATTAGGTTCATTAGTCCGGAGTAGATCTTATTCGTCTGCGATTGCACATAAGACAGCAAAATCAATTTATTGATCGAAAAAAATATGTTACTGTGATTTACTTCTGTTGTCTTTTCCTCGGATCTTAAATGCGTTTACGCTCATAGACCGATTCTCTAAACTATGCCCTTCAATCCGCTGAAAACGGTCCGTACTCGACTGGCGAGCACTGACTTGAGTAGTTCTTATATTTTGTTCAGCAATCCGCTGTGCTTGATCGATACTCTTTCTAGAGCTGAATGCGACACAATAAATTATATTCGTTTATTGAATACAAAGATTTTGTAATTTTTGGATTTTGGATTTTGGTTGCCATGCCCTCTTCGCCCTAAATTTGAAAAACCGTAATTCAAATACTTGAGACTTGTGCTTCCGCCTAACATAATCATGCCCACGAAAAAAAGTTATTAAACATTTAATTTCCCATAACATAAGCGTCTTGCAGTCCAAGGGTAGTCGCTACGTCAACTGCGCAGTTGGCAAAGTGTGTGCATGAGCGTGCATCTGTGTGTGTGTATGTGTTGCTTGCAATATATGTATATGTGAACTAAGCATAGAATATTTGAAGTATCGGAACTTCGCAGGACTCAGGGTATCTCCTAGTCGAGCCGTCTCGACTAGAGCACTCTTGTTATACCCTGAGCCCATTGAAAATGGGAAATCAGGGTATAATGTTTTTGTGAAAATGTATGTAACAGGCAGAAGGAGACGTCGCAGACCCCACAAAGTATTTAAATTCTTGATCAGCTCGATAAGCTGAGTTGATATAGCCCTGTCCGTCTGTCCGTCTGTGTGCACGCAGCGGTCTCGTAAGCCACAGAAGTTAGAGAGCAGAAATTTGATATGTATACTCGTGAATACCATACGCTATACGCGTTTTTTTTTCAAAAATTCTATAACTCGTCCCGTTCTCTTTTTATCGATAAATTTCGATAACTCTTCGTCTCTTTTACGTACCGTAAGAGCTAGAGACATGAAATTCACTATGTAGATGCCTGTTGTCAATACAGACATTTTGTAATTTTTGGATTTTGGATGCCACGCCCCCTTCGCCTTTGCAAAAAACGCATTTCAAAAACTAGAGACTTGCTTCGGCACATACATATGAATAACATAATCAATCCCTAAAAGTTTGAATAAGAAAGTCCTTTTAGAAAGTTAAGGTTATTAACCATTTTAATTTCCATAACAGAAGCGTCTTGCAGTCCAAGCGTAGTCGCTACGTCAACTGCGCAGTTGGGTGCTTGAGTGTGCGTCTGTTTGTGTGTGTGTTGCTTACTAAACTAAACTAAGCATAGAATATTTGAAGTATCGGCACTTCGCAGGGCTCAGGGTATCTCCTAGTCGAGCGGTCTCGACTAGAGCACTCTTACTTGTTTTCCTTTGATGTTGTACTACTGCCCAAATTTGCAATAATATTATGATCGGAGCTCTGCGGTGGCTAAGGAAGCACAATTTTTTTTCTTTAGTCAAAAGTTTGTTGGTTGCCATCCTTTGAGGCATAGAGAATTCTCGATTTGGAAAATTGGCTCGTTGGAAACATTCTATATCCCGATACAAAAAAAGGTTTATTTATTATTTGAGTATATCCGGACTGATTGAGTGTGACTTCAGTAGTAAGACACCCATCTCCAAAACATCACCATGTCACCTCCAAATTTGTTTAGTGACAGAGTCATTTTTATACCCTGAGCGCATTGAAAATGGGGAATCAGGGTATAATAGTTTTGTTGAAATGTATGTAACAAGCAGAAAGAGGCGTGGCAGACCCCATAAAGTATATTTATTCTTGATCTGGGAGACAAGCCGAGTCGATTTAGCACTGTCCGTCTTTCCGTTTGTCTGTCCGTCCGTCCGTATGTGTGAACGCGTCAATCTCAGAATCTATAAGAGCTAGGCTTCGAAATTTTTTTATGTAGGTCCCTGAATAGCATGTGCAGAAATTCGATAACTCTTCCCGTTTTAATGTTATCAATTAAAAACGAAATCGATATTCATCTGTAAAATTCTATCAAATTCATCTTTATAGCTAGAGTCTTCAAAATTTATTTTTAGTTTCATGTGTGTTTAATACAATTTGTATTAATTTTTTTTTTTTATGCCATACCTCCTTTGCCCTAAATTTGCAAAATACGCATGGATGTCAAGCCCCCTTCTCCTCAAATTTTTAAAACACGCATTTCAAATACTGGAGACTTGTGCTTTGACCAATACACGCATATGAGTGACATAATCACTCCCTGAATGTTTGATTAAGAAAGTCCATCCGGAAAAAATGTTATTATACATTTAATTTCCCATAATATATGTGTATGTATGTGTGTGTGTGTTTATGTGTTGCTTGTGATGTACAAACATATAAAAAAAAAAACAGAATTTGCAGAACATCGGCTCTTTGCTGTGTTTAGGGTATCCCCTAGGCGTGCGCCACCAATTATTGTTTTCTTATTTCTTATTTGTTTTTTTATTTTTGTTTTATTTTTTTTTTTTTTCGAAAATAGTTGCTTTCTCCAACTTCTGTTTTATTTCATGAATATAGCTGCACTTTTTGATACAAAACTAAGAAATTCGAAGTGCATTTTGTTCAATGACTAACCGAAAATCCATCTTTTCGCATATTCAATTTTTAGAGTGAATGCACAGATATCTTTTCGTAAATTAACCAATTATGAGCATATTTTTACACAGATATTTTTTCTCAAATAAACCAACTATGAGCAGATATTTTTCGAAAAAGATTTTAACTTTAATAAAACAGATTTTAGTTTAACTAATATTAAATAAAAATGCATTAAAAAAGAAAGTGGTGTAACCTGTAAGCAGCAGTCTATTATTTAACTATGAAGAATAAATGGATTGAAGGGAACTTAAAAAGAAAAATTGTTGAAGAATCTTAATATTAACGATGCCAAACACAAGTAAGAACTTTCCAGTCGGGCGCTACCACATTGCGAAATACTTATTCACGGCACCTAGTTCCATTGAGGGTGTAGATAGCTGTTTGATCTAGGCCTGTCAATGCTTGTATACATTCCAAATCTCAACTCTAGTACTTCTAAAAGTAGTGCTTCTAAGATACAGGATAATGCATTATCCTATTTACCGCGACCCTTGTGACGAGGGTATATATTCCAAATTTCAAGTCTCTATCTTCAATAGCGTAGAAATGGTTTTCGTCCATACGGACAGACGGACATCATGACGGACAGTACACAATATACATACATATTTGTATTTGTATATATGTATTTGACTTTGTGTATTTGAATAATAAATAAAAATAGGAACCAAAAAATATTTAACGAATACATAAACTAACAAGTAAGGAAACTCGAGTCGGGCGCCCCGACTAGGAGATCCCCTGAGTTCGTGTGATTTGCGTTTTTTAAAATACTGCAGAGTTTGCATATAGCATAAACGTATACACAAAATTCTATTTAAAATTGTTAATCATTAGCGCCATCTATGTTTCGCTTCGATAAAGCCGCTAATAATTCGCAAACCATCGCGCTATCTATGAGATATACACTAAAACTTGCTAAACTAAACTAAACTAAAACTACCCTCAATTTAAATAATTGGGCAAATTTGGAGTCGTTATGCAAAATTGAACGAAAATCAAAATTTCATAAAATTCATATCTATTTTACTAATAAAAAAAGTTGGATTTTCTTGATGATATTTGCAGAGCGTGATTGTGTTATATGTTAAAGCACTCGTCTCTAGTATTTCATATATGTCTTTTTATATCCTGAGCCCATTGAAAATGGGAAATCAAGGTATAATGTTTTTGTAAAAATGTATGTAACAGGCAGAAGGAGACGTCGCAGACCCCACAAAGTATATATATTCTTGATTAGTTCAATGAGCTGAGTTGATATTGCCCTGTCCGTAAGTCCGTCTGTGTGAACGCAGCGATCTCGTAAACCACAGAAGCTAGAGAGCAGAAATTTGACATGTATACTCGTGAATACCATACGCTATTCAAGTTTTTTTTTTTGTCAAAAATGCGATAACTCTTCCCGTTCTCTTTTTATCGATCAATTTCGAGAACTTTTCGTCTATTTTGCTTGCCGTAAGAGCTAGAGACATGAAATTCACTGTGTAGACACAGTAGATCACTGTGATTGTTGTGACATTTTTGTCACATTTTGTAATATTTGGATTTTTTATGCCACGCCCCCTTCGCTCTAAATGTGCAAAAAACGCATTTCAAATACTAGAGACTTGTGCTTTGGCTCATACATATGAATAACATAATCATGCCCTGAAAGTTTGAATAAGAAAGTCCTTCCAGAAAAAAAGTCATTAAACATTTAATTTCCCATAGCGTAGGCGTCTTGAAGCCCAAGCGCAGTTACTACGTCAACTGCGCAGTTGGCAGAGCGTGTGCTTGAGCGTGCGTCTGTGTGTGTGTATGTGTTGCTTGCAATATATGTATATGTAAACTAGCATAGAATATTTGAAATATCGGTACTTCGCAGGGCTCAGGGTATTTCCTAGTCGAGCCGTCTCGACTAGAGCACTCTCGTTTGTTTTTAGATTTTCTGACACAATCTCAATTAAGTTATGCTACAAAATAAATGTAAGTCTCTAGCGCTTATAGGTTTTGAGATCGACGCATTCAAACGGACAGACGGACAGGGCTAAATCGACTCCGCTTGTGTCCTTGATCGAGAATATATACACTCTATGAGGTTTGCCACGGACAACTTTTTATATAAATATAATTAGTCTATATCTCAATATTTTATATAAATGTTCCAGCAGTAAAATAATTGAAAGTGTCAGTTTGAATTATATTCAGACCGATCGTTCCCAAATAACATTGTCTTGTATAAATTCAATTTATCACGTTTTATTTTGCCGAGTTCAAATAAAAAAATTATTAAAATCTTTGGAATACAATAAAGGTATCAGTGAATGAAATTGTTAATTTAAATATTCTTTCAGAACAAGTTCAGTACCACGGTCATATCATCCTGCAGCTACCACTGTACCAAGTGGTTGGCCAATCAAATCCGATCACACCATGGAGAATGCTCGTCGTGAAGCCGAAGAACGAGATCGCGATCGAGAGCGGGAGATACGAGAACGAGAGCAGCGGGAGCGCGAACGTCAAAGAAGGGAGCGTGAAGAGCGTGAACGTAAAGAGAAAGAAGAAAAACTAAAGCGTGAACAACAGGAACGTGACAGAGAACGAGAACGGGAACGCGAACGTAAAGAGCGCGAACGACGAGAAATAGAACGACGAGAAATTGAACGTGAACGTTTGCTACAACAACAACGAATTAACGAGAGCAACAAGCAGGCATCAGTTCCGTCTTCGTCCACACCTCGAGATCGCTCACCACACCGTATTATTGGTGAACTGAATACAGAAATGCGAATTAAGGAAGAGCATAGTCGAACGAAAGAAGAACAAGACGTTCTGCTTATGCGCGCGTCAGCAATCGGGAGTGTCGGGGACCCCCGATATCATCCTCCATCGCTAGTGTCGGTACAACCAAATGCAGCAGTGGCTGCTGCGCATCACCATGCAAATTTCTTAGTATCAAGTCGACATGGATTACCACCACCAACATCACATATTCCCCGTAATATGATGCCACCTACAATGGGTATCAGTGGACCACTAACACATTTTGTTCCACCTGGCCCGCCCCCGTGGGGTATTGATCCATATCGTGATCCCTATGCACCTATTCTGCGATACAACCCCATAATGGAAGCAGCTTTTCGCCATGAAGCAGAGGAACGTCAGAAAGCCCTCAGTATGTACGCAGCACAATCGGCAGCACATTTGCGAGGTAAAGAACCCAGCCCCATACCGCCACCTTCGGTAGGTCATTTAGTTCCTCCTGCTACACATCTTCGAATGCAGCCAGCGGGTGTAAATATTATTGCTTCATCAAATGTACCGTCGTCTTCGCAAAATCCACAAGCACAATTGACTACAATTGCAATTGGAAAGGGGACGCAAACAACTACTATGAATTTGGCAGTACAACACATGATAAAAGAAAAAGATACTGACCCCAGTATGGGGATAGCGGTAAGCCCGTCTGGAACAAGTGTAAGCCATAGCAGTGTACCTGGAAGCATGATAGGTATACCCCCAGCATCGCCAGTAACGCCAAGTCGATGATAACCTTTTAGGAAATTAAGAAAGGTTATTGAAAAATACATTAATTTTAAAATTTTCAACAAATTCCAATACAATGTTAATAAATGTTTGTATTCATTTTCCGTACTTTTACACCCCTAGCCTGAAATTACCAAGATAGTAAGCGAAACGCTTCTGTAATATACAAAATGAAACTCAATATTTATTAAATTAATTTTAATGTGGCGGGATACAATTGTTTCGATAAAACTAGAGGTTACAATTTTTACCTCATAAACAATAAGGGGTATAATGGAAGGTGTATTTCCAGATATCTTGACATTTTGAAAAAATATATGCGCATTTTCAGCACAAGTTGCTTCCCATTAATGTCTACCCATAACGACGAATTGCATATACATACGAACTCACATACACAAAAATTATTTTAAGCTATAAATTCACTGAATATTTACGAGTTTAAATCGATTTTTAGGTTTGGATAGGTTCGTTAGTACATTGACATTATTTGTATTATGTGAAATTAAAATTGCACGTAATTAACTTGAGAACAAAATATACTCAAATGTACATATATACATTCAAACATACATAAATACAATCATTTATTAATTCAATATACACTAATCTGGAATCAGACCATTCCATTCCAATCGTGTGTTATGATTTTTCAGATGTGATTTCTTGTATGCCGGTAATGTATATATTATGCTATTAACTAAGACTTTGATTTTATTTTCTACATAAACCCGTAGTATATTCAAAACATATGTATATATTATGCCTGATTATTTAAAAACGTTTAAGATTGAATAAAATGTAACTCGCAACTTTAATATATTTTCAAATAGCCAAAACGAAAGTAACTTATTATTCTCTTAAATAAGTTTAATATAAGGCGTGGCTTTGAAGTATCAATATCCTTAAGATGAATAGATAGAAAGTTGAAAATTAGTATATAGACTTTACAAAAAATAATAAAAATTATTGTTTAACTGCTTTCCAGTAGGCAATATATTTGGAATATATGTAGTTTTTCTTTCTAATTCTAGCATTGACTTTCAAGCATAGCTCGCAAATAACTGTTGACCGTTTTTATACCCTCAGCCCATTGAAAATGGGAAATCAGGGTATGTTTTTGTGAAAATGTATGTAACAGGCAGAAAGAGACGTCGCAGACTTCACAAAGTATATATATTCTTGATCAGCGCGAAAAACTGAGTTGATATAGCCCTGTCCGCAGCCATCTCAGAAACCACAGAAGATAGAGCTGAAATTTGACATGTATACTCGTGAATACCATACGCTATACGAATTTTTTTTTTTCAAAAATTTGATAACTCTTCCCGTTCTTTTGTTTTGCGTGCCGTAAGACCTTGAGACATGAAATTCACTGTGTAGATGCCTGTTGTGAATACAAACATTTTGTAATTTTTGGATTTTTGATGCCACGCCCCCTTCTCTCTAAATGTGCAAAAAACGCATTTCAAATACTAGAGACTTGTGTTTCGGCATATACATATGAATAACATAATCATGCCCTGAAAGTTTGAATAAGAAAGTCCTTCCAGAAAAAAAGTCATTAAACATTTAATTTCCCATAGCGTAGACGTCTTGAAGCCCAAGCGCAGTTGCTACGTCAACTGCGCAGTTGGCAGAGCGTGTGCTTGAGCATGCGTCTGTGTGTGTGTATGTGTTGCTTGCAATATTTGTATCTGTAAACTAAGCATAGAATATTTGAATTATCGGCACTTCGCAGGGTATCTCCTAGTCGAGCCGTCTCGACTAGAGCACTTGTTCTTCATGCGCTCTCGTTGCGAGCACCACCGGAAAAGTTCATACTCTTCTTACTGTCTTCATTTATGTTTTCTGTTGAGCTCTTTGTATGTTAATACTTTGACACAGTTAATAATGTTACTCAGCGTCACACATAAAAGCCGTAATAACTTTGCAGGAATATCAAGTTTATGCAAGATAGCGTACAGGCCATCTTGCCGTGGTGTATCAAAAGCTTTCGATTTGGTTTTTATGTCCCTTTTCCAAGATTTGGCGCAAAGTAAAGATCTGGACAACGGTGGATATACCAGGACGATTGACATGCTTCAACATGTGGCTTTAGTCTCTCACTCATTACTTTAAATTTATTATATATTTATTTAAAGATATTCACAAAACGAGAGTCCACTTTAAAATAAACTAAACAAATTTATTTATAGGTTCAAAAGAACAAAAATATTTTAATATAACCAACTCGATGGGACAGTCTGGTCAGCTGTGCCTCTATTCACAGCCATGTCTGTCATCAGTGATATTAAATTATGGTAGATAAAGTGTTGTAGGAAACTTAAAAATAAAATGATAAAAGAAACTGTATAGTAATTATACATAAACGATGAAAAAGAAAAAAAAATTTAGTTAGTAGTCTAGCCGACAATGCTCGACTAAGAGAGACTGAACATTCTATGCTTATTTTACATATACAGTAAGCCTATTAATTGTTTGCAAAATAAAACAAGTAAGAAAACTAGTCGACAGTGCTCGACTAGAAAAAACACTGAACCCACTACTAGAAACGCAATTCCGCAAATTCACTGTTTCTTTTATATGTACATATGTACATCACATTCAACACACGTACGCACAAGCACGTTGACGTAGCGACTGCGCTTGGGCTGCAAGATGTCTGCTATGGGAAATTAAATGTATAAAGTTATTATATCAAATTGGGAAATCAGGGTATAATGTTTTAGTGAAAATATATGTAACAGGCAGAAGGAGACGTCGCAGACCCCACAAAGTATATAAATTCTTGATCAGCTCGATAAGCTGAGTTGATATAGCTCTGTCCGTCTGTCCGTCTGTGTGCACGCAGCGATCTCGTAAGCCACAGAAGTTAGAGAGCAGAAATTTGATATGTATACTCGTGAATACCATACGCTATACGAGTTTTTTTTTTCAAAAATTCGACAACTCTTCCCGTTCTCTTGTTATCGATATATTTCGATATCTTTTCTTCTCTTTTGCGTGCCGTAAGAGCTACAGATATGAAATTCACTGTTATGAATACAAACATTTTGTAATTTTTGGATATTGGATGTCACGCGCCCTTCGTCCAAAATTTTCAATACTAGAGACTTGTGCTTCGGCACATACACACATATGAATAACATAATCATTCCCTGAAAGTTTGAAGAAAGTCCTTCTAGAAAAACCGTTATTAATCATTTATTTTCCACAACACAAGCGTCTTGCAGGCCAACTGCGCAGTTGACGTAGCGACTGCGCAGTTGGAAAAACGTGTGCTTGAGCGTGCGTCTGTTTGTGTGTGTGTGTTGCTTACTACATTAAACTAAGCATAGAATAAATGAAGTATCGGCACTTCGCAGAGCGCAGGGTATAAATTCTTGATCAGCTCGATAAGCTGAGTTGATATAGCCCTGTCCGTCTGTCCGTCCGTCCGTCCGTCCGTCCGTCTGTGTGAACGCAGCGATCTCGTAAACCACAGAAGCTAGAGAGCTGAAATTTGACATGTATACTCGTGAATACCATACGCTATACGCGTTTTTTTCAAAAATTCTATAACTCGTCCCGTTCTCTTTTTATCGATAAATTTCGATAACTTTTCGTCTCTTTTACGTACCGTAAGAGCTAGAGACCTGAAATTCACTATGTAGATGCCTGTTGTCAATACAGACATTTTGTAATTTTTGGATTTTGGATGCCACGCCCCCTTCGCCTTTGCAAAAAACGCATTTCAAATACTAGAGACTTGGGCTTCGGCACATACATATGAATTACATAATCAATCCCTAAAAGTTTGAATAAGAAAGTCCTTTTAGAAAGTTAAGGTTATTAACCATTTTAATTTCCATAACAGAAGCGTCTTGCAGTCCAAGCGTAGTCGCTACGTCAACTGCGCAGTTGGGTGCTTGAGTGTGCGTCTGTTTGTGTGTGTGTTGCTTACTAAACTAAACTAAGCATAGAATATTTGAAGTATCGGCACTTCGCAGGGCTCAGGGTATCTCCTAGTCGAGCGGTCTCGACTAGAGCACTCTTACTTGTTTTCCTTTGATGTTGTACTACTCCCCAAATTTGCAATAATATTATGATCGGAGCTCTGCGGTGGTTGCCATCCTTTGAGGCATAGAGAATTCTCGATTTGGAAAATTGGCTCGTTGGAAACATTCTATATCCCGATACAAAAAAAGGTTTATTTATTATTTGAGTATATCCGGACTGATTGAGTGTGACTTCAGTAGTAAGACACCCATCTCCAAAACATCACCATGTCACCTCCAAATGTGTTTAGTGACAGAATCATTTTTATACCCCGAGCGCATGGAAAATGGGGAATCAGGGTATAATAGTTTTGTTGAAATGTATGTAACAAGCAGAAAGAGGCGTGGCAGACCCCATAAAGTATATTCTTGATCTGGGAGACAAGCCGAGTCGATTTAGCACTGTCCGTCTTTCCGTTTGTCTGTCCGTCCGTCCGTCTGCGTGAACGCGTCAATCTCAGAATCTATAAGAGCTAGGCTTTGAAATTTTTTTATGTAGTTCCCTGAATAGCATGCGCAGAATTTCGATAACTCTTCCCGTTTTAATGTTATCGATTAAAAACGAAATCGATATTCATCTGTAAAATTCTATCTAACTCATCTTTATAGCTAGAGTCTTCAAAATTTATTTTTAGTTTCATGTGTATTTAATACAATTTGTATTTATTTTTTTTTTATGCCATACCTTCTTCGCCCTAAATTTGCAAAATACGCATGGATGTCAAGCCCCCTTCTCCTCAAATTTTTAAAACACGCATTTCAAATACTGGAGACTTGTGCTTTGACCAATACACGCATATGAGTGACATAATCACTCCCTGAATGTTTGATTAAGAAAGTCCATCCGGAAAAAATGTTATACATTTAATTTCCCATAATATATGTGTATGTATGTGTGTGTGTGTTTATGTGTTGCTTGTGATGTACATACATATAAAAGAAACAGAATTGCGGAATAGCGGCTCTTCACTAGGTATCCCGTAGGCGTGCGCCACCAATTATTCATTTCTTATTTGTTTTTTTTTTTTGTTTTATTTTTATTTTTTTTTTTCGAAAATAGTTGCTTTCTCCAACTTCTCTTTTATTTCATGAATATAGCTACACTTTTTACCACAAAACTAAGAAATTCGAAGTGCATGTTGTTCAATGACCAACCGAAAATCCATCTTTTTGCATATTCAATTTCTAGAGTGAATGCACAGATATCTTTTCGTAAATTTAATAATTATGTAAATAATGGTACAACGTTATAGTTTGAGCACAAAAATTGAACTGTTTTATTCTTTTAAATCCTTCTCCTTAAATACCTCGTTTGAGAAGTAAGAGAAGAGCATCTCTCAAATACATTGACATTTCTTACATTCTAACATGTGTCCTATGAAACCACTTGAGTTTTATGTTAGTCTTATCTTATTTCAGGCGTCTCTTACGAACATGAAAGAGGATCACACGCACTGAATTTTGTAACATTATCTTAAGAGTCGTTTATGTTTTGTAATCTATTTTTATGTTATCACCACATGGCGAGATCTGCGAGATCAGAGAAAAGGTTAAAATGCTACTTATATTTGTGGAAAAGCTATGGCTTGTAATCGTCTGCGTACATGTATTTTTCTTACAATATATATTATTATAATTATTATTATTATCATACCAAGTCCTAAGGATATGTGACCGGTCGCGTGATGCCATTTAAGAGTATTTATTTTAAAATTATGATTTTTTATTTGTTTAAGTTCGTTTTTTAATTGATCTAGTTCTAAAGTATGATTAATAATTGGGGTTTTTAGTGGATCCCATACAATTTTGGGTATTTCACTTATATTACTTATATAGGGAGTTGATACCGTTTCGTAACTTTCAGAGTGAAGTATGTAATTTGCCATTAGTATTTTGTCCAAAGTTCTAGCTGTACAATCTGATTTTAATGTCAAAATACCTTGTTCTGGCAAGGTTATTATTTCTTGATGTGCATGATTACATTTAATGTTCACTTTTGTATTTGTCGGTATTTTAAATAACCAACTACCTCTTCTGTGTAACTCAACCCAATAATTTGATGAGGTTGAAATCATTTTGTAAAAGCAATTAACTGGTTTGTTAGGCTTAAAGGGTGACACCTCACAAGAGTCGTCATTTGCACTATTCCATGGCCAATTTCCTTCGCAAATACGTGTATAGGTTTGCCAGTGATTACATTTATTTAATGTTGCTTCTGACATAACATGATATGAATCTATTGCAAAGTTATAAACTATAAATGGGAGTTTCACTTCTGCTATAATAACCCCCTGTTGGTTTTTAATTGGTAAGGGTATAATTTTAAATAACTGAGATGTGTGTTGACTGAATAATGGTATTTTGGCATTTATAATTATTTTCTTATCTAAATAGAATCCTTTAGCTGTTAACAAAGTGTAAACTTCTTTAAGTTCTGTGCCTGTTCTTTTCCCAGGTAAAACTAAATTGTCGGGTATTTTAGCTTTAATTCGAGAGATTTCATTTTGAAGTTGATTTGCTTTTAAAATATTTGTATTCAACTTTCCATTATTGATGTCGATAAGCAAGCTGATTATTCCAGCTTGAGTCTTTTCACATTCATCAAGCAAGGAGTCTAACTGTTTTGTCATCATAAAGAAATTAATTGATTCTTTATAAACAAAAAAACTTTCCTTAAGCGTTTCTGTCATATTTGCAATACGCACATTTAAGTTAAGAAAGTTATGGTTTATCTCATTAATACTTTGTTTTATAATGTTTTCGGTGGAATCTATTACTGAGGCTTGTTTTTTGGTCAATTCATCTATGTTG
The DNA here is from genome assembly GCA_035047485.1 of Drosophila peninsularis. Taxonomy (NCBI): domain Eukaryota; kingdom Metazoa; phylum Arthropoda; class Insecta; order Diptera; family Drosophilidae; genus Drosophila; species Drosophila peninsularis. Next base: position 908,303 of record JAWNPN010000043.1, on the reverse strand, counting down.
TGTTGATTGTCTAAAAGAATTGTCATATTTTCTTCCAAGACCTCTCTGTCATCTGCGTCCATTATTCCAAATAAAAAATGATAAATTGAGCCCATAAAATTTAAGGGGTAGCGTTTCTCTCTTTGGGATTTGTGCCCCACGAAAAGTTTGTTATTTTCTTCGAGATCATTTATCTGCCTTTGCATGTTATTTAGAATTATGTTACATTGATTTTCAAAATCCTGGAGTTTGTTACATATTAATTTCATTTTTTGTATTGCGTCTTTACTTTTATCTATCATGACAAAATACGTGTTTATGTCATAAAATACAACTAAATCCCAAGATGATGTTATAACTTCAATATCTCCCATTGGGTCAAGATAGATTGCAGCCGTGCTGTTGACTTGTTCTACTGTCCATTTCTTTACTTCACTTTTTTTGGTAGCTGAATTGGATACTTGACAAAATAGCATTAGCATTAGCAGGGATATTTTTTGAAGTTCTACCTCCTCTTAATGGGCGTTCTCTTTTTTCAGTACTATCGTCTGATTCTTGCGTTCCACTGAGTGGACATATTTTAGTAATGGGTCGTGTTACAAAACCTTCTTGAGTTTTAATTTTAGCAACTCTAACCTTTTCGTCAGCGCCTTTGTGAACTTCTTCAATTTTACCAAGTGGCCATCTAGCTGGATGGCAGTTTTCCGACTTTACTAACACTATTTGACCTTTCTTAATATTTTGACTTCCGCGTTTCCATTTATTTCTTTGTTGTAGAGTATGCAATAATCTTCTTTCCACTTGATCCAAAATTCTCTTTTCAATTTTTTGATCAGTTTCCATCTATCCAAATTGTTAATTTTTTCTTCGTTTACATTTTCTACTGCATCTAAATTCGGTCTACCAATAAGAAAATGTCCTGGTGTTAGTACTTCCAAATCATCTATATCATCTCCTATTGTGTATAAGGGTCGTGAGTTTAATATCGCTTCAATTTGACATAGTAAGGTTGACATTTCTTCAAAAGTTAAGCTGCTATCACCAATTGTTCGTTTCAAATGATATTTTACCGATTTAACTCCGGCTTCCCAAATACCTCCGAAGTGAGGTCCTGCCGGGGGAATATAGTGCCAACTAATCCCCTCGTTTTCTAATAAAGGAGCGATTGTATTATTGTCTAATAAAGCCTGTTTATACTCTTGGTCTAGCTTTCTTGCAGCACCTACAAAGTTTGTTCCATTATCTGAATATATATTGGCACATTTTCCTCTTCTAGCAATAAATCTTTTAAAGCTGCTAGAAAGGCTTCAGTTGTTAGATCACTGACAACTTCAAGGTGGATAGCTTTAGTTGCCATACATACAAATACCGAAATATAACCTTTATATGTTTTTATCCCACGATTTTTAGAACACTTAATATAATAGGGACCTGCATAATCTATTCCGGTATTAAGAAATGGGTAATTCATGTTTATCATATATTCTGGAAGATTTCCCATTATTTGTTCTATTGTAGTTGTTTTGTATCTAGCGCACTATGTGCATTCTATTAATTGCTTCTTCAAATTATTTCTAAGTCCAAAAATCCAATACTTTCTTTGAATATAGTTTCTCATAAGGTTTAGTCCACCGTGTAATGTTTCCTTATGCGCTTTTCTTATAATAAGAGTTGTTAAGTAACTTTTGTCCAAAATTATCGGGTGTTTAACCTGAAAACTTGCATTTGAGTTTCTTAGTCGTCCACCAACCCTTAATAATCCGTTTTTATCTAAAAACGGGTTTAAGCTTAAAATTTTATTTTTAGTATCAATGTCTTTCTTCAGAGCTAAATACTTTATTTCTTCACTGAATTGAAGTGCTTGTTGTTGTTTGATTATTAAATTCCGGGAAGTTTTTATTTCAATGCAGGTTAAAAAAGCCGGGAATACTTTGTTTTTTACTTTTTTCTTTATGAATCGTAATACGTACGCAACTACTCGTTCAAGTTTTCCTATACAAGAGAATTTAGCTGTGAATTCTTGTATTATGTCAGAATTGTTTGATACTGTTGTACAAACAACTGTAATTTCGTCGCACTTTTCTTCTTTTGGCCAATGTTCTATCGCTTTAGTCAGCCATTGAGGCCCTTTCCACCAAATCTCACAATCTTGAAGTTTGTTAGCATCAATTCCTCTTGACGCTATGTCTGCTGGGTTGTCTTCTGACTTTACGTGCCCGCAAATTGTTTCTTTTGTTTTGTGAATGTCATCTACTCTACTCCTAATAAATTTATTTTTATTACCTCTGTTCTTTATCCAAGCAAGAGTTATAGTTGAATCGCTCCAAGCATAGGTTTTTATAGAGTTTCCTAAAGCTTTTCTGACTCTATCAATTAATTTTGCTAACAAATGTGCTGCACAAAGTTCCAACTTAGGGATCGTTTTCCTATTTTTCTTTGGATTGACTTTGCTTTTACTTGCTATAATCATCACTGAAGAGTTAACTTTAGCGTATACTACGGCTGCAAATGCTTTTTCAGATGCATCAGCAAAGCCATGTATATGTGTTATTAAACTGTTTTGCATTTTCAACCATCGAGGAATTCTAATTTTTTCTAATGTTGACAAATTTTGCATAAATAATTCCCAATAATTACTATCGTTAATTGATAAATATTGAGCCCACTTTTGTTCTGTAAACCAAAGTTTCTGCATAAACAATTTACCGACTATGGTTACTGGAGATAGCCAGCCTAATGGATCATAAATTTTAGCCAATGTGGATAGAACTGATCGTTTATTCATTTTTTGTAATTCTTGGCATTTAAGGTTAAATTTAAATTCATCTAACATAGGTTCCCACTGTAATCGAAGGGTTTTTATTGATTCAAATTCTTCAATATCTAAAACTTTGTTTTCTTCTGTTCGTTCGACACTCTCTATTACTTCTGGTATATTAGAGATCCATTTCCTTAAGGTGAACCCCATTGATTCTAGCTCTAGTGATAATAAATTTACTATGTTTTTAGCTTCTTGTACTGTGTCTGCACCTGACATTAGGTCATCTATGTAAAAATCGTTTTTAATAATTTCTTTAATGTTTTCATTGCTGCATTTGTTAGCAATTTCTAATAGCGCTCTGGTCGCTAAATATGGGGCAGATGCAGTTCCGTATGTAACTGTCGTGAGTTTAAATGTTTTTAAGGTATCAGATGGAGACTCTCTCCAAAGTATGTTAAGATATTTTTGATCTTCTTCATCAATATTAATCTGTCTATACATTTTTTCTATATCTGCAGAGACTACAACTTGCCATTTACGCCATTTTAGCATAATGTCAAATATGTCTTTTGGACTCTTGGTCCGGTCCACATGATATCATTAAGGCTCTTGTTGTTCGTGCTTTTAGCAGAAGCATCAAAGACAACTCTTAATTTTGTTGTTAAGCTACTATCTCTGAACACTGCTTGACGTGGGAGGTAATATCTTCCCATAGCGTTTGTCTCAACCATGTGCCCTAATTTAATATACTCATTCATAAACTTAACATAATTTTCTTTAAGTGAATGATTCTTATGTAATTTTTTCTCTAAGTTATGAAAGCGTGCCACTGCTTGGGCTTTTGAATCTCCTAATGTTTTATCCTGTTTAAAAGGGATTTTAACGACAAACCTACCATTATTGTCTCTTCTTGTTGTTTCTATAAAATGTTTTTCGCATATTTCAGCTTCTATGTCATCATTATCTTCTTCCATTTCCCAAAATTTTTCTAAATTTTCAACTTTTATAGTGGTTGCTGTTGTCACTGTACTTCCTTTTGATTTTGTACACCCTGATACTACCCAACCAAACTCTGTATTCTGTCCAAGAAGTCCGTCTATTTTTACTATCCCATTTTTGATGATTTGGGAATATAAGTCGGCTCCTATAATTAAGTCTATTCTACTAGGCTTATTAAATTTTGGATCGGCTAATACGAAATCTTGCCATTTTTGCTTATTAATTGTTGCAGTTTTACTAGGCAAGGCTTTCATTAATTTTGGCAGAACAATAGCTTGAAAATTGTGTGTTTTTTGTGTTAAGCGATTGAATGCATATCTTAACTGTGTACTTTGAAGTACTTGAATTCGTTTCTGATACGTCACTTATTTCTGTGACAGTTTTGATTCTGTATAATTTCAGAATTTGAGCTGCCTCTTCTGAGATAATAGTGCATTGAGATCCGCTATCGATCAATGCTCTAAAATTTTCATATTCACCATTCTTTACTCTGATCTTCACTATTGCTGTAGCCAATAGTGCTGTATCTTTTGAAACACATGTGTTCACTTTTTCATTTGAAATGTGAAGCATAGTGTTATGAGCTTTCTTGCAAAACGCACATGAATATTCGCAGGAGCATTTTTTGTGCTTTGATATTTTAAGGCACTTCCAGCACAGCTGCGCTTTTTTTGCCGTCTCGCATATATTTTTTGGATTCATTGCTTTAAACTTGTAGCATTGTGATACATAGTGTCCAGGTATTCCACAAACTGGACAGCTTTCTTTACCATTTGAATTTTTATTAAATTTATTGGTAGAATTTTTATTTCCTTCTTCATTACTCAATGAAGTTATAGAATTATAACGCTGTTCCAAAAATTCCATTACATCTGACAACTCTTGAATTTCTTTTGTCTTTTTGACGTGAGATTCATAGAGCTGCAGCGTTTCTTTGTTGAACTTTCTCAACAAAGTGTGGGCGAAAATTATGTCCACTTCTGTGGGTAAATTAGTTTTAAGTTTTATTATATGTATAGCCTCATTGCTATTATCAATAAAACTTTTAATATTTTTCGCGGAATCCATATTCAAATTTGGTAATTCAATTAATCGATTCCTTTCATCGGAAAAAATTTTCCTTTTATTTTCGAATCGCTTAATTAATAATTCCCAAACTGAATGGTAATTCCCAACTGAGCCAGTGAGCAAATGAGAAACCATGCTCTTGGCTTCACCCTTTAATGCCGTTTTTAAATAATTAAATTTTACTGGCATACTTAAATCTTCCCTATTATGAATTATTTCTGTAAATAATTCATAAAAAAGATCCCACTCTTTGGGTTCACCAAAAAATGTGGGTATTTGAATTTTAGGTAGCGTCGGAAGATCCTCTGTTTTTACGTCTACCTTATATGGTTTTGTATCCTGAGATACGCGCTCTAAAGTGTCTACCATATTCTGAGCATCGAATTTTAACTCATCAACATCTTCGTTTAATGAATGTTTTAACGAAGTAAAATAATTTATTTTTTCTTGGATCCTACTCCAAAGAAAATTAATTTTGTTTTTTCTGATGTTACTCCATCCCAAGGTAGCATTATTCAACCCTTTTTCGGTTTCTTCTAAATATACCCTGAGCTGATTTAAATTTTGTTCAAAATTGTCGGCTTGTTTCTGCATGTCGCTTTTCTCTGACATTATTACTGTCCCGGTATCAACAACCTGTTTTGAACACGACTGTATTTCAATGATACTTTTAATTTTACCTACTGTTTTTTCATATAAATTTTTGTTGAAATATTCATGATCTACTATTCCATTTTTAATAGTGTCTTATGATTGCTCATAAACTTTGACCTAATGGTTTCTAATTTTTGAACCTCCTCACTACTTATTATACCAGCTTCCATTTGCTGGATTTCTGTCATCAGTGTCGACTGATTATTTAGTAACTGAATTGTCGCCTCGGACATTATTTTTCTTATTTATACTATTTATCTCTAAACTTATCTGGAAATGATGTCCTTTTGCTGCTTCTCGGTTGCTCCCTGGATGTTTCTTCTCGGTTGCTCCCTGGATGCTGCTTCTCGGCTGCTTCTTCTCGGCTGTCGTTTCTGGGCTGTTCCCTGGTTGTAGCTTCTCGGTTGCTCCGTGAATGCTGCTTCTCGGCTGTCTCTTCTCGGCTGCTTCGTGAATGCTTTCTATTTTTATAATTTTTTTGTTGTAGACACTCACTTTCCGATGTTTTAGCCTCGGAACGCTTTATAATTTTTTTTTTTTAGATTTTCCGATGTTTTAGCCTCGGAACGCTTTATAATTTTTTGTGTATAAAAAATTATTAAACATAAAACCTTTTTTTTTTTTTTTTTTAGGTTTTTGTTTTTTTTTTTTTAAACAACTCTTAGGGGTTTTTTTTTTTTTTTACCCTTGAGTGTTCATTGTTATTTTCTGTGTTTCTTACCACGGGTGGGGGAAAACGACAGAATATTTTATTTTGCTACCTTAGCTACCGAACTGTAGAGTCTAAGGAGCTGGTTTAAAATTCTAAGTCTCTTACCACTGGTGGGGGAGACAATAGAATGCTCGAAGGACCAAAATGTAAATAATGGTCCAACGTTATAGTTTTCTGTGTTTCTTACCACGGTGGGGGAAAACGACAGAATGTTTTATTCTTTTAAATCCTTCTCCTTAAATACCTCGTTTGAGAAGTAAGAGAAGAGCATCTCTCAAATACATTGACATTTCTTACATTCTAACATGTGTCCTATGAAACCACTTGAGTTTTATGTTAGTCTTATCTTATTTCAGGCGTCTCTTACGAACATGAAAGAGGATCACACGCACTGAATTTTGTAACATTATCTTAAGAGTCGTTTATGTTTTGTAATCTATTTTTATGTTATCACCACATGGCGAGATCTGTGTTCATGCTTGAACAAATTATGAGCATATTTTTACACAGATATTTTTTCTCAAATCAACCAACTATGAGCAGATATTTTTCGAAAAAGATTTGAACTTTAATAAAACAGATTTTTGGTTAACTAATATTAAACAGGTAAGAATGCTCTAGTCGAGACGGCTCGACTAGGAGATACCCTGAGCCCTGCGAAGTGCCGAAACTTCAAATATTCTATGCTTAGTTTACTTACACATATATTGCAAGCAACACATAAACACACACAGACGCACGCTCAAGCACACGCTCTGCCAACTGCGCAGTTGACGTAGCGACTGGGCTGGGCTGGGCGCTTGGGCTGCAAGAGGCTTATGTTGTGGAAATTAAATGTTTAATAACTTTTTATACCCTGAGCCCATTGAAAATGGGAAATCAGGGTATAATGTTTTTGTGAAAATGTATGTAACAGGCAGAAGGAGACGTCGCAGACCACACAAAGTATATATATTCTTGATCAGCTCGATGAGCTGAGTTGATATAGCCCTGTCCGTCTGTTCGTCCGTCCGTCCGTCCGTCCGTCCGTCTGTGTGAACGCAGCGATCTCGTAAACCACAGAAGCTAGAGAGCTGAAATTTGACATGTATACTCCTGAATACCATACGCTATACGAGTTTTTTTCAAAAATTCGATAACTCTTTCCGTTCTCTTTTTATCGATAAATTTCGATAACTTTTCGTCTCTTTTACGTACCGTAAGAGCTAGAGACATGAAATTTACTGTGTAGATGCCTGTTGTGAATGCAGACATTTTGTAATTTTTGGATTTTGGGTGCCACGCCCCCTTCGCCTTTGCAAAAAACGCATTTCAAATACTAGAGACTTGGGCTTCGGCACATACATATGAATTACATAATCAATCCCTAAAAGTTTGAATAAGAAAGTCCTTTTAGAAAGTTAAGGTTATTAACCATTTTAATTTCCATAACAGAAGCGTCTTGCAGCCCAAGCGCTGTCGCTACGTCAACTGCGCAGTTGGCAGAGCGTGTGCTTGAGCGTGCGTCTGTGTGTGTGTATGTGTTGCTTGCAATATATGTATATGTAAACTAAGCATAGAATATTTGAAGTATCGGCACTTCGCAGGGCTCAGGGTATCTCCTAGTCGAGCCGTCTCGAATAGAGCATGCTTATTTGTTTTGTTTTATTTTTATTTTTTTTTCGAAAATAGTTGCTTTCTCCAACTTCTGTTTTATTTCATGAATATAGCTACACTTTTTACCACAAAACTAAGAAATTCGAAGTGCATGTTGTTCAATGACCAACCGAAAATCCATCTTTTTGCATATTCAATTTCTAGAGTGAATGCACAGATATCTTTTCGTAAATTAACCAATTATGAGCATATTTTTACACAGATATTTTTTCTCAAATCAACCAACTATGAGCAGATATTTTTCGAAAAAGATTTGAACTTTAATAAAACAGATTTTTGGTTAACTAATATTAAATAAAAATGCATTAAAAAAGAAAGTGGTGTAACCTGTAAGCAGCAGTCTATTATTTAACTATGAAGAATAAATGGATTGAAGGGAACTTAAAAAGAAAAATTGTTGAAGAATCTTAATATTAACGATGCCAAACACAAGTAAGAACTTTCCAGTCGGGCGCTACCACATTGCGAAATACTTATTCACGGCACCTAGTTCCATTGAGGGTGTAGATAGCTGTTTGATCTAGGCCTGTCAATGCTTGTATACATTCCAAATCTCAACTCTAGTACTTCTAAAAGTAGTGCTTCTAAGATACAGGATAATGCATTATCCTATTTACCGCGACCCTTGTGACGAGGGTATATATTCCAAATTTCAAGTCTCTATCTTCAATAGCGTAGAAATGGTTTGCGTCCATACGGACAGACGGACATCATGACGGACAGTACACAATATACATACATATTTGTATTTGTATATATGTATTTGACTTTGTGTATTTGAATAATAAATAAAAATAGGAACCAAAAAATATTTAACGAATACATAAACTAACAAGTAAGGAAACTCGAGTCGGGCGCCCCGACTAGGAGATCCCCTGAGTTCGTGTGATTTGCGTTTTTTAAAATACTGCAGAGTTTGCATATAGCATAAACGTATACACAAAATTCTATTTAAAATTGTTAATCATTAGCGCCATCTATGTTTCGCATCGATAAAGCCGCTAATAATTAGCAAACCATCGCGCTATCTATGAGATATACACTAAAACTTGCTAAACTAAACTATACTTAAACTACCCTCAATTTAAATAATTGGGCAAAACAAATAAAGAACCGAGCCTCATACCGCCACCTTCGGTAGATCATTTAGTTCCTCGTGCTACACATCTTCGAATGCAGCCAGCGGGTGTAAATATTATTGCTTCATCAAATGTACCGTCGTCTTCGCAAAATCCACAAGCACAATTGACTACAATTGCAATTGGAAAGGGGACGCAAACATCTACTATGAATTTGGCAGTACAACACATGATAAAATAATGTATGGGGATAGCGGTAAGCCCGTCTGGAACAAGTGTAAGCCATAGCAGTGTACCTGGAAGCATGATAGGTATACCCCCAGCATCGCCAGTAACGCCAAGTCGATGATAACCTTTTAGGAAATTAAGAAAGGTTATTGAAAAATACATTAATTTTAAAATTTTCAACAAATTCCAATACAATGTTAATAAATGTTTGTATTCATTTTCCGTACTTTTACACCCCTAGCCTGAAATTACCAAGATAGTAAGCGAAACGCTTCTGTAATATACAAAATGAAACTCAATATTTATTAAATTAATTTTAATGTGGCGGGATACAATTGTTTCGATAAAACTAGAGGTTACAATTTTTACCTCATAAACAATAAGGGGTATAATGGAAGGTGTATTTCCAGATATCTTGACATTTTGAAAAAATATATGCGCATTTTCAGCACAAGTTGCTTCCCATTAATGTCTACCCATAACGACGAATTGCATATACATACGAACTCACATACACAAAAATTATTTTAAGCTATAAATTCACTGAATATTTACGAGTTTAAATCGATTTTTAGGTTTGGATAGGTTCGTTAGTACATTGACATTATTTGTATTATGTGAAATTAAAATTGCACGTAATTAACTTGAGAACAAAATATACTCAAATGTACATATATACATTCAAACATACATAAATACAATCATTTATTAATTCAATATACACTAATCTGGAATCAGACCATTCCATTCCAATCGTGTGTTATGTTTTTATACCCTGAGCCCATTAAAATTGGGAAATCAGGGTATAATGTTTTTGTGAAAATGTATGTAACAGGCAGAAGGAGACGTCGCAGACCATACAAAGTATATATATTCTTGATCAGCTCGATGAGCTGAGTTGATATAGCCCTGTCCGTCTGTCCGTCCGTCCGTCCGTCCCTCCGTCCGTCTGTGTGAACGCAGCGATCTCGTAAACCACAGAAGCTAGAGAGCTGAAATTTGACATGTATACTCCTGAATGCCATACACTATACGAGTTTTTTTTTCAAAAATTCGATAACTCTTCCCGTTTTTTTTTATCGATAAATTTCGATAACTTTTCGTCTCTTTTACGTACCGTAAGAGCTAGAGACCTGAAATTCACTATGTAGATTCCTGTTGTGAATACAGACATTTTGTAATTTTTGGATTTTGGATGCCACGCCCCCTTCGCCTTTGCAAAAAACGCATTTCAAATACTAGAGACTTGTGCTTCGGCTCATACATATGAATAACATAATCATGCCCTGAAAGTTTGAATAAGAAAGTCCTTCCAGAAAAAAGTCATTAAACATTTAATTTCCCATAGCGTAGGCGTCTTGAAGCCCAAGCGCAGTTGCTACGTCAACTGCGCAGTTGGCAGAGCGTGTGCTTGAGCGTGCGTCTGTGTGTGTATGTGTTGCTTGCAATATATGTATATGTAAACTAAGCATACAATATTTGAAGTATCGGCACTTCGCAGGGCTCAGGGTATCTCCTAGTTGAGCCGTCTCGACTAGAGCATTCTTACGTGTTAGTTTATGTATTCGTTAAATATATTTTGGTTCCTATTTATATTTATTATTCACAAAGTCAAATATGTATATTGTGTACTGTCCGTCATGATGTCCGTCTGTCCGTATGGACGAAAACCATTTCTACGCTATTGAAGATAGAGACTTGAAATTTGGAATATATACCATCGTCAGAAAAAGTATAAAAGTATCAAGATTTTCCGGATACGCTCACAAGGGTCGCGGTACTAGAATTGAGATTTGGAATGTATACACGCATTGACAGGCCTAGATCAAAAAGCTATCTACACCCTCAATGGAACTAGGTGCCGTGAATAAGTATTTCGCAGTTGCTAGCGCCCGACTGGAAAGTTCTTATTTGGTGCTTTTGGCATCGTTAATATTAAGATTCTTCAACAATTTTTATACGCTGAGCCCATTGAAAATGGGAAATCAGGGTATAATGTTTTTGTGCAAATGTATGTAACAGGCAGAAGGAGACGTCGCAGACCATACAAAGTATATATATTCTTGATCAGCTCGATGAGTTGAGTTGAAATAGCCCTGTCCGTCTGTCCGTCTGTCCGTCCGTCCGTCCGTCCGTCTGTGTGAACGCAGCGATCTCGTTAACCACAGAAGCTAGAGAGCTGAAATTTGACATGTATACTCCTGAATACCATATGCTATACGAGTTTTTTTCAAAAATTCGATAACTCTTCCCGTTCTCTTTTTATCGATAAATTTCGATAACTTTTCGTCTCTTTTACGTACCGTAAGAGCTAGAGACCTGAAATTCACTATATAGATTCCTGTTGTGAATGCAGACATTTTGTAATTTTTGGTTTTTGGATGCCACGCCCCCTTCGCCTTTGCAAAAAACGCATTTCAAATACTAGAGACTTGGGCTTCGGCACATACATATGAATTACATAATCAATCCCTAAAAGTTTGAATAAGAAAGTCCTTTTAGAAAGTTAAGGTTATTAACCATTTTAATTTCCATAACAGAAGCGTCTTGCAGTCCAAGCGTAGTCGCTACGTCAACTGCGCAGTTGGGTGCTTGAGTGTGCGTCTGTTTGTGTGTGTGTTGCTTACTAAACTAAACTAAGCATAGAATATTTGAAGTATCGGCACTTCGCAGGGCTCAGGGTATCTCCTAGTCGAGCGGTCTCGACTAGAGCACTCTTACTTGTTTTCCTTTGATGTTGTACTACTGCCCAAATTTGCAATAATATTATGATCGGAGCTCTGCGGTGGCTAAGGAAGCACAATTTTTTTTTCTTTAGTCAAAAGTTTGTTGGTTGCCATCCTTTGAGGCATAGAGAATTCTCGATTTGGAAAATTGGCTCGTTGGAAACATTCTATATCCCGATACAAAAAAAGGTTTATTGATTATTTGAGTATATCCGGACTGATTGAGTGTGACTTCAGTAGTAAGACACCCATCTCCAAAACATCACCATGTCACCTCCAAATGTGTTTAGTGACAGAATCATTTTTATACCCCGAGCGCATGGAAAATGGGGAATCAGGGTATAATAGTTTTGTTGAAATGTATGTAACAAGCAGAAAGAGGCGTAGCAGACCCCATAAAGTATATTTATTCTTGATCTGGGAGACAAGCCGAGTCGATTTAGCACTGTCCGTCTTTCCGTTTGTCTGTCCGTCCGTCCGTATGTGTGAACGCGTCAATCTCAGAATCTATAAGAGCTAGGCTTCGAAATTTTTTTATGTAGTTCCCTGAATAGCATGCGCAGAATTTCGATAACTCTTCCCGTTTTAATGTTATCGATTAAAAACGAAATCGATATTCATCTGTAAAATTCTATCTAACTCATCTTTATAGCTAGAGTCTTCAAAATTTATTTTTAGTTTCATGTGTATTTAATACAATTTGTATTTATTTTTTTTTATGCCATACTTCTTCGCCCTAAATTTGCAAAATACGCATGGATGTCAAGCCCCCTTCTCCTCAAATTTTTAAAACACGCATTTCAAATACTGGAGACTTGTGCTTTGACCAATACACGCATATGAGTGACATAATCACTCCCTGAATGTTTGATTAAGAAAGTCCATCCGGAAAAAATGTTATATATTTAATTTCCCATAATATATGTGTATGTATGTGTGTGTGTGTTTATGTGTTGCTTGTGATGTACATACATATAAAAGAAACAGAATTGCGGAATAGCGGCTCTTCACTGGGCTTAGGGTATCCCGTAGGCGTGCGCCACCAATTATTCATTTCTTATTTGTTTTTTTTTTGTTTTATTTTTATTTTTTTTTTCGAAAATAGTTGCTTTCTCCAACTTCTGTTTTATTTCATGAATATAGCTACACTTTTTACCACAAAACTAAGAAATTCGAAGTGCATGTTGTTCAATGACCAACCGAAAATCCATCTTTTTGCATATTCAATTTCTAGAGTGAATGCACAGATATCTTTTCGTAAATTAACCAATTATGAGCATATTTTTACACAGATATTTTTTCTCAAATCAACCAACTATGAGCAGATATTTTTCGAAAAAGATTTGAACTTTAATAAAACAGATTTTTGGTTAACTAATATTAAATAAAAATGCATTAAAAAAGAAAGTGGTGTAACCTGTAAGCAGCAGTCTATTATTTAACTATGAAGAATAAATGGATTGAAGGGAACTTAAAAAGAAAAATTGTTGAAGAATCTTAATATTAACGATGCCAAACACAAGTAAGAACTTTCCAGTCGGGCGCTACCACATTGCGAAATACTTATTCACGGCACCTAGTTCCATTGAGGGTGTAGATAGCTGTTTGATCTAGGCCTGTCAATGCTTGTATACATTCCAAATCTCAACTCTAGTACTTCTAAAAGTAGTGCTTCTAAGATACAGGATAATGCATTATCCTATTTACCGCGACCCTTGTGACGAGGGTATATATTCCAAATTTCAAGTCTCTATCTTCAATAGCGTAGAAATGGTTTGCGTCCATACGGACAGACGGACATCATGACGGACAGTACACAATATACATACATATTTGTATTTGTATATATGTATTTGACTTTGTGTATTTGAATAATAAATAAAAATAGGAACCAAAAAATATTTAACGAATACATAAACTAACAAGTAAGGAAACTTGAGTCGGGCGCCCCGACTAGGAGATCCCCTGAGTTCGTGTGATTTGCGTTTTTTAAAATACTGCAGAGTTTGCATATAGCATAAACGTATACACAAAATTCTATTTAAAATTGTTAATCATTAGCGCCATCTATGTTTCGCATCGATAAAGCCGCTAATAATTAGCAAACCATCGCGCTATCTATGAGATATACACTAAAACTTGCTAAACTAAACTATACTTAAACTACCCTCAATTTAAATAATTGGGCAAAACAAATAAAGAACCGAGCCTCATACCGCCACCTTCGGTAGATCATTTAGTTCCTCGTGCTACACATCTTCGAATGCAGCCAGCGGGTGTAAATATTATTGCTTCATCAAATGTACCGTCGTCTTCGCAAAATCCACAAGCACAATTGACTACAATTGCAATTGGAAAGGGGACGCAAACATCTACTATGAATTTGGCAGTACAACACATGATAAAATAATGTATGGGGATAGCGGTAAGCCCGTCTGGAACAAGTGTAAGCCATAGCAGTGTACCTGGAAGCATGATAGGTATACCCCCAGCATCGCCAGTAACGCCAAGTCGATGATAACCTTTTAGGAAATTAAGAAAGGTTATTGAAAAATACATTAATTTTAAAATTTTCAACAAATTCCAATACAATGTTAATAAATGTTTGTATTCATTTTCCGTACTTTTACACCCCTAGCCTGAAATTACCAAGATAGTAAGCGAAACGCTTCTGTAATATACAAAATGAAACTCAATATTTATTAAATTAATTTTAATGTGGCGGGATACAATTGTTTCGATAAAACTAGAGGTTACAATTTTTACCTCATAAACAATAAGGGGTATAATGGAAGGTGTATTTCCAGATATCTTGACATTTTGAAAAAATATATGCGCATTTTCAGCACAAGTTGCTTCCCATTAATGTCTACCCATAACGACGAATTGCATATACATACGAACTCACATACACAAAAATTATTTTAAGCTATAAATTCACTGAATATTTACGAGTTTAAATCGATTTTTAGGTTTGGATAGGTTCGTTAGTACATTGACATTATTTGTATTATGTGAAATTAAAATTGCACGTAATTAACTTGAGAACAAAATATACTCAAATGTACATATATACATTCAAACATACATAAATACAATCATTTATTAATTCAATATACACTAATCTGGAATCAGACCATTCCATTCCAATCGTGTGTTATGTTTTTATACCCTGAGCCCATTAAAATTGGGAAATCAGGGTATAATGTTTTTGTGAAAATGTATGTAACAGGCAGAAGGAGACGTCGCAGACCATACAAAGTATATATATTCTTGATCAGCTCGATGAGCTGAGTTGATATAGCCCTGTCCGTCTGTCCGTCCGTCCGTCCGTCCCTCCGTCCGTCTGTGTGAACGCAGCGATCTCGTAAACCACAGAAGCTAGAGAGCTGAAATTTGACATGTATACTCCTGAATGCCATACACTATACGAGTTTTTTTTTTCAAAAATTCGATAACTCTTCCCGTTTTTTTTTATCGATAAATTTCGATAACTTTTCGTCTCTTTTACGTACCGTAAGAGCTAGAGACCTGAAATTCACTATGTAGATTCCTGTTGTGAATACAGACATTTTGTAATTTTTGGTTTTTGGATGCCACGCCCCCTTCGCCTTTGCAAAAAACGCATTTCAAATACTAGAGACTTGTGCTTCGGCTCATACATATGAATAACATAATCATGCCCTGAAAGTTTGAATAAGAAAGTCCTTCCAGAAAAAAGTCATTATACCCTGAGCCCATTGAAAATGGGAAATCAGGGTATAATGTTTTTGTGAAAATGTATGTAACAGGCAGAAGGAGACGTCGCAGACCATACAAAGTATATATATTCTTGATCAGCTCGATGAGCTGAGTTGATATAGCCCTGTCCGTCTGTCCGTCCGTCCGTCCGTCCGTCTGTGTGAACGCAGCGATCTCGTAAACCACAGAGGCTAGAAAGCTGAAATTTGACATGTATACTCCTGAATACCATACGCTATACGCGTTTTTTTCAAAAATTCGATAACTCGTCCCGTTCTCTTTTTATCGATAAATTTCGATAACTTTTCGTCTCTTTTACGTACCGTAAGAGCTAGAGACATGAAATTCACTATGTAGATGCCTGTTGTCAATACAGACATTTTGTAATTTTTGGATTTTGGATGCCACGCCCCCTTCGCCTTTGCAAAAAACGCATTTCAAATACTAGAGACTTGGGCTTCGGCACATACATATGAATTACATAATCAATCCCTAAAAGTTTGAATAAGAAAGTCCTTTTAGAAAGTTAAGGTTATTAACCATTTTAATTTCCATAACAGAAGCGTCTTGCAGTCCAAGCGTAGTCGCTACGTCAACTGCGCAGTTGGGTGCTTGAGTGTGCGGCTGTTTGTGTGTGTGTTGCTTACTAAACTAAACTAAGCATAGAATATTTGAAGTATCGACACTTCGCAGGGCTCAGGGTATCTCCTAGTCGAGCGGTCTCGACTAGAGCACTCTTACTTGTTTTCTTGTTGGACTTTCCTAATTAAACTTTTAGGGAGTGATTTACTCATTCGTATGTACATATATATGTATTTGCCAAAGCACAAGTCTCTAGTATTTGTATTTTGTGACATCCAAATTCCTAAAATTAAAAAATTTTTGTATTCATTACACGGATCGTTTTAGTGAATATCAAGTCTCTAGCTCTTACGGTACGAAAATATAAAGAAAAGTTATCGAAATTTATCGAGAAGTGAATATGAAGAGTTATCGAGTTTTTGAAAAAATTTAATTTACGTATGATATTCACGAGTATACATACATGTCAAATTTCAGTTCTTTAGCTACCGTGGTTTACGTGATCACTGCGTTCACACAGACGGATAGACGGGCATACGAATGGGGCTATATCTACTCAGCTCATCGAGCTGTTCAAGAATATATGTATATACTTTGTGTAGTCTGCCACGTCTCCTTTTGCCTGTTACATACATTTTATCAAAAACATTATACCCTCTTTTCTCAATTTCAATGGGTTCAGTGTATAAAATTAAAAAGCTGACTGCCCCTGGATTCGAAACTATCGTGTCTTTAATCGATGCGTGTCGCTTCAGCTAACACCGCCACTACACTTTAAAGCAAACCAATTGCGTCATGACTTTCGGGTATGAACCACTGACGGCAGACTAGACTCCGGCATAGTTGACAATAAATATTATTTCAGCTTTGCAGATCATGCAAAGGTGCCAAATTTCAGTTCTTTAGCTACCGTGGTTTACGTGATCACTGCGTTCACACAGACGGATAGACGGGCATACGAATGGGGCTATATCTACTCAGCTCATCGAGCTGTTCAAGAATATATGTATATACTTTGTGTAGTCTGCCACGTCTCCTTTTGCCTGTTACATACATTTTATCAAAAACATTATACCCTGATTTCTCAATTTCAATGGGTTCAGTGTATAAAATTAAAAAGCTGACTGCCCCTGGATTCGAAACTATCGTGTCTTTAATCGATGCGTGTCGCTTCAGCTAACACCGCCACTACACTTTAAAGCAAACCAATTGCGTCATGACTTTCGGGTATGAACCACTGACGGCAGACTAGACTCCGGCATAGTTGACAATAAATATTATTTCAGCTTTGCAGATCATGCAAAGGTGCCACCATTGACTTATGTCAGGCCGGATGTGTAGAGTTCCTAATCTTAACTCTCTAGAATGTCTACAAGTAGTGTTTCTGAGATACAGAAAAAAACATTATCAGATTTTCCACGCCGTCAGTGGGCGTATTATTAAAGACTTAACACTTTAACTGACGAGGGTATACACGAGTATATATTCCAAATTTCAAATCTCTGGCTTCTTTCTATAGATTAGTAATTACGTTGGACCCATTTATAACAAACATAATTGTAACAAGTAAGAATGTTCGAAGTGCCGATACTTCAAATATTGTATGCTTAGTTTACATATACATATATTGCAAGCAACACATACACACACACAGACGAACGCTCAAGCACACGCTCTGCCAACTGCGCAGTTGCCGTAGCGACAGCGGTTGGGCTGCAAGAGGCTTATGTTGTGGAAACTAAATGTTTAATAACTTTTTTTCTAGAAAGACTTTTTTATTCAAACTTTCAGGGCATGATTATATTATTCATATGTGTGTATGTGCCGAAGCACAAGTCTCTAGTATTTTAAATGCGTTTTTTGCAAATTTAGGGCGAAGGGGGCGTGGCATCAAAAATCCAAAAATTAAAAAATGTCTGTATTCACAACAGGAATCTACATAGTGAATTTCAGGTCTCTAGCTCTTACGGTACGTAAAAGAGACGAAAAGTTATCGAAATTTATCGATAAAAAGAGAACGGGAAGAGTTATCGAATTTTTGAAAAAAACTCGTATAGCGTATGGTATTCAGGAGTATACATGTCAAATTTCAGCTCTCTAGCTTCTGTGGTTTACGAGATCGCTGCGTTCACACAGACGGACGGACGGACGGACGGACGGACAGACGGACAGGGCTATATCAACTCAGCTCATCGAGGTGATCAAGAATATATATACTTTGTGTGGTCTGCATCGTCTCCTTCTGCCTGTTACATACATTTTCAGAACAACATTATACCCTGATTTCCCATTTTCAATGGGCTCAGGGTATAAAAATTGAACTTTAACTAAATATTTGTAATAGTGATTCAACAATTGGCTTTACAATTATAACGTTTTTCGCCTTACAAACTTGTGATTATCACTAAATCTATTTTATCCTTGAAAAACCTAAAAACTTATACTTGCAAATGTGAGGTACTCATGTCACACAACACTTTCATCACCAGACCTTATCTTCTTCATGGTATCCTCTTCATATTCCGTGTGTGATTGAAGAGTGCAGCGATTTCCTACAGATACCGTTATTAAAGCTTTTTAATTTTTCCCTGTAAACTTCTGTGTTCCCTTCTATTTGGAAAGAGTCTTTCATTATCCCTCTATATAAACAAGTAAGAAATTTTTAGTCGGGGATAGGGGATACCCTGAACCCAGCGAAGAACCGCTATTTCGCGAATTCTCTTTCTTTTATACATATGTATGTACATCACAAGTATCACATAAACTACTTTCTTTACCATATTTACCTCTTAACTATTCATTAATTGATAAAACACTAATATAATATATATAATATAAGATACTGCTTAATTTTGTTTAAAAAATCCGATAACTATTCCCGTTTTAATGTTATGTATTAAAAACGCTAGCGTACTTCAGTTATTAAATGAAATCTATTTACTTTAATCTGTATATAATACAATTTTTATTGTTGTTATATTTTTAATTAGGTCGGGTCGCTCACTCTTCGACCATCGGAAACTGTTAACATAAGTACGGTTCGTGGCTGCGAGAAAGCAGCGGATGTATCCACTCGCACACCAATAACAGTGCTTCTGCCACTAATATGCTGCCGCGCGACCTGGCGAAATTGGCGTCGCACAATGTCAGGCCAAAATAAAAAGTGTAAGCGGCACGAAAGCACATCGATACCAAGGATTTCAAATAGAGAAGGACATCGTGCGAATGTCACAGCATATACGAGGGATATCCTTCTCCTATTAAGGACATAGACAACCCAGAAAAGTAACAGCTGCCCCAACAAAGACATGTCTTAAACGCGGCTGAGTTGAACGTTAGTAACGGCGAATCATGGGACAGGTATAGGGTAGCGTTTACGTAGCCGTGTGCAAACAGTCTGTAACTGTGTCTTTGAATACAATGAATACAATGCGTCGAACGCTACTTTGCGATCATTAAATTCCATTGTGATAAGACACATTACAAAGTCGGCGCAATTCGGCAATCATTGAAGGATTCTGGGGATCTTCTAGTTGAGCTGATTCAACTATGGCAATGTTACTTGTTATAGCCCATTGAAAATGGGAAATCAGGGTGTAATGTTTTTGTGAAAATGTATGTAACAGGCAGAAGGAGACGTCGCAGACCCCACAAACAATATATATTCTTGATCAGCTCGATGAGCTGAGTTGATATAGTCCTGTCCGTCTATCCATCCATCTGTGTAAACGCAGCGATCTCATAAACCACAGAAGCTAAAGAGCTGAAATTTGACATGTATGCTCGTGAATACCCTACGCTATACGAGTTTTTTCAAAACTTCGATAACTCATCCCGTTCTCATTTTATCGATAAATTTCGATAACTTTTCGTCTCTTTTACGTACCGTAAGAGCTAGAGACATGAAATGTACTATGTAGATGCCTGTTATAAATACAAACATTTTGTAATTTTTGGATTTTAGATAATAATAATAATATAAGCTTCGAAATAGTTATTCTCAACAGAATTCTTTGGGTTCTACCCTTTAAAGACAGAAGTTTAAGCGAAAATCCCATTTGGTCAAGTTTTTGAAGTAAAATATCATGCTGAACAGAGTCAATTGCCTTACTGAAGTCTGTATATATAACAACAGTTTGCATTTTATTTAAAAAGCTTTCATTAACTAGGGATGAAAGTTCCAATAAGTTAGTTGAGGTTGATCGATTCTAAACAAAGCCATGCTGAGATGGTGGAATAATGCATTTGCAAAAATGTTGCAAGTTCGAAGTTATCATTTTTCGTATAACTTCGTCTTCCAGAGGAAAAAGAAACGCTTCTTTCCAAGTTGAAGGGAATACCGAGGTATCAAGGGACAAATTCAACAGTTTTAATTAAGCTGACCGCAAAGAATCACTACATTCTTTAATCACACAACTAGGAATACCATCCGTTCCAGGAGAGAACGATGATTTCAACGTCCGGATAGCGAATAACAGAGAAGTAGGAGAAATGTTAGAAGCAATAGTGGCATTTATATTCATCATATAATTAAAAGTTCGATGTTAAATGGTATATGGATGGGCAGATTTATAAGTGGATTGGAAGAAATTTGAAATTAGATCAGAAGCATCTTGATCTATCTAAGTTTGTGAGAGTAAGAAGTATTTTCGTTTGCGCTCCGTACTTTTATATTTTCTGTGCTTTAAATTGTTTTAATATTTACTTATTGTTGCAGTTATTTAATTGCTGTGATTTGTGCTTCTAACAATAGTGTTTGTTTTGTCACTTACATAGTTTTGTGAGAGTTGTTAATAATATTAAATTTGTGAGGGTTAGTAATTATATTAAATTTGCAATTTTCGTCTTCGTTTTAGTATACATAGCTGTTAAATCCCACTTCCTCTCGGAATCTTTTACCTTCTCATCACTTTATAATGTTGAGATTATTGGAGTTTAAATAACTCTGCAGTCCTGTTCCCTGTACGTTACTTGTTCATATATACCTCCCTCTTCTGATTTACAAGTTTATAGTCAGCATATATCTTGTATTAAAGAAATGTATGGGTATGTTCAAGATAACGACCTGTTTCTTGTAATGGGTGATTTTACTATACCGAACACTTCTTGGGCATCATCTCTCAATTTAAATCATCTTATTCCAACAATGGATCATTATCTTTTTGATGAATTGTTTAACCTTTCCATGTTTCAGATGAACTCGATCTCTAATCATTTTAATCGATCTCTTGATCTTGTTTTTACTAATGATGATACCATCATTAGGGTTTTAAGATCAACACCCTTTTGTATTCCTGAGGATATACATCATCCGACCTTGGAGGTTTTAATACCTATTGACTGTCCACCAATTTCAACGTCTTTATCATTTAAACAACGTCGTTGTTTTAAAAAATGTAATTTTGTTTTGCTTAATGATCTCATTAATGCAGCGGACTGGTTCCCTTTGTATGAGGCAACTGAGGTTGGTTTTTTTTATATTTTATAGTACTTTAAATTCTATCCTAGACAGTTGTGTTCCTATATGTATTACAAAATCCCTTTCTAATAAACCACCCTAGTTTACTCCGACTCTTTCGAATTTAAAAAATATTAAATCTAAATATTTTAAAAAGTCGGGCTCGATTGTTGACTGGTCTAAATACTCTTTTAGCTAAGTCAAATTTCAATATTTTTAACTCTATTTGCTATGAGAATTACCTCTTACGCTGTAGAAGGCAGTTTGTTCGCGACCCTAAAATGTTAATTCATTTGTAAATTCGAAGCGTAAATTTTCTGGATTTCCCTCTTCATTTTTCTTGGGTTTAGACAAGACCTGTAATGATCAAGATGCCTCTGATCTATTTGCAGATTTCTGCCGATCCACTTACTCTTCTGCCATTCCCGATACCAAATCACATTCAACTTTGAATAGTATAATGAATGTAAATACCATTATTGCTTCAAACATTTCGGCTACCTCTCTCTTATCCGCTATTCGGACGTTGAAATCATCGTTATTCCTAGTTGTGTGATTAAAGAATGCAGTGTTTCTTTGCGGTCACCTTTATTAAAACTGTTTAATTTGTCCCTTAATACCTCAGTATTCCCTTCAATTTGGAAAGAATCATTTATTAATCTTCTGTATATAAAATGGCGGAAGATCTGATATTTGAAATTATAGAGGTATTGCGAAGCTTTCTGCTATTCCGAAGTTATTTGAAAAAATTATAACTTCGAACTTGCGACATTTTTGCAAATCGATTATTGCACCATCTCAGCATGGCTTTGTTCAGAATCTAATTTTTAGTTCCTTCTCGTATTTCCCATCACTTTCGTCCTCTATATTTAGCTATATGTATATCTGATTACTCCTTGCATAGTGCGTTTCATGTCTTATGTGCTGCCTATAATAAATATTTTTATGTATTTGCTTCAGAGCTCTCTCTTCCTTTAATAAAATCCTTGCTTTCAGCTTACCTCAGAGAAATCACACCCAGGGCAGAAGAGTGAGAATGCACAGGAATTGACAATTCTCCCTACTTGTGTTGTGTTTTCTCATTTCTGTAAAATATATAAATATATGTTCTTCTTCTTCCTGTTTTTATACCCTGAGCCTATTGAAAATGGGAAATCAGGGTAAAATGGTTTTTGTGAAAATGTATGTATCAGGCAGAAGACGTCGCAGACCATACAAAGTATATATATTCTTGATCAGCTCGATGAGCTGAGTTGAAATAGCCCTGTCCGTCTGTCCGTCCGTCCGTCCCTCCGTCCGTCCGTCCGTCTGTGTGAACGCAGCGATCTCGTAAACCACAGAAGCTAGAGAGCTGAAAGTTGACATGTATACTCCTGAATACCATACGCTATACGAGTTTTTTTCAAAAATTCGATAACTCTTCCCGTTCTCTTTTTATCGATAAATTTCGATAACTTTTCGTCTCTTTTACGTACCGTAAGAGCTAGAGACCTGAAATTCACTATATATATTCCTGTTGTGAATACAGACATTTTGTAATTTTTGGATTTTGGATGCCACGCCCCCTTCGCCCTAAATTTGCAAAAAACGCATTTCAAATACTAGAGACTTGTGCTTCGGCACATACACACATATGAATAACATAATCATGCCCAGAAAGTTTGAATAAAAAAGTCTTTCTAGAAAAAAGTTATTAAACATTTAATTTCCCATAGCGTATATGTATATGTAAACTAAGCATAGAATATTTGAAGTATCGGCACTTTGCAGGGCTCAGGGTATCTCCTAGTCGAGCCGTCTCGACTAGAGCATTCTTACTTGTTATGGTAAAGCTATGTTTGTAGATTAATTTTGAAACTAAATATTTTTAATTTCTTCACTCCCTATCTTTCATAGTTCAATGATATCACTAACCATATTTGGCTGTGATTCGGGGCATAGCTCTCCAAATAATATACCCCCAGCGGGTGGTGCTATCGTTGATGAAATTTTGTTATTTTTAGGCTTTTACTTTAATTACTTATTAGTGACATTCGTTTTGTCAACTATATAATAAATACAAAATATTACGCGACGACGAGTGAGAATCTTCTTCATGCATATTTTCATCTAATAGCTAAATACATATTAGACTGACGGCAGAATGCGCGTGAGTGGCGATAGATAATATAATGACCGAGAAAGGTCTGCATGCATATTTACATGTAATCGGTTAATAAATGTCAGAAGAGAAGAGAGTCAAAGTGACAAAATGAAGCTAGTTGCGAGTTGGGAGAATGCGATTCTGAATCGCTTTGCTGCTACGTATGTTTTTGTTCTATTCGAGCTTAAGTCTCCATTATTTATAGTGAAATATGTATTGTTTTGGCAATATAATATTAATTTACAGCTTCTCTCATAATGATACATATTTTAAGGCATTTGCTTTAAATCCAATATGAGAAGCACAAACTAAAATTCTTCGAGAAAGAAGTGAATGCAAAGGCCGATGATGCCCTTGCTTTTTTCTGAGAACCTTCTGTCATACATGAAAAGTAGGGATATACGGAAAAGACTACTGTTAAGAACGAAATTAAAAAATAATAGTTTTTCCCCATTTTATCAAGAACAAGTAAGAAAACTCTAGTCGAGACTGCTCGACTACGAAGTCCCCTGAACCCCACGTTGAATCGTTATTCCGCGAATTCTGTTTCTTTTATATCTACATATGTACATCACAAGCAACACATACACATACGCACAATCACACGCTCTGCGAACTGCGCAGTTGACGTAGCAACTGCGCTTGGGCTGCCAGACGCCTATATTATCAGGTTATAATGGTTTTATTGAAATGTATGTAACAGGGAGAAGAAGGCGTGGTAGACCCCATAAAGTATAAAGTATACATATATTATAGATCAGGGAGACAAGACGAGCCGATTTAGCCCTGCCCGTCTGTCTGTCTGACTGTCCGTCCGTCTGTCTGTATGTGTAAACATTGACGCGTTTAGAATCTATAAGAGCAAGAAACTTGAAATTTTTATGTACGTCCCTGTATAGCACGCGCAGGTCAAGTTTGTTATAAAAATTCGATAACTCATCTCGATTTAATGTTATCGATCAAAAACGAAATCGATATTCAGTTATTAAATTACATCGCATAAAACTTTGGAGCTAGAGTCTCCAAATTTGTTTTTAGTTGTATTTCTATTTTATGCAATTTTGATTTTTATTAAATTTTTGATACTTGCTCCAAATTTCCCCAATTATTTAATGGAAAGGTAGTTGCAAAAACAGGTAATTTATGAATGAGCTTGCATTTTTATATATTGGAATTTATTCAATTTCGAACAATAGATGGCGCTATTGGCCAAAAATTTTAAATTGATTTTTTTTTTGCATATATATATGCTATTTGCAAGCTCCGCAGTATTTTAAAAAACTCAGTTCGAACGTGGTTCAGGGGATCTCCTACTCGGGGCGCCCGCCTAGAGTTTTCTTACTTGTGATGCCCTGATCCCATTAAAAATGGGAAATCAGGGTATAATGGTTTGATCTAGATCTTTAGCTAGAGACTTGAAATTTTTTGTAGGTCCCTGTATAGCACGCACAGGTCAAGTTTGATTTAAAAATTAGATAACTCATCCCGTTTTAATGTTATCGATTAAATCTAATTCATCTATCTAATTCATCTTTATAACTAGAGTGTTCAAATTTTGATCTTGGTTTTATGTGTATTTAATAAAATGTTGATTTTTTGTTACATTTTCGATGCCACGCCCCCTTCGCCCTAAATTTGCATGCATTTCATATACTAGAGACTTGTGCTTTGGCACATACATACCTATGAATAACATAATCATGACCTGAAAGTTTGAATGAGAAAGTCTATCCAGAAAAAAAGTTATTTAACACTTAATTTTTCAGAACATAAGCGTCCACACTAGAAGATTAAGTGTTTGACGTCTTCCACCAGTCCTTGTCCACACCAGTTGCACTCATCAGAGTCGTCATGTCCAAACTGCTTCAGGTAACTCCGAAAACATCGGTGTCCAGAGAGAATCTGCGAAAGACATATAATTTTATCTCCAGCTCCGGGATGCTCAAGTGTGTCCATCGTCCTTTCGCCGAGCTATCCCATCTTTTCTGCCATCTTGAGATGCTGTTCGCCCAGCAGCATTGCGTGCATTACGTGCCGGCTCCTGTGTACTCCACTCCACAGCTTCGGCGACCAAGTCCTCCTAGACGAGCGCCGCATCATCAGAGACTGTTCGAAAACAGCAGCTGACTCGGATTGCACTCAGTCGGTAGGTGGAGCGAATACCTTGACTGTAGCTGGAAGTAGCCATTGCTCTTGACCAGATTGGCACTTCGTATAGGATAACGGACCTCTTGACGCTCATAAGAAGACGGCGTCGTTGTTGCTTTGGTCACCGCGTGCTTAGCATGATTCGAGAGAGAGATCTACACGAATCGACTGCTTTTTTATGCACGTATTCCAGGTGCTCGCGGAAAGTCAATCTTGTGTTTAACATGATCCCAAGATACTTTAACTCCCTCTTTGACGCAACGCTGATGCTGCCTTACATGGGCCGTTTCCACCTTTTTTGCAACTGCTGACTAATACAACCTCCGTTTTGTGCGCCGCGAGGTCGAGTCCAGCTCCTGTCAGCCAGTCTCGGATGCGACTGATACTTGCTCGTACATATCCTCTGTATCCTCCTTACCTTACCTATGGCGACGACGGCAACATCATCAGCAAAGCCAATGCTATGTTCGTCAGCGGGTAGTTCCAGGCGCAGTACTCCGTCGAACATAGTATTCCATAGGCGAGGCCCCAGGACTGATCCTTGGGGGACTACAGCTGACACTATGTGAGATTGGGAGCCCTCACTCGTGTTATACATAAGTGTCCTTCCTCTGAAGTAGCTCTTTACTATCTCGTTAGATATTTAGGGATTGTGCTAGCGCATCCAGTATCATATCCCATTTAGCTGTATTGAAAGCCTTCTTCACATCAACAGACGCTATGATGCAATACTGCTTCGATCTATGCTTCCATCTGGTACCTTGAATGGCGGAGGTTGCGAGACCAACAACTTTGCTCAGTGCATCCGTTGTCGACCTGGCTTTCCGGAACCCAAATTGGTTTAGGGAAATAGCGCCGGCGCTGGAGATTGCACCCTCCAGTCTCGAACAGTCCAGTTTCTCAAACACCTTTCCCATGGTGTCTAGAGACAGATTGGCCTGTAAGATGATGGCTCCTCCGGTGGTTTGCAAGCCTTGGGAAGCAATACCTGGTTCTGAACCTTCCAGATGGTAGGGAACGTTTCCTGAGCTAAACACGCATTGTATAACTCTGTAAACATTGTGTTTAACGCTCGGATGGGAATCCCGTCCGGCCAAGGCGCAGAGTTGGGTCTTAGATTCCTGGCAGATACCAAACGTAGGCGTTCCGCGGGCTCGCTGGTAGCTTCTTCTCGCCTGGACGCAATTTCTGCGGATTTCGATCATTTGTTCGGTCCATCTGTACAAAGGCTTGGTGTCGTGTGAACTGCTTGCGATGCTTCATGTTAGCCTTTCAGGCGCTCTGTATTTGGGTTACCATTTAGCAAGCTATGACCTCAGCATTGCCAGATGTACCCAGTCGGGTTAGATGTATACAGACGATAAGCCTCCCTCCATAGTGTTGGCGCCCTGACGACAGGCTCACCGATTTTGAACAAAATCGCGGAGTGATCGCAGCCAATTATGGGCTCATAGCCAGCCCGTCTGAAAGTGAACTCATGTCCAGATATGAGCAGAGCCACATCCAGCGTCACGAAGATCTCCAGTAGAGTGCGACCTCTGGCATTTGTTGAAATGCTGCCTCATTTCATGGCTCAAGCGTTGAAATCTCCAGTTATAATAGCCCGGCTTCTTACATCCTCGGCAAGTTCGTCAATCACCGAGGTGAACCCATTGAGCTGTATGCGAGGGGTCAGATGGCAGCTGTATATCCATATACTGCCGTATCGAGCGCGTACGAACCCATTGAATGACTTGGCATTTGCTAGAGCATTCATTGGGTTACCGCATATCCACAGCGCCGTTTTGCCACTGGCGTCTAAGGCTCAAGACATGGGGCAGCTGGTCATGCAATGATGGGGCTCACTCAGAATGGCTACGTCTATGCACTATTCTCTTATAGTCTGCTCGAGCAAATCATGGGCAGCTATACAGTGGTTCAGATTAAGCTGTAGAAACTGCAACATTTAATTTTTCGGACAGCTTCACGGTACGATGGGCACTTAAAGCTATCAGCTGCGTGATCAGTCTGCTTCTAACGTTTCCGGGCGCAGAGACTGCATTTGGCGGGCTTATCGCAGCTTTTAGTGGCATGACCCATCGTTCCGTTCCCATGAAGAAGGCACCTTTCATGTTACAGTCACCTTTGCGACACAAGGTATTTGAAGCATCGCTTTGGCTGGTCCGCAGCGCGAATACGGCAATCTAAGGTTCTGGCCTTTCCAACCGGGAGGACGACAGTGGCTCTTTGCTGTCCACCGAAGGCTGACTGCAGTGACTTAATTGCGTCAGCGAAGAGCGAGATATCTTTCTGCGCTTTTTGCTGCTGTGCTCTGTTTGCCCTGCCTTATTGACGCTATTTGCACCCACTACGTTTTGCTTATTGAGCCTGCTCTTTTTTGAGGTTATGTTTTCCTTTGCTCAGAAGTACCATCCCTCGAACGCTTAGGCGTGTTGTTGCCGATCTTGGTGACAGCATTAAGCTGCCCCTTTGGTTTTCGGAGGCTTGTCTGCACCTCGCATTTTTTAACTTTGTGATTGCAGCACAGATCCGCCGACTTGTGCAGCTTGACTAGTCTAGTCCCTTCATTAAGGCGTTTATATGCCACTGACCCCAAATAGTGCAGCTCCTAGCTGTTGGATAGTGCTCGTTAGATTGGTTGGCGCCTCGCACTCAACCGAAGGGGACCGGTTAACCGAAGCGAAGGAGACGTCGCAGACCCCACAAAGTATATATAAATTCTTGATCAGCTCGATGAGCTGAGTTGATATAGCCCTGTCCGTCTGTCCGTCCGTCAGTCCGTCCGTCCGTCTGTGTGAACGCAACGATCTCGTAAACCACAGAAGCTAAAAAGCTGAAAGCCATATGCTAAATGCTATGCTAAATAAGCATAGAATATTTGAAGTATCGGCACTTCGCAGGGCTCAGGGTATCTCCTAATCGAGCCGTCTGGATAGAGCACTCTTACTTGTTATACTGTGATCCCATTGAAAATGAGAAATCAGGGTGTAATTTTTTTGTGAAAAAGTATGTAACAGGCAGAAGGAGGCGTGGAAAACCCCATAAAGTTTATATATTCTTGATCATTGAGATAAGACGAGTCGATTTAGCCCTTTCCGTCTGTCTGTCTGTCCGTATGTTTGAACGCGTCGATCTCAGAGCCTATAATAGCTAGAGACTTGAATTTGAAAGTCGGCGAGAGTTTTCTTATTTGTTTTCTGGATGGACTTTCTTAATTAAGCTTTCAGGGTGTGATTCGTATGTATGCATTTGCTAGAGCACAAGTCCCTAATAATATGTGTTTTGCTAATTTATGGCGAATGGGGCGTAGCATCCAAAATTGAAAATTAAAAACAAAATATTGAAGACTCTAACTATAAAGATGAATTAGATAGAATTTTATAGCTGAATATCGCTTTCGTTTTCACGTACCTTTAAACAAATTTTAAGTCTCTAGCTATTATAGGCTCTGATATACATACGGATAGACACACAGACGGACAAGGCTATATCAACTCAGGTTGACATCCACATCCAGCTGATCTGCGACGTCTCCTTCTGCATGTTACATATGTACATTTTCACAAAAACAATTTACCCTTATTTCCCATTTTCAATGGGCTCAGGGTATAAAAAGTTGATCACAAAACTGCAGCTGATATATACTAGACATAAAAGACATAATCAACAGCTGAGCAACACCTACGCTAACACGCTTGCACAGCCAATAACACAAGCATCGACAACACACACACCAACCTACACACAACCCAATAACCAATATACACACAGAAATTTGTGAGATACAACAACTTAATGATGAGCCCTCGACCCAGAACTCAGCTACAGCAGAACCCGCCACAGCCTGCTCAACCCACATCAACAAAATGAAACTACAACAGAAGACATGGAAACTGACGGTAACCTTTCCAACATAGAAAACAAATCTTATACATCACAATCTACCGAAGATCTAAAACTAAGAATATTTTTTAAAGATAAATCTAACACCCTAACTACTAACTTTAAACACCTAACTACTAATTTTAAACCCTCTAAAACTAAACCCCCAAGCAGGAACCAACACACAAACAATAGCGACAGCGACTCCATATAAAAAACACTTTCAACTTAAACTCCAAACAAAAACAAATACTCAATTACATACACTAACACTTGAAAACTATAGCAATGCTAGAAATACTGCAATGGAACATCAAAGGTTATACAAACAACTACAATGAACTCTTAACTATTATTAAAAAATATTAACCACAAATTATATGTCTCCAAGAAACATACTATTACAACATAAACAATCCCATCCCCATTCCAATAAACTACCAAATTTACACCAATACAGCTTCCAACCGATATTAATAAATAAATCCATACATCACAAACAATTAAACAAACCTGGACACTTAGAAACTCGTGCAATAGAAATTATATCAAAAATACGTCCCTCACTACAATCCCATAATCTGCCCAGCAAACCATATACGAAACTACCCCACACCACTACATCAAAAACACTCCCTGGCGGAATAAGACCCTCACAGAGCTCAAGAAGAACAAATTTAAAACATGGCAGAATATTAAATATATGAATAGCACTAAGAGTCTCATCAAATACAAAAGAGTCAATGCTTTTTTTAGAAGAGAGCTTAAAATATCTAAAGCGAAATCCATGACTGAACTCAACAATAGATCCTAATACCCCCTCCAACAAAATCTGGAAAAACAAGTAAGAATGCTCTAGTCGAGACGGAGAGATACCATGAGCCCTGCGAAGTGCCGATACTACAAATATTCTATGCTTAGTTTATATATACATATATTGCAAGCAACACATACACACACAGACGCACGCTGAAGCACACGCTCTGTCAACTGCGCAGTTGACGTAGCGACTGTGCTTGGGCTGCAAGAGGCTTATGTTGTGGAAATTAAATGTTTAATAACTTTTTTTCCAGAAGGACTTTGTTATTCAAAACAAAACGAAGCATTGAGCATTGAAATTTGCTCAACCAATAAGAAACAATTTCTGACATGTGTCGATAAGTTTTTTAAATTCGCAATAGTGCAACCAATAATATCACGTACCATAACAGACGTGAAAGGCCCTATCATCCAAATTATAAATCTTTTTCCCAAAACAAAGGTTGTGTATTGTGATAATGAGGCAGCATTTAATTCCGAAACCATTACGTCACAGTTAAAGAACAACTTTGGAATCGAAGTTGTAAATACGCCACCATTACATAGTATTTTTAATGGCCATGTGGAACGATTCCACAGCAATTTGTCGGAAATTGCTAGATGCATTAAGCTGGAAAGAAAGATCGACGATACGATCGAAGTTATCCTACTTACAACTCTAGAGTACAACCGTTCACTGCATTCAGACCGATAGAAGTGATACATTCATCGACTGATGAATTTAGGGAAGCCATTAGAGCAAAGATTGAGAAAGCTCAACAGATACAACAGACAGAAACAATCCACACAGGCAAAACAGGATATTTGAGGTAGGAGAAAAAGTCTTCATCAAATCCAACAAGAGACTTGGAAATAAGCTTACCCCCTTGTGCTCAGAAGAGGTAATACAAGCAGACCTAGCAAAATCTGTACTCATTAAGGGGAGGGTGGTCCACAAGGACAACATAAAATAGGAATTAGATTAGCGATTATAAGTTAGTATTATAACTAAAGAAACAAAGTAGGGTTAATCCATTTTTTTTTTCTTGCAGGCTTATTTGGTCGATTTTATCCATAATAAGTATAATAAACGCTCGGATCACCGACTATTCTCATTCAAATTACATACCCATAGTAGATGGAAATATTATGATTTGGGAACAACATGACTATGCACGACACTCAAGTAATTTGACCGAATTTTTAAGTACGATAGAAGAAACAGAAAAATTGTCCGAGTACTTTCCCCAGTCTCATATGTCAAAAACTATTGGAGGTAGATGTTAATCATACTAGAAGCCTTTTGTCAGTTTTAGAGGTTCACCACAGAATTGCCAGAAGCTTGGAAAGCACTTAAGGCAGTGGCCGGCACACCGGACGCTAAAGATTTAGAAAAGATCAGAATGACGGAAAGAAAATTAATCGAATCAAACAACAAACAGGTAGTAATAAACACAGAAACACAGAAACCCAGAAGCAGATAAATCAATTAACAGATACAGTAAATAAGATAATTAAAGCAAAGAAAAATGATATAATAGACACGCCACATTTGTTCGATGGCATTATTGACCAGAAATAGAATGTTAATAAATGAAATCCAAAATTTAATGCTCACAATCACTCTTGCAAAATCCAAGATAATAAATCCTACAATCTTTGATACGATGATTTAAAATCTGTGCTTATCAAACATCCCGCAGAAGTTCCTATAGTAAGCCTGATGGAGGCATCTAATATTAAGATTTTCCAGTCCGAAAATATTGTCCATATTTTAATCGAATATCCCAGAATTAAGTTTATATGTAGAAAGGTCAACATTCTCCCGGTGTCCCAAGAGCACACTGTACTTCAGCTTCAAGATGACACCGTAGCTGAATGCGACAACGACGTTTCAGCGGTAACAAGCTGCACCACAACAACTTACGCCTCGATCTGCAAGTTGACAACGCATGACACCTACGCACGCGAATTGCATGCCTGAAGCACAGCACATTGTAACACGCAGCCTAGTCACCTTGAGCGTATTACAATGGTAGATGACGTCATCATGGTCTTAAACAAGAGTCCTGCCACTATCAGCACCGATGACGGCGCAACTGTATCAGTCAACGGTACTTTCCTCATCATAATCGAGCGCGTAGCTGTCATAAATGGAACAAAGTATGTGAACCGGCGCGAAATCATAAACAAGACGCCGGGCATAGCAGCTTCGCCGGTATTGAAGATCATTGTCCTCGACCCAGTCCTGAGCATGCCTTTACTACAAAGGATGA
This sequence comes from Drosophila peninsularis, assembly GCA_035047485.1. NCBI lineage: Eukaryota > Metazoa > Arthropoda > Insecta > Diptera > Drosophilidae > Drosophila > Drosophila peninsularis. The sequence goes on along the minus strand of JAWNPN010000043.1, from coordinate 875,413 downwards.
ACAGCCTACACAGCCCACATATCAAGAACTTCAGGAAGAGGTAACATCGGCCGGGTTGCCTAAAGCATGGTTTCCTGCCGCAGTTGAGTTCAGCCTGAGTCTCAGCGGTTCCATTCTCCTCTACCAGAGTTTGAGAAGAAGACGAGCCTCACAGAAGATACAGGCAATCGTGGACAGCTATAAGATGAACGGGGACAGTCATACTTCAGCGCAGTTACAGTTACGACGAACGAGTGTAAAGAGACGGCATACAATCGGACGCTGGCTACAACGGTTAACAGCTGCAGCTCTGGAGATCGTCTACGTGGGACAACACAACTATTTAATTTGTATATACATATGTGTTTGCCAAAGCTCATGTCTTTAGTAATTGAAATACGTGTTTTGCGAAATTGAAGCGTTTCATCCAAAATTGAAAGAATTATCGGAAAAGCTATCGAACTAACTTGATCTTTGCGTCCTATATTGGGACCTACATACAAAATTTCAAATTAACTCTTATAGGCTCTTAGATCGACGCGTTCGTACATGCGGACAGACGGACGTGGCTAAAGCGACTCAGCATCGTCGCCCTGATATAAAATATGTATGTATACTTTACTACTGCTGGCAATATGAAAATATTAATTTACAATACACCGCTTATGCACCAGAATTAATGTTATAATAATCTATTATAATATCAATATACCAAGCACCAAGGGTTGGCCAGAAAGATGCTGTTATATTTACAAATCAATAAAAACTTCCTTTATACACTTCATGGTATATTCGAAAACCGAGTTTATGATTATAGGATTTTAAAAGTTAAAAATCTTTAAACTTTTAATTATAGCATCAATTAAGGAACACTTTTCTATATGTACTATTTATCAATACTTACTGTAGGTATGGAAAAGACAAAAATATGTATACGGGACAAATACACAAAATGCAAATCCTTAATACATTTTAGGGTGGATGTTAATTTATTGCTCCAAATACCTTCGCGTCACATATTTCATATATGCTTTCAATGACGACATATTTAGTTAACCTCAAGTAGCTAGCAGGATCCATATTTACTTAAAACAATTAAATTTCTTACGCATTGTTCATAATGCCGAGTCAACTGATTCAACATTAATAGTACATATGTATGTATGTAAGCAAAATGTATTTTTGAGTTTTTAATGCAATTTTAACATGAACATGTATTTTTCTTTTCGATATCTATTTGTTTATTGATAATACCTTAAGCATTTGGTTATTGATTTACTTTCTTTCATGATGAATTCAGCTAATTACAGACATTAAAGTTATTTATTACTTTTGATTTTTGATTAAATTGTACATAAAAATCATAATAAAAGTACAATACTGTATGCATATGTGATGTGTCAAATACATATAAAAACCAGGAAGAAAGTATTGAATTTATATAAGTATATATCGATTTATATATAAACATAAATGTGTATGTATAGATTTTGAAATTACCATGGATATATGATAGGTTCAATTAATGCATTTATATAAACCAAGAATCATTCAAACTATTTTTAAAAATCATCTTTAGTTTGAAGAAATAGTTAAAACACAACGTATCAAATTCGACTGGCCTATGTACTTAAATATAATTTTGTGAAGATCGTGATATTAATTTAAACAACTTCGTTTTCGGTATTCGTATAAGAAAATTTTACATAATGCTTCTTTTCGAACTATATACTCTCCAAATTAGTAAATTTTCAGTTTTGGTAAAACCCAGAAGTTTTTTTCATACTTTTTCTTGGCATTGAACGAAATTTTTCTAATTGTCTTGTTATGAAGCGAAAATCTTTAAAACAAACTGCACTGTTGCAAGATCAATTTTAACAATTTCTGTTTTTTTCGTAATCAATCATATAAATATGAAACATGTATTTTTCGTATAATTCTTATAGGACCCGACCTTATCAAAGCGTAGCATTGTGTGTGTATTGCAGTGCAATTTTTTCTGTTCAGCTACATTTAAAAAAAAATGTAAGTGCAGGTTTATTTCGTTTTTTTCTATATCCATTGAGCTTTCTATATGTGAATGGCTTTTAGTTGTTACATACATGAACACAGAAAATTAGTTTTAATTTTGGGTATAATTTAGAAGCTCATAATCAAACAATACATAAACTACAAATAAACCTTCAAACTTTTACACTTGAGGTAAAGCTAAGTATGAAAAATTTTCAAATACAATTATCCTGTAACAATTGAAAAATGTAATCTTCTGGTTACGAAGTCTGACAATTCATACGTTGTTGCTACAATGACATGTACTTAACGATCGTCACTTCTGTTAGTCTATATGTTAAGATTTCGTTAAACATTTATAAATTTATTAGGTTTAAAGTTAATTTTTCCATTTATTGTGTAGCTTATATGGCCGTCAATTAATTATGTAAATAGTTTTTTTTTTACTAATAAGTATGTTATTTAAATCATTCTTCTTTTGTTTGTATATAAATTAAGGACTTAATGTTATAAGAAAAATTGTTTATAAAGTGTATTGTTTACCGATGTTTTCCATTTCTTCATTACATTAGATTATGTTAATATATATATATATATATATATATATATATATATATATATATATATAATTTTTTGTTTACTTTCTACCTGTGACTTTTTTTATAAATGCTTTAATTTTATTTGACTTTGCTTCATTAAGACCAACTCCTGTTGTATTTTTAGTCATGTAAGGATTTTTCTGTTGACTGGTAAATGAAACTGAAGCGTTATCCGTTATTATACACATATGACGGATATTACAGTAAAATTACCATAATAAGCGTGCTTGTGCTATCGTAGTCATCAACATAGTGCACATCCAATTTGTTTTCTTTTTATCTATATATCGGACGTCGCTGTCCGTTATTGACCTTTAGTCGATTTGAATTAATTTTCCAGTTTTAACTGTAGCTATGACCGAAACTCTGTCTATACAACTGACTATCAGCGACAGCTCATTATAGGATCTGCTTCGAATTTTTTCATTTACACTAATAATATACTTGTATGTGTGTATGTCTAGTTGTATGTTGCTGTGTATGTCTGTGTTTGGTTTGTATAAGTATAATAAGTAGTATATAGCAATATAAATAATTTGTATATAAAGTTCTTGTTTTTGCTACGTCTACGTCGCAGTCAACTCTCCCATCCTCATAACTATGTTGCGTACTCACATCGTAAAGCACTTTCTCATAATAACAGTAACCATTGACAGCGAAGCAGAAAATTGTTATTGGTGCAAAATACGTATATATCTTCACCAGAATTTTAAATGATGTTGCTTTTGATGCTGCTGTTGTTATTGTCGGTGCTGCTAAACGAGGACTGCTTGCAACCACCACCACGTTGACCCTATCCCACCCATTAATACGCGTTGTGCACATTTAGTTCCACACGCGTAAGAATGAGTCCCACGATCCTGTTGCTACTGCCATACCATTTTCAGTGACCCCCAAACATGAAACACGATTATCATGACCGGCTAAAATGCCTGAACGCTCTGCTTTCATTGTGTCCCATACATTACAATTAAAATCGTCATATCCTGCTAATAACAGACGACCGCTTTTTGAGAACGCAACGGAGGTGATACCACAAATAATGTTGTCATGCGAATACATTGCCAATTCCTGATCTGCACGTATGTCAAAAAGGCGACAGGTTGCATCATCAGATCCTGTCGCAAAGGCTTGTCCATTGGGGAAAAAGGTGACTGCATTGATATCAGATTCATGCCCAGGGAATGTCTGCTTACAGACACCTTCTCTTATATCCCATAACTTTGCAGACGCGTCACATGCACCTGACACAAATGTTTTGCATTGCGGTGCTAATGAAAGAGCCATCACATCACCCGTGTGACCAAGAAAAGAAGTAACCTGCAAACCGGTTTCGATGTCCCATAGGCCGCACGACATGTCACCAGAGCTCGTCACAATTTGATTATCGTCCAGAAAACGGCAGCATGAAAGGTAACCGCCGTGACCTGGTAGCTCACGGGATACACGAACGTTACCTTCGCGTGTCTTTAAATTATAGATTGAACACATGTTGTCGAGCCCACCGCAAGCGACGTAGCTTCCCGATGGAGCGTATGCACAGGTCATCACCCACGAAGAGCGCAGCGGTATAGCATGTACTTTGTTCGTAGTATGCGAGTCCCACACGATTAGTTTTCCATCTTGCGAGGCTGATACAAGGTTTCTGGAATCATTGCCCCAATGCATAGCATAAATTTTGGCTAGATGACCGCGCAACGTACGTCGAGTGCGCATTTGTATACGTCCAATAGGTTCGAGCAAAGCGGCAGCCTGCAACAGAGATGTATCGCACGCAGCCTTTCGTGCATCTCGAATTGCATTCTTTAATGACTCAGCTTCCTGTCTTAGACTATCTAGTTCATTCATTTTGTATATATTGATAATTACGTTCTTTCCGTAAATGAATTTTTCTTTCGCACACGTAATGGAGCCAACCAGTCTTGAGAAAACTTTAGATTCTGGCCTGAATTATATTCGGTATTGTAGACGGTGAATCTAAATATGAATGTAAAATATGTATATATTAGTTAATTTACAAGATATATCTTTTTTTCATATAATTACTCACGTTTCTAAATATCTGTTTGAAGACTTTTCGCCCGTGCTAGTTGATTTTTCTTGGCTTTAATGGAATATACAAGGATGCTACGATAGCTGGACATTCGCCGGCAATATGATTTCCAAATGAAGATGATTTGTCGTCTATTTCCAAAGCTAGGATTTTTCACTGATTTTGGGTGTTCCTGCTGGTTAAAGTATTTTTTAAAGCATTCTCTTATGTTAATGTCGGCTTTGTTAATGTATTTTCAAAATATGAGCTTTTCAAAATTCAGTCGCTTAAAAAATAGCGGTTGATTAAATAGATTCTTTAACAAAATTTTTGCGTACCAATTCACAATGTTTTATGGTTAAATCGATTGCTTCTCTTTTGATTACCTGTAATCTGATCATTTATTTTTCTATAATAAATAATTAAATAGGAATTATGTCCAATAGATTCGAAAACGACGGAATAAATTTGTTGATCAATAGCTATTGTTTTAGTTAAAGCAATTCGTATACATTGCTTTTTAGTTAACTTTTAATATAAGCTTACAACTCTGAAATAACACAACAGTTATCCCAGTATAATGATTTTTCTGTTTAGTCCGCCTGACGTCTCCTGATTTCATTCGTTTTTTTTTTTTTTTTTTTGTACACCTAAATTGTAATTTTGCACCACCACTGCTTTTCTAAACCAAAACAATTGGAGTAAGCAGTACAGCCCATGTTTCATGGTGCCGAGTATTTTTATGAACAGGAAAAGCAGGTTTAAATGTAACCAGTGTCGGTGCGACAAGCATAGTTAAAAGTAAATATTTGTCCCGTTCGCACCAATGGCAAGTGACATATCATGAATTTGATAGAGCGAGAAAGAAATACAGAAGAAAAATCAATTTTTAATACTAAAATTTTTCAGTAAAAGTATTGATGAAAAAGCATAAGTAATTAAAAAATGCAGTTTCATTAAATTAAATTATCGTTCTCATAAGAATAGCACGAAAATGGATTTTAAGAAATATGTATTACCGTGGTGGAGCATACAAATGTTAATATATATATATATATATATATATATATATATATATATATTATAGATGTATATTCACTCATTTCTATATTCTATATACTTATATTATAATGTGAAGTATATATGTATATGTATATACATATATATATATATATATATATATATATATATATATATATATATATATATATATATATATATCTACTCATATACAAATAAATTGGTTTTTATTTTTGGCATGGAGCAAACTGTAATATAGAAAACACACCTGGCACACTTATAGACGTTCCTTAATCAATTTTAAGCAACTTTTCTTTTTTGTAGATTGGGTACACAGCAAACAGGTAAACAGATATATAGATTTAATACTCTCAGTAATCGTTTCCAGTTTTATATTTTTACAGTATGTCAATCTTAGCACCACTCTTCAATTGTGCTTCACGGTTGGTAGCCAACACCTAGAAGTAACTTAGGCATGCTGTAAATATATCGATAATTTTCTTCAATCGATGAAACTAGAATTCAAACATACCTTTTGTGTTTCCACGGGTGAACTAAATAACTATTACCACTAACCATTAACGATACCATATATATTAAATGGTTAGTGCTATTACCTAATAGGTGGAAGTATTTAAATAATATATTATTGTATGTGTATACACTTGACCAGTTTGACAAAACTAAGTAAAATAAAATAAAATGTATTATATTTTTTTCCAATAACTCGATCCATTCATTTATTATCGATAAAAAATCGTTATTAATTTCATTTTTTCTGATATATAATTTGAATACTATAAGTGCTAGAGATTTCTGATTTACGGTGTTGGTCATTTTATAGAACCACTAACCAAATAATACATAGCTAGGGCACGCCATAGGAAATTTTTCAGCACGTGGAATATTCGCAGTGAGCCCCGTTGTTGTCGATTTCGCCGTTTCGCCGCGTTCCATATACTATATTACTCTGTATGCTTATTCTCTAATCTCCTCTCTCTGTCATATTGTCTTATTCTCCGATCTCTTCTCTCTCAAATATATGTTTCTAAGAAATCACCAGCAGCAGCTCACAAAAGCTGAAATTTCCGCGGAGAGGACCCAATTCTTCTCTTACGACGGTAGAATATGCCAAACTGTCGAAACGGTTTGACATAGTCATGCAAAATGTTAACATTTTGATTATTATTTATGAAAGTGTATGGCGCGTAAAGAATTTGTTTTCGCGACGAGAATGCACACACACTTTTTTACATGTGTAAGCATATACCCATAAAGTATATATATTCTTGATCAGCTCGATGAGATGAGTTAATATAACCCTGTCCGTCCGTCCGTTTATCGGTCTGTGTGAACGCAACGATCTCGTAAATAACAGAAGCTAGAACGCTGAAATTTGACATACAGTTTGACACGAAAGTGTTTTCACATGGGAAAAAAAATTTATTTTTGTTCTTTAGCATAAAAAAAAAGTACTAAGCGTGAGATTTCAACATTTCTTAAAATTGTATTATGTTTTTCAAACTGTTGTCTTACAAAAATAATTAATAACAATTCATAAACTATTAACATATGCATACAAAACAATAAAAACTAAAAACGTATTTAAATTCAAGTGACACGAAAGTGTTTGCACACATGATATTCTTTATTTCTTTTTATTGCTGAATTCGCATTTACCGTTATTTTCGGCGTTTTTAATGTGCACAGCTGTGGCTGATGCTATGTTCTAGTGAATTTCATCACATTTTGAAAGAATTCATACACATTCGGTACATTTTTGAACATCTTTGATAAAAATTAAAAATGCCAGGGAAGAGATTATCGTTTGACATGATTCAATTGGTGTATTATAACCACACCAAAGGAAAATCGGTCTCGGAGATCGCAGAAATGTTATTAATATCGAGGAGGACCGTTTATAATATTTTAAGCCGCGCAGAGAACGATGGAACACTGGAGCCAAAGCGTACAACTGAGCGTGTTCTGGCCAGGAAAGTCAACGAAAATCCAACAATTTCTACCAGAACTCTTGCCAGGGAGCTGCAGGAAGAATGTCATATTGACATATCCCGCGAAAGTGTCCGCAGAGCCCTAAAAAGTAATGATTTTTCTTCCCGAGTTGCGCGGAAAAAGCCATTGTTGTCGTTGGATCATGAAAAAAGACGTCTAACATTCGCCAGAATGCATGTGGGACACATGGAATCATATTGGGATGATACAATATTCTGCGACGAGACAAAGATGATGTTGTACTACAACGATGGACCCAGTCGTGTGTGGCGAAAGCCGTTAAAAGCTCTTGAGAGAAAAAACATAATTCCTACTGTTAAGTTCGGAAAACTTTCGGTGATGGTCTGGGGGTGTATCTCTAGTAAAGGAGTTGGAGAATTGTGCTTCATTGAAAATACAATGGATGCCAAACAATATTTGGAGATCTTGCGCACGCATCTAGTGTCCAGTGCCCGCAAGTTTTCATTTTATAGGGATGGTAAACCAACATTTAGGTTTTACCAAGATAATGACCCTAAACACAAAGCCAACACAGTCAGGTGTTGGCTTCTTTACAACTGTGCAAAGGTGTTGGATACTCCTTCACAAAGCCCCGACCTTAATCCCATAGAAAATCTGTGGGCTTATCTTAAGAAAATGACAGCCAAGCGAGGTCCAACAAACAAAAATGATCTTAAGAAATACATATTGGAGGAATGGGAGAAGATACCGGTGGAATATGTCCAAAAACTTGTTTATTCCATGAACAGACGGTTGGAATCGGTCATTGATGCCAAGGGGGGTCACACAAAATATTAATTTTAATAGTTAATATATTTAATATAGTTAATATTGCCTTATTTTTGAATTTTTTTTTTGTGCAAACACTTTCGTGTCACTTGAATTTAAATACGTTTTTAGTTTTTATTGTTTTGTATGCATATGTTAATAGTTTATGAATTGTTATTAATTATTTTTGTAAGACAACAGTTTGAAAAACATAATACAATTTTAAGAAATGTTGAAATCTCACGCTTAGTACTTTTTTTTTATGCTAAAGAACAAAAATACATTTTTTTTCCCATGTGAAAACACTTTCGTGTCAAACTGTATATATTCACAGTATTCACGATACCATACGAAGAACGAGTTTTTTTTTTTTTTAATTCGATAACTCTTCTCGTTCTCTTTATATCGATAAATTTCGATAACTTGACATAAAAGTTGAAAGTTTGATTAAGAAAGTCCGTCCAGAAAAAATGTATTAAACATTTAATTTCCCATAATATAGGCTTGCAGCCCAAGCGCAGTCGCTGCGCAGTTGGCAGAGCGTGTGCTGGTGTGTGTATGTGTTGCATGTAAAGTACATTCATATATAGGAAACAGAGATTTTGTGGAATAGCGGTTCTTCGCTGGGATCAGGGTATCCCATAGTCGGGCGTCACCAACTAGAAATCTTTTACTTGTATGCCGTGAACCCATTTGGTTTGCTATCATGTGTTTTATTGCTGAGTGCAAACATCAACGGCTGATGATGGTCGGTATAAATTACAATTTTTTCATATTTGCCGTATAGGTACATTTTTCAGTTTTGAAGAGCCCATACTAGCTATACTAGCATTTCTTTTTCATTTGCGGAGTAATTTTCTTCGGCTGTCGACAGAGTTCGAGAGATAAAAGTAATTGGTCTAAATTTTTATTCAAGGAATACTCCGATGGCAACATTTTAGGCATCGGTAGTCAGTTGGAATTCCTTTTTACACCCTGAACCCATTGAAAATGGGAAATCAGGGTATAATGTTTTTGTGAAAATGTATGTAACAGGTAGAAGGAGACGTCGCAGACCCCACAAAGTATATATATTTTTGATCATCTCGATGAGCTGAGTTGATATAACCATGTCCATCTGTGTGAACGCAGCGATCTCGTAAACCACAGAAGCTAGAGTGCTGAAATTTGACTTGTATACTCCTGAATACCATACGCAATACGAGTTTTTTCAAAAATTCGATAACTCTTCCCGTTCTCTCTTTATCGATAACTTTTCGTCTCTTTTACGTGCCGTAAAAGCTAGAGACATGAAATTCACTGTGTAGATGCCTGTTATGAATACAAACATTTTGTAACTTTGGATTTTGGATGCCAAGGCCTCTTCGCTCTAAATTTGCAAAAAACGCATTTGAAATACTAGAGACTTGTTCTTTGTCACATACACACATGTGATCATATATAACATAATCATGCCCTGAAAGTTTGAATAAGAAGTTCTTTTAGAAAAAAGTTCTTTTAGAAAAAAGTCAATAAAAAATTAATTTTCCATAACATAGGCGTCTTGCAGCCCAAGCGCAGTCGCTACGTCAACTGCGCAGTTGGCAGATCGTGTGCTTGAGCGTGCGTCTGTGTGTGTGTATGTGTTGCTTGCAATATATGTATATGTAAACTAAGCATAGAATATTTGAGGCTCTTCACAGGGCTCAGGGTATCTCTTAGTCGAGCCGTCTCGACTAGACCACTCTTACTTTTTAAAATCGGGGTAAGCGAGTATCACATCTCTTAATTTTTTAAAACGATGATAATGGTTCATTATCGAGTACAATTTGAATTTTGTTTCAAACTTTTTTGGGCAATTTGCCGTCTTCGTCCATAAGTAAGGCTAAGTAAGGAGTTTCGCTATTTTACCGTAACTAGAGAGACCTATAAAAAACTTCGGTTTTGATAATCCCGCATTACTTGATTTAGATCTTCATATTATATTTTTCGAGTGTCGTGAAGACTTCCAGCAACATTAGGGCTCTTTGAACAATAGAGGGGGAGTTCTTAAGTCTGAACGGTAGTGAACGCGAATGTTCCTCCATTTACAGCAAATACTGTTTTCTCTATATCTTTCTATTTGAGAGGGATTTGATAGAATCCGCTCCTTAAGTCTAGACAATTGTGTGATGATTTCTTCGATTTCCGGGATAGGATATCTATCTGAAATCGTGACGATATTGAGTTTCTTCAGCCTATGACCATTTTATTCTCATTTTCTTTGGACGCAACGGTTTCTTGGGTACAACTCATTACTGCATTATAGGGTGACCGTGAAAGTCTAATTATGCCATAGTTTATCTATTCCTGTTTGTTTCTTGCCTACCACATCTGTCAATGATGCAGGATATGGATAATGTTTCCAATATATTGGGATATTTTTGGTTGTTCTAATGTCTCCCCTTTACTCTAGTCGTGTAGGTAAGTATGTTTCCTATTTGGTTCTGCAAACAGTTCTATGTACTTTTATGTCAATACAAGCTTTTTAATATTCGGACTTTTGAAACAAGTGTACCTTTACTGCCTGAGTGGCCTGTTTTATCCAGCGAAGAATGATGCGTTATTTTAGTTTGACCAGCTACTGACTGCGCAAAAAATTATTTGATGTTTTCTTTCGGGGTTTCAACTAATTATACCCTGAAATGGAAATCAGGGTGTAATGGTTTAGTTGAAATGTATTTAACAGGGAGAAGGAGGCTTAGCAGACCCCATAAAATATATATATTCTTGATCAGGGAGACAAGCCTGAGTCGAGTCGGCTTAGCCCTGTCCGTTTGTCTGTCTGTCTTTTGGTACGTGGTGACGCGTCGATCTCAGCATCCATAAGAGCTAGAGACTTAAAATTTTTTATGTAGGTATAGCGTGCAGGTCAAGTTTGTTTTAAAAATTCGATAACCGATCCCGTTTTAATGTTATCGATTAAAAACGAATAATCCCTGAATAATAATATTCAGCTATAAAACGCTATCTAAGTCATCTTTATAGCTGGTGTGTTAAAATTTTGTTAATAATAATAATAATAATAATAATAATAATAATAATAATAATAATAATAATAATAATAATTATAATAATAATAATAATAAATATAATAATAATAATAATAATAATAATAATAATAATAGTAATTGTGATACGTATGAAGTCGACTAATGCGGTTATACAGAGCTGTACTCGTGTGATATGATGGTGTTCACACATCATTTTTTGTCCCAGTTCCATGGTATCAACTCGAAGAATGTATATGTGAATATCGATATATATACAGTAAAATATTATTATGACATTACCAATAAATTAATCGATCACAAATGATAATCGACGCCTTTTTGTAATGCTACCATTACCATTACAGTGATTATAAAAGCAATGGATAAGGTGTATTATCTGTATCTTCATTTACTGATTTAATTAATTACACTTATTGTTAAAATACTTTCAGAGTTGTTTTTTCTATTGCTATGTATGTATGAACACACTGAGAAAACCATACTAGCATATCGTTGATGTACATTTATTAATATATATATATAATAATATATATATATATATATATATATATGTATGTATATGTATATGTATATATACATATATATATATAGAAATATATCATATAAATGGATGAGAATTTGAATTTTAACAAGCAGATTTCTAACGACTTTTACCCAAAAAGTGCGTATACAGCTTCGGAAATTATTTTCGACCATTCAGAAAGCGATGCAACGCATCCCGTACTGCGGACGGATCGCCAACCGACAAAATATGTTCTCTGTCTAAGCTGCAAAAGACAAATACAAAATAATTCCTTATGTGATATATGCGCACATTATATGGTGTATCCCCATCTGAAAAGTTTTCGCAAGTGCTTGTATTGCAGTGGAAACGTGCATCTGTATTTAAATCCTGAGAGTGTATGCCCGGAAGTTTTTCACTATTGTTCACCACGAAAGCAGGAATTATCGAAAAATCTATAAACATGACTGATATTGAAGCCAATTTTGCTCAAGAAAATGCTACCCTGGAATTTGAATTAGAAGAATCGGCCACGTCCGAATATTCCGATCATGACATTGACGAAAGTGGCCTTGTTGAGAATGAAGTAGGTAGTTTATTTAAATATTCGCAATTACATACCACTCACAAATCGAATGATGTAAATCCTAATGAAAATAGGCTTGTTCCTTCAAAAAAAAAAGCACACAATATAAACACAAAAATTGAAGAACATATAAAAAACAAATTGCCAGTTAAATTTCAGCTGAAAACACAAACGAAATCGATACCTGGGCATCCTAGCTATGGGTTTGGCAAGCGTTGGTCGAAGTCAGAAGATGTATTGCTTAAGTCTCTAGTTGAAAAACATCGTGAACGGTGGGATATTATTGGATCCCATTTTAAAGATAGACTTGAACAACAAGTTCAGCAGCGTTGGGCAAAGGTATTAAACCCGGAGCTCATTAAAGGGCCGTGGACGCGCGAAGAAGATGAGAAGGTTATTGAACTCGTGCGCCGATTTGGGCCAAAGAAATGGACGTTAATTGCTCGATATCTAAATGGAAGGATTGGAAAGCAATGCCGAGAACGTTGGCATAACCATCTTAATCCAAATATTAAAAAAACCGCTTGGACAGATGACGAAGATACAATAATTTACAATGCCCATTTTAAGCTAGGAAATCAATGGGCAAAAATTGCAAAATTGCTGCCAGGTCGCACTGATAATGCTATAAAGAATCACTGGAATTCCACAATGCGTCGGAAATACGATGCTGAGCGTAGATCTGTAAATACGGTAGCTGGTAGTGATCTAAAAAGCTCACGCACTCGACTTATCGAATTAATTAAAATAGGTGGTATTACAAAGTGCCCACAAGTTTCAAATATCAAATCAACGCTTCTCAGTAACAGTATTTCCGATTTAAATAAAACAGAAGTCAATAACCCTGTAGACTCATATTGCGAAGAAGCCTTTCTGAAAACTGTGAAAACTAAGGATGTAATTAAAGCTACGTATACTGAGCTCAGCGGTTCGATCGCAGGTTCGTCAACTTTTGATGCACAAAATGTAAATGGGTCTGTTAAAGACCCATTCATGACAACACTACCTCTTTTACAATATGATGTTAGACCACCACCTAATATACTAAAACGGTCACGCAAACACATTCCTGATACATCAAATTCGGAGCTATTCAAAAGAGAATCGAAATCCAAGTTACCACAAACGCCAGTTATAACCCCTATTAAATCGCTGCCTTTTTCACCAAGCCAGTTTCTTAAGTCGCCTTGTCTCACAACATTTGAGGATATGAATTTGCCAGCAAGTACACCCGTTACCAAAACTTATAACCGTGTGGGAATGGAAATAAAAAAAGAGTTGGAAACCACATCAATTGAAACACCACATAAAAGTAAGTAATACAATGCTTTTTTCATTTCATTGTGCTTATCAACAAAATTTTAAATTTAATTCTCATAGGTTTAATTGGCCTCCGTACTCCAACTCCATTTAAAAATGCTCTTGCTGCTATTGGGAAAAAGTTGGATGGACGCTCCTACGTACCGTCTAGTCCTTCGAGTCTGGTTGAAGATATTGCAGAAATTATTAGCGAGGCACAGCTGAATGAATCCGAGATTAATATCAGCAAAGCCGAAAATAGAAGCGATGACACATCCAACACAGAATGTTCTAATACTCTTGCAAATATAAGTCTGCACTCGCCTGCACCAAAGCGAGCCAGAAAATCACTGCTTCCCAGCTGGAACGTTAATTTCGCACAATATGGAACAAAAAATCAGCCGTTTGAAACAGAGACACCAAGCAAATTTCTTACGTCTGGACAATCGGTTACGCCTTACTCTCCAAGTAATATCCTTGAGGAAACTTTGGGTAGTGAACAAATTCTACTATTTGATGAGGGAAAAAAAGAAAATAGACCATACTGTCAAAGGTTTCGTGCTGTTTCCAACGAACATATTCTGGACCCAAAATGGGCACGAGTTGCATGTGGCAAAACCAAAGATCAAATTTTTATGGAGAAACAAGCATATGCATGCCTTCAAAATCTCGAATTAATGCCTCGGTCGTTAAATTTTGAGAAACCAAAATAAAATAAACACTGTAATATAAATTATGAGGTATAATAAATGATAAATATATAAAGCATGTACAAAGCTGCAAGGAAATAAAATAAAATTTGCCAAATAATATTTTGTAAAAAACAGACAAATTTACCTTAATTAATTCATCAAATTAATTTATGACATTTCAGCAAAATCGGACACGGTATAATATGCTTCACAAAATGGAAAATTATGGTACAGTTTTGTGAAAATGTATGTCACAAACAGGCCACAGCGGTCTCGCAAATCAAGCAAGTAATGAAACTCAAGTCAAGACTGCTCGACTATGAATCCCCTGAACCCAGCGAAGAACCGCTATTCCGATCATTCGCCGTTTCTTTTATATATCTGTATGTACATTACAAGCAACACACACACACACACACACAGATGCACGCACAAAGTATACGCTTCGCTAACTGCCGACGTAGCGACTGTTATGGGAAATTGTTTAATAACTTTTATTGTAGACGGACTTCCTCAATCAAACTTTCAGGGCGAGATTGTAGTGTATTTGCCAAATCACAAGTCTCTAGTACTTGAAATAAGTCTATTGCGAATTTGAAGTGAGGGGATCGTGGTATCTAAAATTGATAAAACTCAGAATTGTATTAAATACACATGAAACAAAAAACAAAATTTTAAAGATCTATTAAATAGAATTTTATAACTGAATATTGTTTTTAATCGATACCATTTATACGGAAATAGCTATCGATTATTTAAAAGCCTCAATCGAATCGCGCATCGAAAGGGAGAAAATGTTCTATAGTCCGGACTGCTCGACTAGGAGATAACCTGTACCTATGTTATTTTACATATATATTCCAATACATATATATACGCACGCACTCATAAACACGCGCTCTTCTAACTTCGCAGTTTACTCAGCGACTGAGCTTGGGTTGCAATATGCCTATATTATTATACCCTGAACCCATTGAAAATGGGAAATCAGGTTTTGTGAGACCATAAAGTATATATATTCTTGATCAGGGAGACAAGACGAGTCGATTTAGCCCTGTCCGTAGCGTCGATCTCAGCATCCATAAGAGCTAAAGAAATTTTTAATGTGTCCCTCTATATTGCACGCGCAGGTCAAGTTTGTATTAAACTTTCGATAACTCATTCCGTTTTACTGTTATCGATTAAAAACGAAATCGATATTCGACTATAAAATTCTATTCAATTCATATTTATATCTAGAGTGTTCAAATTTTGTTTTTAGTTTTATGTGCGTTTAATACAATTTTGATTTATGTTTAATTTTGGATGCCATGCTCCCTTCGTATTTCAAATACTAGGGACGTCTGCTTTGGCAAAGTTCCGAATTTGATGTATCAGGAATGTGTTTGCGTCACCGTTTTACTATATTAGGTGTTGGTCAAACATCATTTTGTAAGAGACGTAGTGTTGTCATGAATGGGTCTTTAACAGACCCATTTACATTTTGTGTATCAAGAGTTGACGGCGTGCACTCGAACCGCTGAGCTCAGTATACGTAGCTTTATTCACATACTTGGTTTGCACAGTTTTAAGAAAGGCTTCTTTGCACTATGATTCTACAACTTTATTGACTTCGTTTTTATTTATATCGAAAATACTATTATTATGGGCACTTTGTAATACCACATTTTGTAATTCGATAAGACAAGTACGTGACTCATTTTAGATCACTACCAGTATCCGTATTTACAGATCAATGCTCAGCATCGTATTTCCGACGCATTGTGGAACTCCAGTGATTTTTTATAGCATTATCAGCTCGATCTAGCATCAATTTTGCAATTTTAGTCTACGGATTTCATACAGCCCATTGATTTCTTTTAAAAGGTTTTGCGAGGGAAATAGTGGGATCTGAGGGCTGAACACAGATGGCAGTATAAAGCAATAGGAAATATCAAGGGCTTCACCTTGAATTTAAAGTTGGTAAGCAATATATAGTTCAACACTTAATTTCACCTTTCTCTGAGCATAAAAGGAAGTATGTAATGAAATGATACTTAATTTGATTCGATGAAAATATATTTTGGTAGCTTACTGTATTTTTGATTATAGCGTTCTCCTTTGAAATCTGTTATGTTCTATCACCAATCTTGAACCATGTAGTTAGTATTTCTAATCTATGCATGTCGACGAGGGCATATTCAAATTTATATTTGACAGACAGACAGAAAGAGAAAGAGCATCGATACGAAACTCTTCATCAATGACAAATCCACATTAGTATTTGCTTAAATTGTAAGGCAAAAATTGCCTTACATACTAAAATGAATATATTCACATATGTATCTATAAAATTGAATGTATATTGCACGCATAATAATATATGAAAGATATTACGGTCTTCCCGTGGGACGGATACTGCATCTCGCTCTATTTTGTGCAATTTCGTAATAGTCTATGCGTGCATAGATATAACTAGTAAGAATGCTCTAGTCGAGACGGCTCGACTAGGAAATACCCTGAGCCCTGCGAAGTGCCTCAAATATTCTATGCTTAGTTTACATATACATATATTGCAAGCAACACATATGACACATGACGTAGCGACTGCGCTTAGGCTGCAAGACGCGTATGTTGTGTAAAATAAAATGTTTAATAACTTTTTTTCTGGAAGGACTTTCTTATTCAAACTTTCAGGGCATGATTATGTTATTCATATGTAACTCGAATAGCGTATGGTATTCACGAGTATACATGTCAAATTTCAGCTCTCTAGCTTCTGTGGCTTTCGAGATCGCTCACGGACAGGCGGACAGGGCTAAATCAACACAGCACATCGAGCTGATCAAGAATATACTATACTTTATGGGGTCAGCCACGCCTACATACATTATAACTTGTTACATACATTATAACTTGATTTCCCATTTTCAATGGGCTCAGGGTATAAAAAGAGTTGGAAACCATATCAATTGAAACACCACATAAAAGTAAGTAATACAATGCTTGTCATTGCATTTTTTGCATTTCATTGTGCTTATCAACAAAATTTTAAATTTAATTCTCATAGGTTTAATTGGCCCCCGTAATCCAATTGCAGAAATTATTAGTGAGGCACAGCTGAATGAATCCGAGATTAATATCAGCAAAGCCGATAATAGAAGCGATGACACATCCAACACAGAATGTTCTAATACTCTTGCAAATATAAGTCTGCACTCGCCTGCACCAAAGCGAGCCAGAAAATCACTGCTTCCCAGCTGGAACGTTAATTTCGCACAATATGGAAAAAAAATCAGCCGTTTGAAACAGAGACACCAAGCAAATTTCTTACGTCTGGACAATCGGTTACGCCTTACTCTCCAAGTAATATCCTTGAGGAAACTTTGGGTAGTGAACAAATTCTACTATTTGATGAGGGAAAAAAAGAAAATAGACCATACTGTCAAAGGTTTCGTGCCGTTTCCAACGAACATATTCTGGACCCAAAATGGGCACGAGTTGCATGTGGCAAAACCAAAGATCAAACAAGCATATGCATGCCTTCAAAATCTCGAAAATCTCGGTCGTTAAATTTTGAGAAACCAAAACAAAATAAACACTGCAATATAAATTATGAGGTATAAATGATAAATATTTAGAGCATGTACAAAGTTGCAAGGAAATAAAATAAAATTTGCCAAATAATATTTTGTAACAAACAGACAAATTTACCTTAATTAATTCATCAAATTAATTTATGACATTTCAGAAAAATCGGACACGGTATAATATACCTCACAAAATGGAAAATTATGGTACAGTTTTGTGAAAATGTATGTCACAAACAGACCACAGCGGTCTCGCAAATCAAGCAAGTAATGAAACTCAAGTCAAGACTGCTCGACTATGAATCCCCTGAACCCAGCGAAGAACCGCTATTCCGATCATTCGCCGTTTCTTTTATATATCTGTATGTACATTACAAGCAACACACACACACACACACACACACACACACACACACACACACACACACACACACACACACACACAGATGCACGCACAAAGTATACGCTTCGCTAACTGCCGACGTAGCGACTGTTATGGGAAATTGTTTAATAACTTTTATTGTAGACGGACTTCCTCAATCAAACTTTCAGGGCGAGATTGTAGTGTATTTGCCAAATCACAAGTCTCTAGTACTTGAAATAAGTCTATTGCGAATTTGAAGTGAAGGGAGCGTGGTATCCAAAATTGATAAAAACTCAGAATTGTATTAAATACACATGAAACAAAAAACAAAATTTTAAAGATCTATTAAATAGAATTTTATAACTGAATATTGTTTTTAATCGATACCATTTATACGGAAATAACTATCGATTATTTAAAAGCCTCAATCGAATCGCGCATCGAAAGGGAGAAAATGTTCTATAGTCCGGACTGCTCGACTAGGAGATAACCTGTACCTATGTTATTTTACATATATATTCCAATACATATATATACGCACGCACTCATAAACACGCGCTCTTCTAACTTCGCAGTTTACTCAGCGACTGAGCTTGGGTTGCAATATGCCTATATTATTATACCCTGAACCCATTGAAAATGGGAAATCAGGTTTTGTGAGACCATAAAGTATATATATTCTTGATCAGGGAGACAAGACGAGTCGATTTAGCCCTGTCCGTAGCGTCGATCTCAGCATCCATAAGAGCTAAAGAAATTTTTAATGTGTCCCTCTATATTGCACGCGCAGGTCAAGTTTGTATTAAACTTTCGATAACTCATTCCGTTTTACTGTTATCGATTAAAAACGAAATCGATATTCGACTATAAAATTCTATTCAATTCATATTTATATCTAGAGTGTTCAAATTTTGTTTTTAGTTTTATGTGCGTTTAATACAATTTTGATTTATGTTTAATTTTGGATGCCATGCTCCCTTCGTATTTCAAATACTAGGGACGTCTGCTTTGGCAAAGTTCCGAATTTGATGTATCAGGAATGTGTTTGCGTCACCGTTTTACTATATTAGGTGTTGGTCAAACATCATTTTGTAAGAGACGTAGTGTTGTCATGAATGGGTCTTTAACAGACCCATTTACATTTTGTGTATCAAGAGTTGACGGCGTGCACTCGAACCGCTGAGCTCAGTATACGTAGCTTTATTCACATACTTGGTTTGCACAGTTTTAAGAAAGGCTTCTTTGCACTATGATTCTACAACTTTATTGACTTCGTTTTTATTTATATCGAAAATACTATTATTATGGGCACTTTGTAATACCACATTTTGTAATTCGATAAGACAAGTACGTGACTCATTTTAGATCACTACCAGTATCCGTATTTACAGATCAATGCTCAGCATCGTATTTCCGACGCATTGTGGAACTCCAGTGATTTTTTATAGCATTATCAGCTCGATCTAGCATCAATTTTGCAATTTTAGTCTACGGATTTCATACAGCCCATTGATTTCTTTTAAAAGGTTTTGCGAGGGAAATAGTGGGAGGGCTGAACACAGATGGCAGTATAAAGCAATAGGAAATATCTAGGGCTTCACCTTGAATTTAAAGTTGGTAAGCAATATATAGTTCAACACTTAATTTCACCTTTCTCTGAGCATAAAAGGAAGTATGTAATGAAATGATACTTAATTTGATTCGATGAAAATATATTTTGGTAGCTTACTGTATTTTTGATTATAGCGTTCTCCTTTGAAATCTGTTATGTTCTATCACCAATCTTGAACCATGTAGTTAGTATTTCTAATCTATGCATGTCGACGAGGGCATATTCAAATTTATATTTGACAGACAGACAGAAAGAGAAAGAGCATCGATACGAAACTCTTCATCAATGACAAATCCACATTAGTATTTGCTTAAATTGTAAGGCAAAAATTGCCTTACATACTAAAATGAATATATTCACATATGTATCTATAAAATTGAATGTATATTGCACGCATAATAATATATGAAAGATATTACGGTCTTCCCGTGGGACGGATACTGCATCTCGCTCTATTTTGTGCAATTTCGTAATAGTCTATGCGTGCATAGATATAACTAGTAAGAATGCTCTAGTCGAGACGGCTCGACTAGGAAATACCCTGAGCCCTGCGAAGTGCCTCAAATATTCTATGCTTAGTTTACATATACATATATTGCAAGCAACACATATGACACATGACGTAGCGACTGCGCTTAGGCTGCAAGACGCGTATGTTGTGTAAAATAAAATGTTTAATAACTTTTTTTCTGGAAGGACTTTCTTATTCAAACTTTCAGGGCATGATTATGTTATTCATATGTAACTCGAATAGCGTATGGTATTCACGAGTATACATGTCAAATTTCAGCTCTCTAGCTTCTGTGGCTTTCGAGATCGCTCACGGACAGGCGGACAGGGCTAAATCAACACAGCACATCGAGCTGATCAAGAATATACTATACTTTATGGGGTCAGCCACGCCTACATACATTATAACTTGTTACATACATTATAACTTGATTTCCCATTTTCAATGGGCTCAGGGTATAAAAAGAGTTGGAAACCATATCAATTGAAACACCACATAAAAGTAAGTAATACAATGCTTGTCATTGCATTTTTTGCATTTCATTGTGCTTATCAACAAAATTTTAAATTTAATTCTCATAGGTTTAATTGGCCCCCGTAATCCAATTGCAGAAATTATTAGTGAGGCACAGCTGAATGAATCCGAGATTAATATCAGCAAAGCCGATAATAGAAGCGATGACACATCCAACACAGAATGTTCTAATACTCTTGCAAATATAAGTCTGCACTCGCCTGCACCAAAGCGAGCCAGAAAATCACTGCTTCCCAGCTGGAACGTTAATTTCGCACAATATGGAAAAAAAATCAGCCGTTTGAAACAGAGACACCAAGCAAATTTCTTACGTCTGGACAATCGGTTACGCCTTACTCTCCAAGTAATATCCTTGAGGAAACTTTGGGTAGTGAACAAATTCTACTATTTGATGAGGGAAAAAAAGAAAATAGACCATACTGTCAAAGGTTTCGTGCCGTTTCCAACGAACATATTCTGGACCCAAAATGGGCACGAGTTGCATGTGGCAAAACCAAAGATCAAACAAGCATATGCATGCCTTCAAAATCTCGAAAATCTCGGTCGTTAAATTTTGAGAAACCAAAACAAAATAAACACTGCAATATAAATTATGAGGTATAAATGATAAATATTTAGAGCATGTACAAAGTTGCAAGGAAATAAAATAAAATTTGCCAAATAATATTTTGTAACAAACAGACAAATTTACCTTAATTAATTCATCAAATTAATTTATGACATTTCAGAAAAATCGGACACGGTATAATATACCTCACAAAATGGAAAATTATGGTACAGTTTTGTGAAAATGTATGTCACAAACAGACCACAGCGGTCTCGCAAATCAAGCAAGTAATGAAACTCAAGTCAAGACTGCTCGACTATGAATCCCCTGAACCCAGCGAAGAACCGCTATTCCGATCATTCGCCGTTTCTTTTATATATCTGTATGTACATTACAAGCAACACACACACACACACACACACACACACACACACACACACACACACACACAGATGCACGCACAAAGTATACGCTTCGCTAACTGCCGACGTAGCGACTGTTATGGGAAATTGTTTAATAACTTTTATTGTAGACGGACTTCCTCAATCAAACTTTCAGGGCGAGATTGTAGTGTATTTGCCAAATCACAAGTCTCTAGTACTTGAAATAAGTCTATTGCGAATTTGAAGTGAAGGGAGCGTGGTATCCAAAATTGATAAAAACTCAGATTTTAAATCATCGTGATCAAAGATTGTTGGATTTATTATGTGGGCTTTTGCAAGATTGATTGTGAGCATTAAATTTTGGATTTCATTTATTAATTATTATTTCTGGCAAATAATGACATCGAACAAATTGGGCGTGTCTATTATATCATTTTTCTTTGCTTTAATTATCTTATTTACTGTCTCGGTTAATTTATCTGCTTCTGCTTCTGGGTTTCTGTATTTCTGTATTTATTACTACCTGTTTGTTGTTTGATTCGATTAATTTGCTTTCCGTCATTCTGATCTTTTCTAAATCTTTAGCGTCCGGTGTGCCGGCCACTGCCTTAAGTGCTTTCCAAGCTTCTGGCAATTCTGTGGTGAACCTCTAAAACTGACAAAAGGCTTCTAGTATGATTAACATCTACCTCCAATAGTTTTTGTCATATGAGACTGGGGAAAGTACTCGGACAATTTTTCTGTTTCTTCTATCGTACTTAAAAATTCGGTCAAATTACTTGAGTGTCGTGCATAGTCATGTTGTTCCCAAATCATAATATTTCCATCTACTATGGGTATGTAATTTGAATGAGAATAGTCGGTGATCCGAGCGTTTATTATACTTATTATGGATAAAATCGACCAAATAAGCCTGCAAGAAAAAAAAAAAATGGATTAACCCTACTTTGTTTCTTTAGTTATAATACTAACTTATAATCGCTAATCTAATTCCTATTTTATGTTGTCCTTGTGGACCACCCTCCCCTTAATGAGTACAGATTTTGCTAGGTCTGCTTGTATTACCTCTTCTGAGCACAAGGGGGTAAGCTTATTTCCAAGTCTCTTGTTGGATTTGATGAAGACTTTTTCTCCTACCTCAAATATCCTGTTTTGCCTGTGTGGATTGTTTCTGTCTGTTGTATCTGTTGAGTTTTCTCAATCTTTGCTCTAATGGCTTCCTTAAAATTAATCAGTCGATGAATGTATCAATTCTATCGGTTTCTTGCCTGCCACTGAATGCAGTGAACGGTTGTACTCGAGAGTTGTAAGTAGGATAACTTCGATCGTCGATCTTTCTTTCCAGCTTAATGCATCTAGCAATTTCCGACAAAAAAAATGGCTGTGGAATCGTTCCACATGGCCATTAAAAGTACTATGTAATGGTGGCGCAATTACATCTTCGATTCCAAAGTTGTTCTTTAACTGTGACGTAATGGTTTCGGAATTAAAAGCTGCCTCATTATCACAATACACAACCTTTGTTTTGGGAAAAAGGTTTATAATTTGGATGATAGGGCCTTTCACGTCTGTTATGGTACGTGATATTATTGATTGCACTATTGCGAATTTAGAAAACTTATCGACACATGTCAGAAATTGTTTCTTATTGGTTGAGCAAATTTCAATGTGCAACCGCTCGCCGGGAAATGATGGTGTTGGTGTTTTTCCGAGAATTTGTTTTTTCGGGTGCCTGTCGTATTTGGACTTAGTGCAAGTTGTGCAGTTGGCTACAACTTCCTTAGCCAGCCTGGCCATTTTCGGAAAGTAATACTCTTCTAAAATTTACTTGATGTTTTCCTGTGCGGCTCTGTGCGCCCGATTCTGCTTGTCCCTTTGTTCGGTTTTATCAACTATGTCGGTTACCATATTTTTTTACAATACCAAAACTTTGTTGACGGGAATGTTCTCACTAACTCATGCTGGATGAATGCCAGCGTCGGCAGATCACAGTGTATAGCATTGACCACAGTAATATTAACTACTGCGTTAACTTCCTTTAGGATTTCGTTTCTATCAGTAAAGTGAATTTTGTGGCGAGTTTTTTCGCCAATGAATATGAAGTTTCGTTTAAGAGAGAACCTTGATTCCTCTAAAACTATCTGGTTTCAGAAACAATTCAAAGGTTTCTCAGTAGCTTCTATTGTAAAAGTTACAGATAATTCACTATGAATTGTTGCTGCATCGGATACTACTTCACTTTGCAGAGCATTCACGTTGGTTTTCTTTACCCGGTTTATACTGGATCTTTGCATTATGCTCGTCGATATACGCTTTCCATCTTTTTATACCCTGAGCCCATTGAAAATGGGAAATCAGGGTATAATGTTTTTGTGAAAATGTATGTAACAGCCAGAAGGAGACGTCGCAGACCATACAAAGTATATATATTCTTGATCAGCTCGATGAGCTGAGTTGAAATAGCCCTGTCCGTCTGTCCGTCCGTCCGTCCGTCCGTCTGTCCGTCCGTCCGTCCGTCCGTCCGTCCGTCTGTGTGAACGCAGCGATCTCGTAAACCACAGAAGCTAGAGAGCTGAAATTTGACATGTATACTCCTGAATACCATACGCTATACGAGTTTTTTTCAAAAATTCGATAACTCTTCCCGTTCTCTTTTTATCGATAAATTTCGATAACTTTTCGTCTCTTTTACGTACCGTAAGAGCTAGAGACCTGAAATTCACTATGTAGATTCCTGTTGTGAATACAGACATTTTGTAATTTTTGGATTTTGGATGCCACGCCCCCTTCGCCCTAAATGTGCAAAAAACGCATTTCAAATACTAGAGATGTAGTTAGTATTTCTAATCTATGCATGTCGACGAGGGCATATTCAAATTTATATTTGACAGACAGACAGAAAGAGAAAGAGCATCGATACGAAACTCTTCATCAATGACAAATCCACATTAGTATTTGCTTAAATTGTAAGGCAAAAATTGCCTTACATACTAAAATGAATATATTCACATATGTATCTATAAAATTGAATGTATATTGCACGCATAATAATATATGAAAGATATTACGGTCTTCCCGTGGGACGGATACTGCATCTCGCTCTATTTTGTGCAATTTCGTAATAGTCTATGCGTGCATAGATATAACTAGTAAGAATGCTCTAGTCGAGACGGCTCGACTAGGAAATACCCTGAGCCCTGCGAAGTGCCTCAAATATTCTATGCTTAGTTTACATATACATATATTGCAAGCAACACATACACACACAGACGCACGCTTGTGACGTAGCGACTGCGCTTAGGCTGCAAGACGCGTATGTTGTGTAAAATAAAATGTTTAATAACTTTTTTTCTGGAAGGACTTTCTTATTCAAACTTTCAGGGCATGATTATGTTATTCATATGTAACTCGAATAGCGTATGGTATTCACGAGTATACATGTCAAATTTCAGCTCTCTAGCTTCTGTGGCTTTCGAGATCGCTCACGGACAGGCGGACAGGGCTAAATCAACACAGCACATCGAGCTGATCAAGAATATACTATACTTTATGGGGTCAGCCACGCCTACATACATTATAACTTGTTACATACATTATAACTTGATTTCCCATTTTCAATGGGCTCAGGGTATAAAAAGAGTTGGAAACCATATCAATTGAAACACCACATAAAAGTAAGTAATACAATGCTTGTCATTGCATTTTTTGCATTTCATTGTGCTTATCAACAAAATTTTAAATTTAATTCTCATAGGTTTAATTGGCCCCCGTAATCCAATTGCAGAAATTATTAGTGAGGCACAGCTGAATGAATCCGAGATTAATATCAGCAAAGCCGATAATAGAAGCGATGACACATCCAACACAGAATGTTCTAATACTCTTGCAAATATAAGTCTGCACTCGCCTGCACCAAAGCGAGCCAGAAAATCACTGCTTCCCAGCTGGAACGTTAATTTCGCACAATATGGAAAAAAAATCAGCCGTTTGAAACAGAGACACCAAGCAAATTTCTTACGTCTGGACAATCGGTTACGCCTTACTCTCCAAGTAATATCCTTGAGGAAACTTTGGGTAGTGAACAAATTCTACTATTTGATGAGGGAAAAAAAGAAAATAGACCATACTGTCAAAGGTTTCGTGCCGTTTCCAACGAACATATTCTGGACCCAAAATGGGCACGAGTTGCATGTGGCAAAACCAAAGATCAAACAAGCATATGCATGCCTTCAAAATCTCGAAAATCTCGGTCGTTAAATTTTGAGAAACCAAAACAAAATAAACACTGCAATATAAATTATGAGGTATAAATGATAAATATTTAGAGCATGTACAAAGTTGCAAGGAAATAAAATAAAATTTGCCAAATAATATTTTGTAACAAACAGACAAATTTACCTTAATTAATTCATCAAATTAATTTATGACATTTCAGAAAAATCGGACACGGTATAATATACCTCACAAAATGGAAAATTATGGTACAGTTTTGTGAAAATGTATGTCACAAACAGACCACAGCGGTCTCGCAAATCAAGCAAGTAATGAAACTCAAGTCAAGACTGCTCGACTATGAATCCCCTGAACCCAGCGAAGAACCGCTATTCCGATCATTCGCCGTTTCTTTTATATATCTGTATGTACATTACAAGCAACACACACACACACACACACACACACACACACACACACACACACACACACACACACACACACACACACGATGCACGCACAAAGTATACGCTTCGCTAACTGCCGACGTAGCGACTGTTATGGGAAATTGTTTAATAACTTTTATTGTAGACGGACTTCCTCAATCAAACTTTCAGGGCGAGATTGTAGTGTATTTGCCAAATCACAAGTCTCTAGTACTTGAAATAAGTCTATTGCGAATTTGAAGTGAAGGGAGCGTGGTATCCAAAATTGATAAAAACTCAGATTTTAAATCATCGTGATCAAAGATTGTTGGATTTATTATGTGGGCTTTTGCAAGATTGATTGTGAGCATTAAATTTTGGATTTCATTTATTAATTATTATTTCTGGCAAATAATGACATCGAACAAATTTGGCGTGTCTATTATATCATTTTTCTTTGCTTTAATTATCTTATTTACTGTATCGGTTAATTGATCTGCTTCTGCTTCTGGGTTTCTGTATTTCTGTATTTATTACTACCTGTTTGTTGTTTGATTCGATTAATTTGCTTTCCGTCATTCTGATCTTTTCTAAATCTTTAGCGTCCGGTGTGCCGGCCACTGCCTTAAGTGCTTTCCAAGCTTCTGGCAATTCTGTGGTGAACCTCTAAAACTGACAAAAGGCTTCTAGTATGATTAACATCTACCTCCAATAGTTTTTGTCATATGAGACTGGGGAAAGTACTCGGACAATTTTTCTGTTTCTTCTATCGTACTTAAAAATTCGGTCAAATTACTTGAGTGTCGTGCATAGTCATGTTGTTCCCAAATCATAATATTTCCATCTACTATGGGTATGTAATTTGAATGAGAATAGTCGGTGATCCGAGCGTTTATTATACTTATTAGGGATAAAATCGACCAAATAAGCCTGCAAGAAAAAAAAAAAAAATTGGATTAACCCTACTTTGTTTCTTTAGTTATAATACTAACTTATAATCGCTAATCTAATTCCTATTTTATGTTGTCCTTGTGGACCACCCTCCCCTTAATGAGTACAGATTTTGCTAGGTCTGCTTGTATTACCTCTTCTGAGCACAAGGGGGTTAGCTTGTTTCCAAGTCTCTTGTTGGATTTGATGAAGACTTTTTCTCCTACCTCAAATATCCTGTTTTGCCTGTGTGGATTGTTTCTGTCTGTTGTATCTGTTGAGTTTTCTCAATCTTTGCTCTAATGGCTTCCTTAAAATTAATCAGTCGATGAATGTATCAATTCTATCGGTTTCTTGCCTGCCACTGAATGCAGTGAACGGTTGTACTCGAGAGTTGTAAGTAGGATAACTTCGATCGTCGATCTTTCTTTCCAGCTTAATGCATCTAGCAATTTCCGACAAAAAAAATGGCTGTGGAATCGTTCCACATGGCCATTAAAAGTACTATGTAATGGTGGCGCAATTACATCTTCGATTCCAAAGTTGTTCTTTAACTGTGACGTAATGGTTTCGGAATTAAAAGCTGCCTCATTATCACAATACACAACCTTTGTTTTGGGAAAAAGGTTTATAATTTGGATGATAGGGCCTTTCACGTCTGTTATGGTACGTGATATTATTGATTGCACTATTGCGAATTTAGAAAACTTATCGACACATGTCAGAAATTGTTTCTTATTGGTTGAGCAAATTTCAATGTGCAACCGCTCGCCGGGAAATGATGGTGTTGGTGTTTTTCCGAGAATTTGTTTTTTCGGGTGCCTGTCGTATTTGGACTTAGTGCAAGTTGTGCAGTTGGCTACAACTTCCTTAGCCAGCCTGGCCATTTTCGGAAAGTAATACTCTTCTAAAATTTACTTGATGTTTTCCTGTGCGGCTCTGTGCGCCCGATTCTGCTTGTCCCTTTGTTCGGTTTTATCAACTATGTCGGTTACCATATTTTTTTACAATACCAAAACTTTGTTGACGGGAATGTTCTCACTAACTCATGCTGGATGAATGCCAGCGTCGGCAGATCACAGTGTATAGCATTGACCACAGTAATATTAACTACTGCGTTAACTTCCTTTAGGATTTCGTTTCTATCAGTAAAGTGAATTTTGTGGCGAGTTTTTTCGCCAATGAATATGAAGTTTCGTTTAAGAGAGAACCTTGATTCCTCTAAAACTATCTGGTTTCAGAAACAATTCAAAGGTTTCTCAGTAGCTTCTATTGTAAAAGTTACAGATAATTCACTATGAATTGTTGCTGCATCGGATACTACTTCACTTTGCAGAGCATTCACGTTGGTTTTCTTTACCCGGTTTATACTGGATCTTTGCATTATGCTCGTCGATATACGCTTTCCATCTTTTTATACCCTGAGCCCATTGAAAATGGGAAATCAGGGTATAATGTTTTTGTGAAAATGTATGTAACAGCCAGAAGGAGACGTCGCAGACCATACAAAGTATATATATTCTTGATCAGCTCGATGAGCTGAGTTGAAATAGCCCTGTCCGTCTGTCCGTCCGTCCGTCCGTCCGTCTGTCCGTCCGTCCGTCCGTCCGTCCGTCCGTCTGTGTGAACGCAGCGATCTCGTAAACCACAGAAGCTAGAGAGCTGAAATTTGACATGTATACTCCTGAATACCATACGCTATACGAGTTTTTTCAAAAATTCGATAACTCTTCCCGTTCTCTTTTTATCGATAAATTTCGATAACTTTTCGTCTCTTTTACGTACCGTAAGAGCTAGAGACCTGAAATTCACTATGTAGATTCCTGTTGTGAATACAGACATTTTGTAATTTTTGGATTTTGGATGCCACGCCCCCTTCGCCCTAAATGTGCAAAAAACGCATTTCAAATACTAGAGACTTGTGCTTCGGCACATACACACATATGAATAACATAATCATGCCCTGAAAGTTTGAATAAAAAAGTCCTTCTAGAAAAAAAGTTATTAAACATTTAATTTCCACAACATAAGCCTCTTGCAGCCCAAGCGCTGTCGCTACGTCAACTGCGCAGTTTGCAGAACGTGTGCTTGAGCGTGCGTCTGTGTGTGTGTATGTGTTGCTTGCAGTATATGTATATGTAAACTAAGCATAGCATATTTTAAGTATCTGCACTTCACAGGGCTCAGGGTATCTCCTAGTCGAGCCGTCTCGACTAGAGCATTCTTACTTGTTATCTTTGCATTTGGGTTTCTATCAGACACCGCAAACGTTAATGGCTAGTGGTCTGTGTAATGTTAATGTCCCTTGTACCATATAGGTATTGTTGTAATTTTCCCAGGGCCCAAACTATAGCTAATAGTTCCATCTCGTTGGTGGCATAATGTGATTCACTGTCCTTTAGTGATCTCGAAATCATTGTTATGGGTCTGTTGTCCTGAGACAGTACTGCGCCAATACCCTGAGCAGGGGCATCCGTTGTCAAATCGAATGGTTTCCTGAAATCTGAGTATCTGAGAGTAACATCCTCTGGGGCTAGAGCATTCCTTAATTTTTCGAACGCATCTCACTCTGGAGTACCAAAATCTATGGTTGTTTTCTTTGACATGTGTTTACTGACGGACCCATTCTCTCCTTTCAACAAATTTGTCAATGGCCTTACCATTGCTGAAAAGTCTTTAACAAAACATCTGTAGTAGCTGGCCAATCCTAGGAATGACCTAAGCTCATACAGGGATTTCGGTTTTGGATATTCTTGTATAGCCTTTACCTTTTCCGGGTCTGTTTAACGCCACCCAGAGTCACGATGAACCCTAAGTATTCTACGCTCGTTTTGAAAAAAGAGGTTTTCTCTTTTGAAACTTTCATGTTGGCATCGCATAGGCTCTTTAGAACCCAATCTATATGCTTTATTTATTTATTATATAGTTGACAAAACGAGTGTCACTAATAAGTAATTAAAGTAAAAGCCTAAAATTAACAAAATTTTATCAATGATATCACCACCCGCTGGGGGTGTTTTATTTGCCATGCCGGCGAGCTATGCCCTGAATCACAGCCAAAATGGTTAGTGATATCATTGAACTATGAAAGATAGGGAGTGAAGAAATTAAAATATTTAGTTTAAAAATTAATTTACAAACATAGCTAAACAAAAAAAACAGGAGAAGAAGAACAATATTTATGTATTTTAGAGAAATGAGAAAACACAACACAAGTAGGAAGAATTGCTAATTCCTGTGCATTCTCACTCTTGGGCCCTGTGTGTGATTTCTCTGAGGTAAGCTGAAAGCAAGGATTTTATTAAAGGAAGAGAGAGTTCTGAAGCAAATACATACAAATATTTATTATAGGTAGTACATAAGACCTGAAACGCACTATGCAAGGAGTAATCAGATGTACATATAGGTAAATATAGAGGACGAAAGTGACGGGAAATACGAGAAGGAACTACAAAATTAATTTGCTTTAAAAGAGCAGGCGAATCAGTATTACCACTAATCAAATTATATAGAAAAGCAATACCCAAGACTGTTCTACGGTTTATTAGTGACGGAAGATCTATAAGAAGAAGCCTACTATGATAAGAGGGTAAGCGAAGGTTACGATCCCAGTTAAGATTGCGTAACGCAAAGAGAAGAAACTGTTTCTGAACCGATTCAATACGGTCCTGATACAATTTATGCTGTGGCGACCATATAACTGAACAATATTCCAAAATTGGTCGAACCAGCGAAACAAAAAGGAGTTTGGTAACAAACGGGTCATTAAATTCTTTCGACCATCGTTTAATAAAGCCAAGAACACTTTTGGCTTCATTAATGATGGTTGATATATGGGAATTGAAACTAAGTTTAGAGTCAAAGAGCACCCCAAGATCTTTCATTGTAGAAATACGTTGCAAGGAATCATTATTGATTTTATAATGAGCAGTATATGGACAAATGCGATTAAAGGTCATTGTCATACATTTGGAGCAATTCAACTGCAATTGATTAGCCTTACACCAACATTGAAAGGAATCAAGATCATCATGTAATCGTAGATGATCCAGTGAATTGTTGTATGAGAGACAGAGTTTTACGTCATCTGCATACATAAAAACCTTTGAATGAGAAATACAATTCGGAAGGTCATTTATAAAAAGGGAGAATAGAAGAGGGCCCAAATGACTACCCTGAGGAACACCCGATGAGACAAATATGACCTTCGAAATAGATGTTCTTAACAAAACTCTTTGGGTTCTACCCTTTAAATAGGAAGCTATCCAAGACAGAAGTTTAGGCGAAAATCCGAAATGGTCAAGCTTTTGAAGTAAAATATCATGCTGAACTGAGTCAAATGCCTTACTAAAGTCAGTATATATAACATCAGTCTGCATTTTATTTAAAAAGCTTTCGTTGATTAGAGATGAAAATTCTAATAGGTTAGTTGAGGTTGATCGATTCTGAACAAAGCCATGCTGAGATGGTGAAATAATCGATTTGCAAAAATGTTGCAAGTTCGAAGTTATCATTTTTTCAAATAACTTCGGAATAACAGAAAGCTTCGCAATACCTCTATAATTAGAAATATCAGATCTTCCTCCTTTTTTATACAGAGGAATAATAAATGATTCTTTCCAAATTGAAGGGAATACTGAGGTATTAAGGGACAAATTAAACAGTTTTAATAAAGGTGACCGCAAAGAAACACTGCATTCTTTAATCAAACAACTTGGAATACCATCTGCTCCAGGAGAGAACGATGTTTTCAAAGTCCGAATAGTGGATAAGAGAGAGGGAGACGAAATGTTTGAAGCAATAATGGTATTTACATTCATTATACTATTCAAAGTTGAATGTGATTTGGTATCGGGAATGGCAGAAGAGTAAGTGGATTGGAAGAAATCTGCAAATAGATCAGAGGCATCTTGATCATTACAGGTCTTGTCTAAACCCAAGAAAAATGAAGAGGGAAATCCAGAAAATTTACGCTTCGAATTTACAAATGAATTAACATTTTAGGGTCGCGAACAAACTGCCTTCTACAGCGTAAGAGGTAATTCTCATAGCAAATAGAGTTAAAAATATTGAAATTTGACTTAGCTAAAAGAGTATTTAGACCAGTCAACAATCGAGCCCGACTTTTTAAAATATTTAGATTTAATATTTTTTAAATTCGAAAGAGTCGGAGTAAACTTTCTAATAAACGAAAGGGATTTTGTAATACATATAGGAAACTGTCTAGGATAGAATTTAAAGTACTATAAAATATAGAAAAAATCAACCTCAGTTGCCTCATACAAAGGGAACCAGTCCGCTGCATTAATGAGATCATTAAGCAAAACAAAATTACATTTTTTAAAACAACGACGTTGTTTAAATGATAAAGACGTTGAAATTGGTGGACAGTCAATAGGTATTAAAACCTCCAAGGTCGGATGATGTATATCCTCAGGAATACAAAAGGGTGTTGATCTTAAAACCCTAATGATGGTATCATCATTAGTAAAAACAAGATCAAGAGATCGATTAAAATGATTAGAGATCGAGTTCATCTGAAACATGGAAAGGTTAAACAATTCATCAAAAAGATAATGATCCATTGTTGGAATAAGATGATTTAAATTGAGAGATGATGCCCAAGAAGTGTTCGGTATAGTAAAATCACCCATTACAAGAAACAGGTCGTTATCTTGAACATACCCATACATTTCTTTAATACAAGATATATGCTGACTATAAACTTGTAAATCAGAAGAGGGAGGTATATATGAACAAGTAACGTACAGGGAACAGGACTGCAGAGTTATTTAAACTCCAATAATCTCAACATTATAAAGTGATGAGAAGGTAAAAGATTCCGAGAGGAAGTGGGATTTAACAGCTATTAAAACTCCACCCCCTCTACGTGACAAACGATCAAGTCTATAAATAGTGAAATTATCAGAAAGAACCTCACTGTTATAAACATTTGGGGTTAACCATGTCTCAGTGAGGGCAATAAGTTCAGATTTTACACTAAAGCTATACAGAAAAAGACTTCTTAATTTGGAATTAAGGCCCCGAACATTTTGATAAATTAAGGATAGCTGCGGAGAAGATGGTGTAATTAGTTTTTTGATACAGCCTCAGATGAAGGTTGTACCGAATCAGAAATTAAAGAGACCGGTGAAATTCTGTTCCGAATCTTCTGTTTGAATTCATGCACAACTACATGGGGTGGCCAAAATTTGGAGTCACATATAGTTGCGAAGAATTCTATAGGTACATTTATTTTAAATGAAGCAATTTCACGAGGAGTAGTAAAATTGAACTTCGAAATAAAAACCTTAGCTTTAGTTTTGCTTTCAATAAAAGCAGACACAGCCTCACATGTAGTATCTGTTGAAAACCTAGATAAGAAAACTTGCTTTCGAGGAGACACAACAGATAAATAGGGTACAGTAGGGTCAAGAGCAGATGTCTGAATGTTTTTCTTAGGTTGAACTACACTCGGAGTAACTTTAACTTTTTATTAGGGGCCTTTTGAGTGTCTATTATGACACTGGCAGCAGATATTTCACCTGAGTCGTCGGATATCGGAATTGAAATTTCCTGACACGGTGAAGACGGGGCAGACAAATTAGGTGATGGTAAATTAAATGAGGGAGGAACTAACAGTGATGGAGTCATCACCTGATTAAGCGGGGATTCGAAACTATATTGATTTAATATTTCTTCGCCAGCTTTCAGTTCACCTGTTAGCTGTTTAGAAATGTTAATCAGTTTCGAATACTGTACCCGCACTGTATTATACATCTTGGAAAAATTTAATTGTTTTTCCAAGCAATCGGGGCAAGACCAGCGTAGTCCACCAAACCCACTTTTGGGTGCAGCCATGACTCTATCGCAATCACACCCAGAGATGCCAGCACACTTTATATGCATTAGATTCTCGCACAACCAGCAACCAACAAATTGCATTTGTGCAGAATCAGCGGCTTGCCTAAATGAGCAAGATTTCTTGCAGCAAGTCATATTGGCAACTGGGAAGTTAAGCTAAAAAAAATTAGCGGATAAAGAATAAGAAAAATACAGATAAAGCGAGGATTAACTGTGTTGAGCGAGCGAATCACAAACAACAACAAACAGCTAAGACAGTAACAACTAATACAGTAAATAGAGCGGGAGAGATACAGCGATAAAAACGAACAAAAATTTCGTATAACAAAAACAAACACTAAGCTGAGCGTGAGCGATCAACAGCGAACACACACACTAAGAAGTGTAAAAATAAGAGAGCAAATGAGAAAAAATACACAGAATAGATATGTATGTATACTAAAACGAAAACGAAAATTGCAAATTTAATATAATTACCAACGCTCACAAAACTATGTAAGTGACAAAACAAGCACTATGTTTAGAATGATCCTTTTCATTTTCAGAAAAAGTTATTACGTCACGTAAACATAACAAGATTTTCCAATTTGTTCACGCAGCACGTCGTCTATCGCTCTTTGGAAGATGCTTCCCGTATTCTTCAATCCGAACGGTAGTCTGCAGAATTCATACTTTCCACCGTTTACGGAGAAAGCTGTTTTCTCGCGATCTTGCTCTGTCAAGTAAATTTGGTGATAGCCGGACTTTAGATCTAACGTCGTAAAGTATTTGGCTTTACCCAAGTTCGACAATATCATGGATATGTTGGGCATTGGATACTTATCTGCGATGATCTTTTCATTTAGTTTCCTAAAGTCAATTACCAGTCGCTTATTCCTGTTCCCACTTTCGTCTAACCTCTTTTTATCAACGACCCATGTTGGGTTATTGTAGGGTGACCTTGAAGGCTTAATGATGCCATTCTGCAGCAAATCTTTAATTTCTTTTATTTTACAAAGTCATTGACCCCCCTGGGATGCGGATATAGTTTTGAATATACTGGCTTATCGTCCTCTGTACGGATTGTAACCACAACAGATGTATTGAACGGCAACGCCTCGTTAGAGGTCGTGAATGCTCCAGCTCTGTTTAAAATCATACTCCTAAATTCAGCTTTTTCGACTTCCGGTATGACAATATCATTCACGTTGGTGAAATTGACGTTGTCACAATAATGATGCTGTAGCTTTTCAGATACAGATCCATAATTGATTGTACAATTCACGGTATCTAGGGTTGCTCCTAGTTGCGTTAGCAAGTCGAAACCTATAATACCATCAAATGGTGTTAAGGAGTCTAATAAAAAACAAGTAAGAATGCTCTAGTCGAGACGGCTCGACTAGGAGATACCCTGAGCCCTGCGAAGTGCCGATACTTCAAATATTCTATGCTTAGTGTACATATACATATATTGCAAGCAACACATACACACACACAGAAGCACGCTCAAGCACACGCTCTGCCAACTGCGCAGTTGACGTAGCGACTGCGTTTGGGCTGCAAGAGGCTTATGTTGTGGAAATTAAATGTTTAATAACTTTTTTTCTAGCAGGACTTTTTTATTCAAACTTTCAGGGCATGATTATGTTATTCATATGTGTGTATGTGCCGAAGCAGAAGTCTCTAGTATTTGAAATGCGTTTTTTGCAAATTTAGGGCGAAGGGGGCGTGGCATCCAAAAACCAAAAATTACAAAATGTCTGCATTCACAACAGGAATCTATGTAGTGAATTTCAGGTCTCTAGCTCTTACGGTACGTAAAAGAGACGAAAAGTTCTCGAAATTGATCGATAAAAAGAGAACGGGAAGAGTTATCGAATTTTTGAAAAAAACTCGTATAGCGTATGGTATTCAGGAGTATACATGTCAAATTTCAGCTCTCTAGCTTCTGTGGTTTACGAGATCGCTGCGTTCACACAGACGGACGGACGGACGGACGGACGGACAGACGGACAGGGCTATTTCTACTCAGCTCATCGAGCTGATCAAGAATATATATACTTTGTATGGTCTGCGACGTCTCCTTCTGCCTGTTACATACATTTTCACAAAAACATTATACCCTGATTTCCCATTTTCAATGGGCTCAGGGTATAAAAAATTAGCTGATTTCCCGAAAATGTTCATTAAACACTTATGGGTTACTTTGTTAGAACCGTGGACGGAACTAACCGTGAAAGGGGAGCTGACCGGGATTACATTTTTTAGCTCCTTTACTGGTTTGATGTAGTTTTTGGCCGCTCCTGTGTCAATCAATATCTTTAGTTTTCTCCCAGCCAGCTGTCGTTCGACGAACGGCAACCGGGAGCACTCACTAAAAAATTGACCAAGTCATTGTCACTTGCTGTTTCAGCTTTATCATGGGCTTCTGCGACAGCGGCTTCGGCTGCCCTATAATAATCTTGGTCTTGGTCATTGTTCGCTCGCTGAATGGTGTTCTGCACACGCTGACGTCTCTGGCTCGTCATTCGTTCAGAACCCTGCCTCTTTTGAGCCTGAGAGTTTTTGATCTGGGTGTTAGCCCCTTGATTCTGTCTGCTGTAGGCTGTCTAAACTTAGTCATGGCAGATCCCGTATCCATTGGTTCTGGTGCTGACCTTTTGT
The DNA here is from genome assembly GCA_035047485.1 of Drosophila peninsularis. Classification (NCBI taxonomy): domain Eukaryota; kingdom Metazoa; phylum Arthropoda; class Insecta; order Diptera; family Drosophilidae; genus Drosophila; species Drosophila peninsularis. The sequence continues at coordinate 838,287 of JAWNPN010000043.1, read as the reverse complement.
TCTCTTTAGGATTCTGATTACTGTTGCTTTGCTGTTGCTTATTTTGTTTTTCGAAATAATGTGGGTTTCTATCTTGGCCATATTCGGCTCCATTGATTTTCCCCTGTTTATCGTGTGAGCGCGCCTGGTATTTGCTATTTTCACCTGACTGATCGCTGCCCTCCATTCCTTTTGCATGTTATTAAATTAATTAACTATTGCAAATATAAGTCTGCACTCACCTGCACCTTGGCCTTGGAATGGGGCAGCCATTCAACAAATGCCCGAGGTCGCACTCTACTAGAGATCTTTGCGACGCTGGATGTGGCTCTGCTCAACCTCGGACACGAGTTTACTTTCAGCCGGGCTGGCTATGGGTCCATAATCGACATAACTTTTGTCGCTTCGTCCCTTTTTCGCGAGGAAAATTGGAGGATCAGCGATAGCTACACGGACAGCAATCACTCCGCGCTATTGTTCAAAATCGGCGTACCAGTTGGTAGGGTGCCGACAATATGGAGGGAGGGGTATCGGCTGGATACCTTCAACCCAACAACATTCACGGAGCCCATCCAGGCTCTGGGCACATCTGGCAATGCTGAAGCCAGAGCTTGCCAAATGGTGTCCCAAATACAATACGCCTGCAAGGCTAGTATGCAACGACGCAAACAGTACATACGACACCAAGCGCCTATGTACTGGTGGACCGAGCATATAAGCGAAATACGGAGTATCTGCGTCCGCGCGAGAAGAAGCTATCATCGAGCCCGCGGAAGGCCTATGTTTGCAGAAAAACAGCTAGCATACCAGGAAGCAAGACGGCAGCTGAAGAAAGCCATACGGTCTGGTAAACGAGACTATTTTCTAGACCTATGCGACTCAGCCGAATTTGACCCATGGGGTAGAGCATACCAAACGGTGGTCAAAAGACTCTACGCCGGCAAGCAGGTGCTGCCTACGGATCGATCGGAGCTCAAGACAATCGTGGAAACACTGTTTCCAGATAGATCTAGCTCCATACATGGACCTGACCACACAGCAGCAAGGTGGGACTCGAGAAACGATCACCCTGTTCTAGCAACAGAAGAGGAAATCTTGGTAGCTGCCAGGAAACTACGACCCAACTCTGCGCCGGGCCCGGACGGGATACCCAATCGAACACTGAAGTTGGCCATTGCTTTGCACCCAACAACGTTTACGGAGTTATATAATGCATGTTTAACTCAGGAAACGTCCCTTGGAATCTGGAAGACCCAGAGCCTGTTATTTCTACCAAAGGCTGGCAAACCACCGGAGGAGCCATCATCTTACAGGCCAATCTGTCTCTTAGACACCATGGGAAAGGTGTTTGAGAAATTGGTCTGCCTGAGACTGGAAGCTGCAATCTCGAGCGCAGGCGGTCTGTCCCCAAACAAATTTTTTATTCCGGAAAGCCATGTCAACAACGGATGCACTGAGCAAAGTTGTTGGCCTCGCATCCTCCGCCATCCGGCATATTGCATCATAGCGACTCTGGATGTGAAGAACGCATTTAATACAGCTAGCTGGGATATGATACTAGATGATATAATATCCCTAAATACCTAAAAGAGATAATAAAGAGCTACTTCAGAGGAAGGACACTTATGTATAACACGAATGAGGGCCCTCAAACCCATATAGTGTCAGCTGGAGTCCCACAAGGATCAGTCCTGGGGCCTCTTCTATGGAATATTATGTACGACGGAGTGCTGCGCCTGGAGCTACCAGCGGGGGCACACAGCATTGGTTTTGCTGATGATGTTGCAGTCGTCGCCATAGGAAAGGAGCTCAAGGATACCGAGGATATGTGCAGCGCAAGTATTAGTTGCATCCGAGACTGGCTGACAGGAGCTGGACTCGACCTCGCGGCGCACAAGACGGAGGTTGTCCTAGTCAGCAGTCGTAAAATAGTGGAAACGGCCCATGTAAAGATTGGCAGTATCAGCATTGCGTCAAAGAGGTCGATAAAGTATCTTGGGGTCATGGTAGACACAAGATTAACTTTCCGCGAGCACTTGGAATACGTGCATAAAAAAGCAGCAGATTCGTGTAGAGCCCTCTCTCGAATCATGCTAAATACGCGGGGACCAAAGCAACAACGACGCCTCCTTCTTATGAGCGTCATGAGGTCCGTCATCTTATACGCAGCGCCAATCTGGTCACGAGCAATGGCTACACCCAGCTACAGCCGAGGTATTCGAGCCACCTACAGACTGAGCGCAATCCGAGTCAGCTGTTGTTTCAGAACAGTCTCTGATGACGCGGCGCTAGTCTTAGCCGGAATGCTTCCACTGGAGGACTTGGTCGCCGAAGCTGTGGAGCGGAGTACACAGGAGCCGGCACGCAGCTCTCGCAACGAAACCAGGGCGAGCAGCATCACACGATGGCAAAGAAGATGGGACAACTCGACGAAAGGACGATGGACGTACATGCTCATCCCGGCGCTGGAGCCATGGCTAAATCGTAAGCATGGCGAGATTAATTTCTATCTTTCGCAGATCCTCTCTGGACATGGATGCTTCCGGAGCTACCTAAAACGACGACTCTGACGAGTGCAACTGGTGCGGACAAGGACTGGTGGAAGACGCCAGACACTCAATCTTCGAGTGTGAACGCTTCCTGGTAGAGAGGCGTGGTCTAGAGGCAGCAGTGGGCCGCTCCATCAAACCGGAGAACCTGGTGGAGATCCTGTTGGAGCCAGAGTCAGCTTGGAAGTTGATAAGCTCCTTCACTGCCTCAGTCATGGTGGAGTACGCAAGGCCGAGCGAAGAAGACGACATACCCCCCTGGTTTAAGATAGCGCAAAGCGCTTGCGAAGCAATACTTCACGGCAGTCCCGCAAGCATCGCGCGCTACTCTTAAACCCAATATAAATTCATTGTGTACCAAATTGTAAATAAAACGAATTTAAAAAAAAAAGAAAAAAACACACACACACAAACACACACAGACACACACAGTGGGCCGCTCCATCAAACCGGAGAACCTGGTGGAGATCCTGTTGGAGCCAGAGTCAGCTTGGAAGTTGATAAGCTCCTTCGCTGCCTCAGTCATGGTGGAGTTACGCAAGGTCGAGCGAAGAAGACGACAAACTCCCCTTTTTAAGATAGCGCAAAGCGCTTGCAAAGCAATACTTCACGGTAGTTCCGCAAGCATCGCGCGCTACTCTTTAACCCAAAATAAATTCTTTGTATACCAAATTGTAAATAAAACGAATATAAAAAAAAAAAACTCACCTGCACCAAAACGAGCCTGAAAATCACTGCTTCCCAGCTGGAACGTTAATTTCGCACAATAAGGAAAAACAAATAAGAATGTTCTAGTCGAGACGGCTCGACTAGGAGATACCCTGAGCCCTGCGAAGTGCCGATACTTCAAATATTCTATGCTTAGTTTACATATACATATATTGCAAGCAACACATACACACACACAGACGCACGCTCAAGCACACGCTCTGCTAACAGCGCAGTTGACGTAGCGACTGCGCTTGGGCTGCAAAAGGCTTATGTTGTGGAAATAAAATGTTTAATAACTTTTTTCTAGCATGACTTTTTTATTCAACCTTTCAGGGAATGATAATGTTATTTATATATATGTATGTGCCGAAGCATAAGTCTCTACTATTTGAAATGCTTTTTTTGAAAATTTAGGGCGAAGCGGGCGTGGCATCCAAAATCCAAAAATTACAAAATGTTTATATTTACAACAGGCATCTACACAGTGAATTTCATATCTCTAGCTCTTACGGTACGTAAAAGAGACGAAAAGTTATCGAAATTTATCGATAAAAAGAGAACGGGAAGAGTTATAGAATTTTTGAAAAAAAAGACTCGTATAGCGTATGGTATTGAGGAGTATACATGTCAAATTTCAGCTCTCTAGCTTCTGTGGTTTACGAGATCGCTGCGTTCACAGAGACGGACGGACGGACGGAGAGACGGACAGGGCTATATCAACTCAGCTCATGGAGCTGATCGAAAATACTATTATTATGGGCACTTTGTAATACCACATTTTGTAATTCGATAAGACAAGTACGTGACTCTTTTTAGATCACTACCAGTATCCGTATTTACAGATCAATGCTCAGCATCGTATTTCCGACGCATTGTGGAACTTCAGTGATTTTTTATAGCATTATCAGCTCGATCTAGCATCAATTTTGCAATTTTAGTCTACGGATTTCATACAGCCCATTGACTTCTTCTAAAAGGTTTTGCGAGGGAAATAGTGGGATCTGAGGGCTGAACACAGATGGCAGTATAAAGCAATAGGAAATATCAAGGGCTTCACCTTGAATTTAAAGTTAGTAAGCAATATATAGTTCAACACTTAATTTCACCTTTCTCTGAGCATAAAAGGAAGTATGTAATGAAATGATACTTAATTTGATTCGATGAAAATATATTTTGGTAGCTTACTGTATTTTTGATTATAGCGTTCTCCTTTGAAATCTGTTATGTTCTATCACCAATCTTGAACCATGTAGTTAGTATTTCTAATCTATGCATGTCGACGCGGGCATATTCAAATTTATATTTGACAGACAGACAGAAAGAGAAAGAGCATCGATACGAAACTCTTCATCAATGACAAATCCACATTAGTATTTGCTTAAATTGTAAGGCAAAAATTGCCTTACATACTAAAATGAATATATTCACATATGTATCTATATAATTGAATGTATATTGCACGCATAATAATATATGAAAGATATTACGATCTTCCCGTGGGACGGATACTGCATCTCGCTCTATTTTGTGCAATTTCGTAATAGTCTATGCGTGCATAGATATAACTAGTAAGAATGGTCTAGTCGAGACGGCTCGACTAGGAAATACCCTGAGCCCTGCGAAGTGCCTCAAATATTCTATGCTTAGTTTACATATACATATATTGCAAGCAACACATACACACACACAGACGCACGCTTGTGACGTAGCGACTGCGCTTAGGCTGCAAGACGCGTATGTTGTGTAAAATAAAATGTTTAATAACTTTTTTCTGGAAGGACTTTCTTATTCAAACTTTCAGGGCATGATTATGTTATTCATATGTAACTCGAATAGCGTATGGTATTCAGGAGTATACATGTCAAATTTCAGCTCTCTAGCTTCTGTGGTTTACGAGATCGCTGCGTTCACACAGACGGACGGACGGACGGACGGAGAGACGGACAGGGCACACACACACACCCACACACATACCCACCCACACGAGTTTACTTTTAGCCGGGCTGGCTATGGGTCCATAATCGGCATAACTTTTGTCGCTTCGTCCCTTTTCCGCGAGGCAAAGTGGAGGATCAGCGATAGCTACACGGGCAGCGATCACTCCGCGCTATTGTTCAAAATCGGCGTACCAGTTGGTAGGGTGCCGACAATATGGAGGGAGGGGTATCGGCTGGATACCTTCAACCCGACAACATTCACGGAGGCCATCCAGGCTCTGGGTACATCTGGCAATGCTGAAGCCAGAGCTTTCCAAATGGTGTCCCAAATACAATACGCCTGCAAGGCTAGTATGCAACGACGCAAACAGTACATACGACACCAAGCGCCTATGTACTGGTGGACCGAGCATATAAGCGAAATACGGAGTATCTGCGTCCGCGCGAGAAGAAGCTATCATCGAGCCCGCGGAAGGCCTATGTTTGCAGAAAAACAGCTAGCATACCAGGAAGCAAGACGGCAGCTGAAGAAAGCCATACGGTCTGGTAAACGAGACTATTTTCTAGACCTATGCGACTCAGCCGAATTTGACCCATGGGGTAGAGCATACAAAACGGTGGTCAAAAAACTCTACGCCGGCAAGCAGGTGCTGCCTACGGATCGATCGGAGCTCAAGACAATCGTGGAAACACTGTTTCCAGATAGATCTAGCTCCATACATGGACCTGACCACACATCAGCAAGGTGGGGCTCGAGAAACGATCACCCTGTTCTAGCAACAGAAGAGGAAATTTTGGTAGCTGCCAGGAAACTTCGACCCAACTCTGCGCCGGGCCCGGACGGGATACCCAACCGAGCACTGAAGTTGGCCATTGCCTTGCACCCAACAACGTTTACGGAGTTATACAATGCTTGTTTAACTCAGGAAACGTTCCCTGCAATCTGGAAGACCCAGAACATGGTATTGCTAGCAAAGGCTGGCAAACCACCGGAGGAGCCATCATCTTACAGGCCAATCTGCCTCTTGGACACCATGGGAAAGGTGTTTGAGAAATTGGTCTGCCTGAGACTGGAAGCTGCAATCTCGAGCGCAGGCGGTCTGTCCCCAAATCAATTTGGATTCCGGAAAGCCATGTCAACAACGGATGCACTGAGCAAAGTTGTTGGCCTCGCATCCTCCGCCATCCAAGGGGCCAGATGGAAGCACGGCTCGAAGCAGTATTGCATCATAGCGACCCTGGATGTGAAGAACGCATTCAATACAGCTAGCTGGGATATGATACTAGATGCGCTAGCACAATATAATATCCCTAAATATCTAAAAGAGATAATAAAGAGCTACTTCAGAGGAAGGACACTTATGTATAACACGAATGAGGGCCCTCAAACCCATATAGTGTCAGCTGGAGTCCCACAAGGATCAGTCCTGGGGCCTCTTCTATGGAATATTATGTACGACGGAGTGCTGCGCCTGGAGCTACCAGCGGGGGCACACAGCATTGGTTTTGCTGATGATGTTGCAGTCGTCGCCATAGGAAAGGAGCTCAAGGATACCGAGGATATGTGCAGCGCAAGTATTAGTTGCATCCGAGACTGGCTGACAGGAGCTGGACTCGACCTCGCGGCGCACAAGACGGAGGTTGTCCTAGTCAGCAGTCGCAAAAAAGTGGAAACGGCCCATGCAAAGATTGGCAGTATCAGCATTGCGTCAAAGAGGGCAATAAAGTATCTTGGGGTCATGTTAGACACAAGATTGACTTTCCGCGAGCACTTGGAATACGTGCATAAAAAAGCAGCAAATTCGTGTAGAGCCCTCTCTCGAATCATGCTAAATACGCGGGGACCAAAGCAACAACGACGCCTCCTTCTTATGAGCGTCATGAGGTCCGTCATCTTATACGCAGCGCCAATCTGGTCACGAGCAATGGCTACTCCCAGCTACAGCCGAGGTATTCGAGCCACCTACAGACTGAGCGCAATCCGACTCAGCTGTTGTTTCAGAACAGTCTCTGATGACGCGGCGCTAGTCTTAGCCGGAATGCTTCCACTGGAGGACTTGGTCGCCGAAGCTGTGGAGCGGAGTACACAGGAGCCGGCACGCAGCTCTCGCAACGAAACCAGGGCGAGCAGCATCACACGATGGCAAAGAAGATGGGACAACTCGACGAAAGGACGATGGACGTACATGCTCATCCCGGCGCTGGAGCCATGGCTAAATCGTAAGCATGGCGAGATTAATTTCTATCTTTCGCAGATCCTCTCTGGACATGGATGCTTCCGGAGCTACCTAAAACGACGACTCTGACGAGTGCAACTGGTGCGGACAAGGACTGGTGGAAGACGCCAGACACTCAATCTTCGAGTGTGAACGCTTCCTGGTAGAGAGGCGTGGTCTAGAGGCAGCAGTGGGCCGCTCCATCAAACCGGAGAACCTGGTGGAGATCCTGTTGGAGCCAGAGTCAGCTTGGAAGTTGATAAGCTCCTTCGCTGCCTCAGTCATGGTGGAGTTACGCAAGGTCGAGCGAAGAAGACGACAAACTCCCCTTTTTTAAGATAGCGCAAAGCGCTTGCAAAGCAATACTTCACGGTAGTTCCGCAAGCATCGCGCGCTACTCTTAAACCCAAAATAAATTCTTTGTATACCAAATTGTAAATAAAACGAATATAAAAAAAAAAAACTCACCTGCACCAAAACGAGCCTGAAAATCACTGCTTCCCAGCTGGAACGTTAATTTCGCACAATAAGGAAAAACAAATAAGAATGTTCTAGTCGAGACGGCTCGACTAGGAGATACCCTGAGCCCTGCGAAGTGCCGATACTTCAAATATTCTATACTTAGTTTACATATACATATATTGCAAGCAACACATACACACACACAGACGCACACTCAAGCACACGCTCTGCTAACAGCGCAGTTGACGTAGCGACTGCGCTTGGGCTGCAAAAGGCTTATGTTGTGGAAATAAAATGTTTAATAACTTTTTTTCTAGCATGACTTTTTTATTCAACCTTTCAGGGAATGATAATGTTATTTATATATATGTATGTGCCGAAGCACAAGTGTCTAGTATTTGAAATGCGTTTTTTGAAAATTTAGGGCGAAGCGGGCGTGGCATCCAAAATCCAAATATTACAAAATGTTTATATTTAAAACAGGCATCTACACAGTGAATTTCATATCTCTAGCTCTTACGGTACGTAAAAGAGACGAAAAGTTATCGAAATTTATCGATAAAAAGAGAACGGGAAGAGTTATAGAATTTTGAAAAAAAAGACTCGTATAGCGTATGGTATTCAGGAGTATACATGTCAAATTTCAGCTCTCTAGCTTCTGTGGTTTACGAGATCGCTGCGTTCACAGAGACGGACGGACGGACGGAGAGACGGACAGGGCTATATCAACTCAGCTCATGGAGCTGATCGAAAATACTATTATTATGGGCACTTTGTAATACCACATTTTGTAATTCGATAAGACAAGTACGTGACTCTTTTTAGATCACTACCAATATCCGTATTTACAGATCAATGCTCAGCATCGTATTTCCGACGCATTGTGGAACTTCAGTGATTTTGTATAGCATTATCAGCTCGATCTAGCATCAATTTTGCAATTTTAGTCTACGGATTTCATACAGCCCATTGACTTCTTCTAAAAGGTTTTGCGAGGGAAATAGTGGGATCTGAGGGCTGAACACAGATGGCAGTATAAAGCAATAGGAAATATCAAGGGCTTCACCTTGAATTTAAAGTTAGTAAGCAATATATAGTTCAACACTTAATTTCACCTTTCTCTGAGCATAAAAGGAAGTATGTAATGAAATGATACTTAATTTGATTCGATGAAAATATATTTTGGTAGCTTACTGTATTTTTGATTATAGCGTTCTCCTTTGAAATCTGTTATGTTCTATCACCAATCTTGAACCATGTAGTTAGTATTTCTAATCTATGCATGTCGACGAGGGCATATTCAAATTTATATTTGACAGACAGACAGAAAGAGAAAGAGCATAAATTTCATCGAAACGAAACTCTTCATCAATGACAAATCCACATTAGTATTTGCTTAAATTGTAAGGCAAACCTTGCCTTACATACTAAAATGAATATATTCACATATGTATCTATATAATTGAATGTATATTGCACGCATAATAATATATGAAAGATATTACGGTCTTCCCGTGGGACGGATACTGCATCTCGCTCTATTTTGTGCAATTTCGTAATAGTCTATGCGTGCATAGATATAACTAGTAAGAATGCTCTAGTCGAGACGGCTCGACTAGGAAATACCCTGAGCCCTGCGAAGTGCCTCAAATATTCTATGCTTAGTTTACATATACATATATTGCAAGCAACACATACACACACACGCACGCTTGTGACGTAGCGACTGCGCGTAGGCTGCAAGACGCGTATGTTGTGTAAAATTAAATGTTTAATAACTTTTTTTCTGGAAGGACTTTCTTATTCAAACTTTCAGGGCATGATTATGTTATTCATATGTAACTCGAATAGCGTATGGTATTCACGAGTATACATGTCAAATTTCAGCTCTGTACACACACACACACACACACACACACACACACACACACACACACACAGAAAACAGTTTTTTGTTTTCTTGGAGTGCGGTCGATTTGGAGAGTGCTCCTCGGAACCGGCAATTCATCCCAGTTGTTTCACTGCGAAAAGACAATTAAATTAACAATTGTATAAGTTGCGGGCGCGGCGTACTCGGCAGGTCAATCAAACCTGAATTGTGGTGCGGCAAAGCGCAAGTATACCAGAGGTCGTTGATGCCAATAGCCAATGCTGGAGCCCTGAAGTGGGGAGTCTTGGTGGTATTGGTAGCGTCACTCTGAGTTTTGCAATCTTTTTTTCCGCGCGAAAAACTAGCAACAAAATCTAGACACGATTGGACAAATAACCAGCATCAGGTGCACTCACTCTAACAGCTGTTAGTAGTGCTGGAAACTGCGACGGATAGTCAGCTGTTGCTGATCTGTAGCAAAGACAGCGACCTAGCAGCTGCAGTGACATTAGTCAAAAAACAAAACCAAAAACAAAAAAAAATAAAAAAAAAGTGCATACTTTCGGGCTCAACGGGAAATTGGTCCGATTTTCCGCAGGTTCCACGCCTTGGTAGTCGGAGCATAAATGGAGGCCACGATGAAGGATGAGCTTCAAGCCTTTGCTCGTCGCTCTGTGTTGCAGCGATCACCGCAGCAACAGCAGATAGCGAAGCAGCAGACGGCTTCTGCTGACCAGTCTCCCTTGGTCGAGTGTGAGGCTCCAACCACTCTGACGAGTACTATACAAGAAATTGGAGCTGCGTTAGAGGGCCTGACGGCATTATTTGGAGGCCAGCGGCATATAAATGCCCTAATGAGGGAAGAGCTTGCCAGGCTGGTCAAGCTGCACAAGTCGGCGGAGCAGTTTTGCAACCGCAAAGTTAAAAACTGCGAGGTGCAGACCTCTCCCCAAAAAACTAGTGGGCACCTTAAGGCTGCCACCGCGATCGCGCCTTCAGGCAACAACACGCCCAAACGTTCGAGAGATGGGGCTTCTGAGCAACGGAAGACCCCTTCAAAAAAGCCCAGGCCCAACAAACCAAAAATGGGCGCAAAGGAACAAATTGCTGTCCCTGTCAATAATGAGGCAGGGCAACAGAGCAAGCCAGAGAATTGGACTGTGGTTAAAGGACGCAAACCGCAGCAGAAGCGACCCAGGACTGACGCGATCACAGTTTCTGGGGTGGAGGGCTGCAGCTACGCGGATATGCTAAGAGTCGTCTGAAGCGATCCGAGCCTGAAACACCTCAGTGGGGATGTACAGGGCATAAGGAAGACTGCAAAGGGAGATTTGTTGCTGCAGCTGAGCAAAAGCTGCTGAGCTGTTGGCAAGGCCCTGGGCGAACGCGCGGTGGTTAAAACGCTGACCGAATCCGCGCAAATCGAGATCCGCGATCTGGACGAGCTAGCGAGCAAGGACGAGCTTATCGCGGCCATCAAAGAGACGCTGAACGATAGCTCGATCTCTGTCGGCGCAATTAAGTCGCTACGACCAGCCTACGGTGGCCAACAAAGAGCCACTGTCGTCCTACCAGTAGGCAAGGCTAGAACCTTGGTTGATCTCGCCAAGATCCGAGTTGGATGGGTGGTCTGCCGTATTCGCGCTGCGGACCAACCTAAGCGTTGCTTCAAATGTCTGGACTACGGACATATCGCTGCAAACTGCAAATGCGACTGCGACCTGAAAGGTGCTTGTTTCAGGTGTGGAATAATGGGTCATGCCGCTAAAAACTGCGATAAACCAGCCAAATGCAGTCTCTGCGCCCGGAAAGGCGAAAAGTCGACTGACCACGCGGCAGGTAGTTTTAAGTGCCCGTCATACCGCGAAGCTGTCCGAAAAATGAAATGTTAGAGTTTCTACAGCTTAACCTGAACCATTGTATAGCTGCTCATGATGTGCTTGAGCAGACTATAAGAGAAAAGACCATTGACATAGCCAATCTGTGCGAGCCCCATCATTGTATGACCAGCTGCCCCAGGTCATGGGCTTCTGACACCAGTGGCAAAGCGGCGCTGTGGGTATGCGGCAACCCAGTGAATGGTCTAGCTAATGTCAAGTCATTCAATGGGTTTGTGCGCGCTCAATACGGCAGCATATGGATCTACAGCTGCTATCTGGCGCCCAGCATGCAGCTCAATGAGTTCACATCAGTGCTCAACGAACTTGCCGAGGATGCAAGAGGCCGGAAGGTTATCATAGCCGGGGATTTCAACGCTTGGGCCTTGGAATGGGGCAGCCATTCAACAAATGCCAGAGGTCGCACTCTACTAGAGATCTTTGCGACGCTGGATGTGGCTCTGCTCAACTCCGGACACGAGTTTACTTTTAGCCGGGCTGGCTATGGGTCCATAATCGACATAACTTTTGTCGCTTCGTCCCTTTTCCGCGAGGCAAAGTGGAGGATCAGCGATAGCTACACGGGCAGCGATCACTCCGCGCTATTGTTCAAAATCGGCGTACCAGTTGGTAGGGTGCCGACAATATGGAGGGAGGGGTATCGGCTGGATACCTTCAACCCGACAACATTCACGGAGGCCATCCAGGCTCTGGGTACATCTGGCAATGCTGAAGCCAGAGCTTGCCAAATGGTGTCCCAAATACAATACGCCTGCAAGGCTAGTATGCAACGACGCAAACAGTACATACGACACCAAGCGCCTATGTACTGGTGGACCGAGCATATAAGCGAAATACGGAGTATCTGCGTCCGCGCGAGAAGAAGCTATCATCGAGCCCGCGGAAGGCCTGCGTTTGCAGAAAAACAGCTAGCATACCAGGAAGCAAGACGGCAGCTGAAGAAAGCCATACGGTCTGGTAAAAGAGACTATTTTCTAGACCTATGCGACTCAGCCGAATTTGACCCATGGGGCAGAGCATACAAAACGGTGGTCAAAAAACTCTACGCCGGCAAGCAGGTGCTGCCTACGGATCGATCGGAGCTCAAGACAATCGTGGAAACGCTGTTTCCAGATAGAACTAGCTCCATACATGGACCTGACCACACATCAGCAAGGTGGGGCTCGAGAAACGATCACCCTGTTTTAGCAACAGAAGAGGAAATTTTGGTAGCTGCCAGGAAACTTCGACCCAACTCTGCGCCGGGCCCGGACGGGATACCCAACCGAGCACTGAAGTTGGCCATTGCCTTGCACCCAACAACGTTTACGGAGTTATACAATGCTTGTTTAACTCAGGAAACGTTCCCTGCAATCTGGAAGACCCAGAACCTGGTATTGCTACCAAAGGCTGGCAAACCACCGGAGGAGCCATCATCTTACAGGCCAATCTGCCTCTTGGACACCATGGGAAAGGTGTTTGAGAAATTGGTCTGCCTGAGACTGGAAGCTGCAATCTCGAGCGCAGGCGGTCTGTCCCCAAATCAATTTGGATTCCGGAAAGCCATGTCAACAACGGATGCACTGAGCAAAGTTGTTGGCCTCGCATCCTCCGCCATCCAAGGGGCCAGATGGAAGCACGGCTCGAAGCAGTATTGCATCATAGCGACCCTGGATGTGAAGAACGCATTCAATACAGCTAGCTGGGATATGATACTAGATGCGCTAGCACAATATAATATCCCTAAATATCTAAAAGAGATAATAAAGAGCTACTTCAGAGGAAGGACACTTATGTATAACACGAATGAGGGCCCTCAAACCCATATAGTGTCAGCTGGAGTCCCACAAGGATCAGTCCTGGGGCCTCTTCTATGGAATATTATGTACGACGGAGTGCTGCGCCTGGAGCTACCAGCGGGGGCACACAGCATTGGTTTTGCTGATGATGTTGCAGTCGTCGCCATAGGAAAGGAGCTCAAGGATACCGAGGATATGTGCAGCGCAAGTATTAGTTGCATCCGAGACTGGCTGACAGGAGCTGGACTCGACCTCGCGGCGCACAAGACGGAGGTTGTCCTAGTCAGCAGTCGTAAAATAGTGGAAACGGCCCATGTAAAGATTGGCAGTATCAGCATTGCGTCAAAGAGGTCGATAAAGTATCTTGGGGTCATGGTAGACACAAGATTAACTTTCCGCGAGCACTTGGAATACGTGCATAAAAAAGCAGCAGATTCGTGTAGAGCCCTCTCTCGAATCATGCTAAATACGCGGGGACCAAAGCAACAACGACGCCTCCTTCTTATGAGCGTCATGAGGTCCGTCATCTTATACGCAGCGCCAATCTGGTCACGAGCAATGGCTACACCCAGCTACAGCCGAGGTATTCGAGCCACCTACAGACTGAGCGCAATCCGAGTCAGCTGTTGTTTCAGAACAGTCTCTGATGACGCGGCGCTAGTCTTAGCCGGAATGCTTCCACTGGAGGACTTGGTCGCCGAAGCTGTGGAGCGGAGTACACAGGAGCCGGCACGCAGCTCTCGCAACGAAACCAGGGCGAGCAGCATCACACGATGGCAAAGAAGATGGGACAACTCGACGAAAGGACGATGGACGTACATGCTCATCCCGGCGCTGGAGCCATGGCTAAATCGTAAGCATGGCGAGATTAATTTCTATCTTTCGCAGATCCTCTCTGGACATGGATGCTTCCGGAGCTACCTAAAACGACGACTCTGACGAGTGCAACTGGTGCGGACAAGGACTGGTGGAAGACGCCAGACACTCAATCTTCGAGTGTGAACGCTTCCTGGTAGAGAGGCGTGGTCTAGAGGCAGCAGTGGGCCGCTCCATCAAACCGGAGAACCTGGTGGAGATCATGTTGGAGTCAGAGTCAGCTTGGAAGTTGATAAGCTCCTTCGCTGCCTCAGTCATGATGGAGTTACGCAAGGTCGAGCGAAGAAGACGACATACCCCCCTGGTTTAAGATAGCGCAAAGCGCTTGCGAAGCAATACTTCACGGCAGTCCCGCAAGCATCGCGCGCTACTCTTAAACCCAATATAAATTCATTGTACCAAATTGTAAATAAAACGAATATAAAAAAAAAAAACACACACACACACACACACACACACACACACACACGGCCACGAGGCCACGATGGAGGATGAGCTTCAAGCCTTTGCTCGTCGCTCTGTGTTGCAGCGATCACCGCAGCAACAGCAGATAGCGAAGCAGCAGACGGCTTCTGCTGACCAGTCTCCCTTGGTCGAGTGTGAGGCTCCAACCACTCTGACGAGTACTATACAAGAAATTGGAGCTGCGTTAGAGGGCCTGACGGCATTATTTGGAGGCCAGCGGCATATAAATGCCCTAATGAGGGAAGAGCTTGCCAGGCTGGTCAAGCTGCACAAGTCGGCGGAGCAGTTTTGCAACCGCAAAGTTAAAAACTGCGAGGTGCAGACCTCTCCCCAAAAAACTAGTGGGCACCTTAAGGCTGCCACCGCGATCGCGCCTTCAGGCAACAACACGCCCAAACGTTCGAGAGATGGGGCTTCTGAGCAACGGAAGACCCCTTCAAAAAAGCCCAGGCCCAACAAACCAAAAATGGGCGCAAAGGAACAAATTGCTGTCCCTGTCAATAATGAGGCAGGGCAACAGAGCAAGCCAGAGAATTGGACTGTGGTTAAAGGACGCAAACCGCAGCAGAAGCGACCCAGGACTGACGCGATCACAGTTTCTGGGGTGGAGGGCTGCAGCTACGCGGATATGCTAAGAGTCGTCAGAAGCGATCCGAGCCTGAAACACCTCAGTGGGGATGTACAGGTCATAAGGAAGACTGCAAAGGGAGATTTGTTGCTGCAGCTGAGCAAAAAGCCGGAGCATAGTGCAGAGGTCCTTCATGAAGCTGTTGGCAAGGTCCTGGGCCAACGCGCGGTGGTTAAAACGCTGACCGAATCCGCGCAAATCGAGATCCGCGCTCTGGACGAGCTAGCGAGCAAGGACGAGCTTATCGCGGCCATCAAAGAGACGCTGAACGATAGCTCGATCTCTGTCGGCGCAATTAAGTCGCTACGACCAGCCTACGGTGGCCAACAAAGAGCCACTGTCGTCCTACCAGTAGGCAAGGCTAGAACCTTGGTTGATCTCGCCAAGATCCGAGTTGGATGGGTGGTCTGCCGTATTCGCGCTGCGGACCAGCCTAAGCGTTGCTTCAAATGTCTGGACTACGGACATATCGCTGCAAACTGCAAATGCGACTGCGACCTAAAAGGTGCTTGTTTCAGGTGTGGAATAATGGGTCATGCCGCTAAAAACTGCGATAAACCAGCCAAATGCAGTCTCTGCGCCCGGAAAGGCGAAAAGTCGACTGACCACGCCGCAGGTAGTTTTAAGTGCCCGTCATACCGCGAAGCTGTCCGAAAAATGAAATGTTAGAGTTTCTACAGCTTAACCTGAACCATTGTATAGCTGCTCATGATTTGCTTGAGCAGACTATAAGAGAAAAGGCCATTGACATAGCCATTCTGTGCGAGCCCCATCATTGTATGACCAGCTGCCCCAGGTCATGGGCTTCTGACACCAGTGGCAAAGCGGCGCTGTGGGTATGCGGCAACCCAGTGAATGGTCTAGCTAATGTCAAGTCATTCAATGGGTTTGTGC
Organism: Drosophila peninsularis; assembly: GCA_035047485.1. Classification (NCBI taxonomy): domain Eukaryota; kingdom Metazoa; phylum Arthropoda; class Insecta; order Diptera; family Drosophilidae; genus Drosophila; species Drosophila peninsularis. The sequence continues at coordinate 822,024 of JAWNPN010000043.1, read as the reverse complement.
GCGCTCAATACGGCAGCATATGGATCTACAGCTGCTATCTGGCGCCCAGCATGCAGCTCAATGAGTTCACATCAGTGCTCGACGAACTTGCCGAGGATGCAAGAGGCCGGAAGGTTATCATAGCCGGGGACTTCAACGCTTGGGCCTTGGAATGGGGCAGCCATTCAACAAATGCCAGAGGTCGCACTCTACTAGAGATCTTTGCGACGCTGGATGTGGCTCTGCTCAACTCCGGACACGAGTTTACTTTTAGCCGGGCTGGCTATGGGTCCATAATCGACATAACTTTTGTCGCTTCGTCCCTTTTCCGCGAGGCAAAGTGGAGGATCAGCGATAGCTACACGGGCAGCGATCACTCCGCGCTATTGTTCAAAATCGGCGTACCAGTTGGTAGGGTGCCGACAATATGGAGGGAGGGGTATCGGCTGGATACCTTCAACCCGACAACATTCACGGAGGCCATCCAGGCTCTGGGTACATCTGGCAATGCTGAAGCCAGAGCTTGCCAAATGGTGTCCCAAATACAATACGCCTGCAAGGCTAGTATGCAACGACGCAAACAGTACATACGACACCAAGCGCCTATGTACTGGTGGACCGAGCATATAAGCGAAATACGGAGTATCTGCGTCCGCGCGAGAAGAAGCTATCATCGAGCCCGCGGAAGGCCTGCGTTTGCAGAAAAACAGCTAGCATACCAGGAAGCAAGACGGCAGCTGAAGAAAGCCATACGGTCTGGTAAACGAGACTATTTTCTAGACCTATGCGACTCAGCCGAATTTGACCCATGGGGCAGAGCATACAAAACGGTGGTCAAAAAACTCTACGCCGGCAAGCAGGTGCTGCCTACGGATCGATCGGAGCTCAAGACAATCGTGGAAACGCTGTTTCCAGATAGATCTAGCTCCATACATGGACCTGACCACACATCAGCAAGGTTGTTCTAGCAACAGAAGAGGAAATTTTGGTAGCTGCCAGGAAACTTCGACCCAACTCTGCGCCGGGCCCGGACGGGATACCCAACCGAGCACTGAAGTTGGCCATTGCCTTGCACCCAACAACGTTTACGGAGTTATACAATGCTTGTTTAACTCAGGAAACGTTCCCTGCAATCTGGAAGACCCAGAACCTGGTATTGCTAGCAAAGGCTGGCAAACCACCGGAGGAGCCATCATCTTACAGGCCAATCTGCCTCTTGGACACCATGGGAAAGGTGTTTGAGAAATTGGTCTGCCTGAGACTGGAAGCTGCAATCTCGAGCGCAGGCGGTCTGTCCCCAAACCAATTTGGATTCCGGAAAGCCATGTCAACAACGGATGCACTGAGCAAAGTTGTTGGCCTCGCATCCTCCGCCATCCAAGGGGCCAGATGGAAGCACGGCTCGAAGCAGTATTGCATCATAGCGACCCTGGATGTGAAGAACGCATTCAATACAGCTAGCTGGGATATGATACTAGATGCGCTAGCACAATATAATATCCCTAAATATCTAAAAGAGATAATAAAGAGCTACTTCAGAGGACGCACACTTATGTATAACACGAATGAGGGCCCCCAAACCCATATAGTGTCAGCTGGAGTCCCTCAAGGATCAGTCCTGGGGCCTCTTCTATGGAACATTATGTACGACGGAGTACTGCGCCTGGAGCTACCAGCGGGGGCACATAGCATTGGTTTTGCTGATGATGTTGCAGTCGTCGCCATAGGAAAGGAGCTCAAGGATACCGAGGATATGTGCAGCGCAAGTATTAGTTGCATCCGAGACTGGCTGACAGGAGCTGGACTCGACCTCGCGGCGCACAAGACGGAGGTTGTCCTAGTCAGCAGTCGCAAAAAAGTGGAAACGGCCCATGTAAAGATTGGCAGTATCAGCATTGCGTCAAAGAGGTCGATAAAGTATCTTGGGGTCATGGTAGACACAAGATTAACTTTCCGCGAGCACTTGGAATACGTGCATAAAAAAGCAGCAGATTCGTGTAGAGCCCTCTCTCGAATCATGCTAAATACGCGGGGACCAAAGCAACAACGACGCCTCCTTCTTATGAGCGTCATGAGGTCCGTCATCTTATACGCAGCGCCAATCTGGTCACGAGCAATGGCTACTCCCAGCTACAGCCGAGGTATTCGAGCCATCTACCGACTGAGCGCAATCCGACTCAGCTGTTGTTTCAGAACAGTCTCTGATGACGCGGCGCTAGTCTTAGCCGGAATGCTTCCACTGGAGGACTTGGTCGCCGAAGCTGTGGAGCGGAGTACACAGGAGCCGGCACGCAGCTCTCGCAACGAAACCAGGGCGAGCAGCATCACACGATGGCAAAGAAGATGGGACAACTCGACGAAAGGACGATGGACGTACATGCTCATCCCGGCGCTGGAGCCATGGCTAAATCGTAAGCATGGCGAGATTAATTTCTATCTTTCGCAGATCCTCTCTGGACATGGATGCTTCCGGAGCTACCTAAAACGACGACTCTGACGAGTGCAACTGGTGCGGACAAGGACTGGTGGAAGACGCCAGACACTCAATCTTCGAGTGTGAACGCTTCCTGGTAGAGAGGCGTGGTCTAGAGGCAGCAGTGGGCCGCTCCATCAAACCGGAGAACCTGGTGGAGATCATGTTGGAGTCAGAGTCAGCTTGGAAGCTGATAAGCTCCTTCGCTGCCTCAGTCATGGTGGAGCTACGCAAGGTCGAGCGAAGAAGACGACAAACTCCTCTTGTTTAAGATAGCGCAAAGCGCTTGCAAAGCAATACTTCACGGTAGTCCCGCAAGCATCGCGCGCTACTCTTAAACCCAATATAAATTCATTGTATACCAAATTGTAAATAAAACGAATTTAAAAAAAAAAAAAAAAAAAAAAAACACACACACACACACACAGAGATGCACGCACAAAGTATACGCTTCACTAACTGCCGACGTAGCGACTGGTATGGGAAATTGTTTAATAACTTTTATTGTAGACGGACTTCCTCAATCAAACTTTCAGGGCGAGATTGTAATGTATTTGCCAAATCACAAGTCTCTAGTACTTGAAATAAGTCTTTTGCGAATTTGAAGTGAAGGGAGCGTGGTATCCAAAATTGAAACTCAGAATTGTATTAAATACACATGAAACAAAAAACAAAATTTTACTTACTTACAAAGTGCCCACAATAATAGTATTGTCGATTTAAATAAAAAAGAAGATATAGTCAATAAAGCTGTAGAATCATATTGCGCTAGCAGCCTTTCTAAAAACTGTGAAAACTAAGGATATCATTAAAGCTACGTATAGTGAGCTCAGCGGTTCGATCGCAGGATCGTCAACCTTTGATGAACAATATGTACATGGGTCTGTTAAAGACCCATTCATGACAACATTACCTCTTTTACAATACGAATAATTATACCCTGAGCCTTTGAAATGGGGGAATCAGGGTATAGTTTTTGTGAAAATAAAATAAACGGAAGGACAGACGGACAGGGGTATATCAACTCAGCTCATCGAGCTGATCAAGAATATATATACTTTATGGGGTCTCCCACGTCTCCTGCCTGTTACATACATTCACACAAACATAACCTGATTTTACATTTCAATGGGTTTAGCGTATCGATAGTTATGGATTTTTTTCAACTCGATCTGCGCGTGCTTCCAGGAACCTAAAAATATTCAAGTCTCAAGGTTTTGAGATCGATGTGTTCACAGATAGGGATGGACGAGCAGGGTTAAATCGACCCAGTTCGCTGAGGTGATCAAGCATAATCACCCAGCCCTTTATAAGCAACACAGAACATAACAGCGCCTCCACCATGGCTCACTTTTTGACAAACGGGCTGTCTATTTTATCTTTACTCGACGGGAAACTTTATAAAAACTTTATTTTTTGATGAGTTATACTCAATGGAGCTCTCATCTGCTCGCAAAACACTTCTCCAGAACTCCTTTGGTTTGTGAACATGTACCTTTGCACACGTCCTTGGCTAAAAATGTCTCGAATTCTCCTTTCAAATTCAGTATATCTGCTGCTTTTTGAGGGCTTCAGTAACACATCTTTTTTTAATTCTCGTAGCAGGACTCGGTCATCAACAGTTTTGCGTTTGGGCCATGATCTGTTTAAGTTTTTCAACGTGTTATACTCTTTTTGCTTATTTACTTGGCAGTGCACAGTTTGTCGAGACTCGTGGTACTCATTTGCAATGTCTACTATTTTTATTCCAGCGTTGAATTTAGCTACTATTGCCGATCTGACTTTCAAACTTAATGCAGCCGTTTTACCCGTGGTTTATGTTTTAATTTTTTATTTTTTCACGAAATATTAAACATTAATTATAGTTAAATTCAAATGAATTTTTTTAAACGTGCTCAAAAGTGAAAACATGTTCAAAATGATTTTGTCAAAATAGTTATGCCGCGCTTAAATTCGATGTTTGCTTGAATACTTATCAGCAGAAAGAGAATGCAATAGGTAAACAACCAAAAATTGTACATGCATAGAGCTATTAATAGAAGCTTTGTTTTATTCATAATTTTCGCACTGTTACTTAACGGTAGTCTGCAATGCCAGCATGAAAAGTTAACAAGAATGCTCTAGTCGAGACGGCTCGACTAGAAGATACCCTGAGCCCTGTGAAGTGCCGATACATCACATATTCTATGCTTAGTTTACATACACATATATTGCAAGCAACACATACACACACACAGACGCACGCTCAAGTATTTCTAGCATTTGAAATGCGTTATTTGCAAATTTAGGGCGAAGGGGGCGTGGCATCTAAAATTCAAAAATTACAAAATGTTTGTATGTTTGCTCTCTACCTTCAGTGGTTTACGAGATCGCTGCGTCGACACAGACGGACGGACGAGCGGACAGACCGACAGGGCCATATCAACTCAGCTCATCGAGCTGATCAAAAATATATATACTTTGTGGGGTCTGCGACGTCTCCTTCTGCCTGTTACATACATTTATTTCTAGTACGTCATTTTCCATTTTCAATGGGCTCAGGGTATAAAAATATTTAAAATTTTTGAAGAATTGTATTGAGTTAAGACTATTTTAATTTTTTATTTGTATATAACTGCGATTTATTTGATTGAGATAATAAAAAAAACTAGGTGTAATTTTAGTTGCGACAGATATTGTTATTTTAATATTAGTCATTTATATTTTATACATACGCTCCTTTTACATCGAAAGTTTAGCATAACAACCTTTTGATGTTAAGGGCGTACATTTTTAATATGATAAATTTTTGCTTCTTTACGTTTGCGCTCTCTACTTACATACATTTTGTATTTAGATGAACTAATTTCCCTTGAAATCAATGTTAATAACCTTTTAAAACGAGGACATATTTAAAATGTAGAACTCAGGGGTTTTTTTTAGAATGGAGTGTTAAAATAAAGTTGCTGGTCGGGAGCTGCGTGCAACCTCTATAAAAACCTAGGTGGCCCAGAATTCATTGCCCCTGAAGGAGGAAGCTGTGGAGTAGGCGACTGCTGTCCTTGTCGTAGAACGTCAAACGGCGAGCTCGAGCGCTGAAACATGTGGCGAAAATTGCTTTCTGGTAGTTGATGCTATTTAGGAAAATACAATACGATAACAAAATTAGTTTTTAATATTTCAAAATAATTTACCTGCAAGTCTCGTAAACTTATCACACCAGAAGCAGTACTGATGATATGCGGAGTCTGTCCATCTCCTAAATCGAGTTGCAAGCTTTCCGACATTTCATTGCTGTTTTCAATTGGACAATTGCTGACATTACTCACGCAACCAGACCCACCAGTGCTGAGATGAAGTTGGCCCAATGATGCAGTAGCCATGGCTACATCGGGCATCATATCGGAAAGATGTCCATTACCAGCGTCTAAGCCACAAGCACCTGTCTCACCATTCCTAGCCATGTTCAGAGCATTATGTGCGTTATGTGGAAATCGAAAATCACCCTCTCTAATTAATGCCGGCAAATCGTTACGATGATGCACTGACGTCGATAGGTGACCGTAGCTTGTTTGAAGAGATAAGCCGGAATTGTCAGTCAAAAGACTTGTGACACCAAGTAGACTGTTCGGGTGCTGACGGGGAAAAGTCATATTTCGACTGTAGCATTCATGAACACCATCTGAAGTGCACGCAGATGACACTGATGAAGCCACTGATGATGTCGACAAAAATGAGGCGCTTACAGCTGTTGGGCGTAGAGAACCAGTAGCTGCTGGTGACGGTGGTGGACTTTGATCTTCATCTTCTAATAGACATTCCTCCGCTTGAATTGTCGATGGGACACCATTGCACTCATCTCTACCACCATTGTTAGTTAATAATGAAGTTTCGAGCAGATCTGATACTTCATCAGGTAGATTAAACTCTCTAACGACACGAAGACGAATTTGACGGTTGATTTCATGTTTTGATGAAAGTGGCAGAAGCAGTGCTCTTTGACACATTGGCGATTGACGGAGCTTGTGCTCCCGCTTACGCATTGCCATAAGTGTATGGTTATCAGGTGGTGGAATAGCAATAGGCTCGTTTTTTTCGCTATTATCTCCACTAATACTGCAAGTGACGCCAGGAGCAAAGCCGCTGTTCGGAGAAGAGTTAATTCGCGAAACCATGTAAAGGGTATCTGGAATGTCGGGGAAATGTCGAGATCGACGCATACGCATGAGTTCAAGTTGATGGTTGGATGTTGCCATTCGATCTTCTAATAAGGCCTTCACTTCCTCAAAGTACGGCATGAAAAGACGTGGTCGTACAAACAGACCTTGATTTTTACCTCCCCGAATCCAAGCATTTATTCGTAAATTTTCACGATCGTCACCAATCATATGTGATGGAGGTGTGCTAACCAGGCCGCGGCGTATTGCTTGACAAAGAACTTCACTGTTTGGAGGTAAAACATGATCCATTCTTACTAACGGCAGTAGTTCGGAAAGTATTTCGCGCAGCTCAACGTCACTTAAGTCCCGTTTTCTAACGCCCTTTCTGGCTACAGAGTGGGCAGTATGCGATAAAAGGTTTGGTTCGCGATCTTCCATGCGCCGGATAAGCTCTTGTTCCCCCCACTTCAGAACTGCCTGTAGTACTTCTAGTTCGGATGCTTGTAAGAAATTACTTTGTAATACATGTAGCAACTGTGATTTATCTAACTGATTCAGAACTGGTGAAGAGCTGATTGTGGAAAATTCTTCACGCAAATACTGGCAGGCTTGACGAAAAACCCAAGCAGATCCATATGGTTGACATCCCCACTTTAAGACCATTGATAGGGTATCAAGAGACAACCACTCAAGTATTAAGTCTTCACAACCCTGTGCTAAGATATCCAGTTCTAGAAACCTGCCTATTTGGTATAATTCCATTGCTTCTTCAAGAGTTGTTGGTCTTACGCGACCAGTATTAGTCAACGCGTGGACTTCACCAAGGGAGCCGGTAGAGCATCCAGTTCCAGCACCTCGTAGTATAAGAGCTAAATCAACAGTATCTAAATATATAGCATGTAGTAGAACACGCGCATATCTTTTCGGTATTACGGTCTCATCAAGAACAATGCGTGTTGGTACGTGAATAGAGCGCTCTACGTACTCGTCACTGTTACGCGTTCGGCGGGCAATAAGATTACGAAAAAATGGTGAGCGAGCACTCAATATAGCTTTATGACACGGAAGCTCGAGTTTTGGCCGAAAGCCGTACTCGGAATTAACCGATTCTTGACGCAAATAATCGTTTCCGCTTTCCGATGTGAATACGAGTGCTGCATCTGCATAATCGCCTGTTTCTAACAAATAACGAAGATCATGTTCAAGAGGGTTAGGCGTGCCGAAATCATCACCTAGTTGACGCAACAAATTGATATTTACGGTCGGGTCATGTGCACAAAGATCACCTGTGTATAAATAACGTAGTAATATAGAAAATATTTTCACATCAATAGGTGACGTAGGAAGTTCGAGACATATCCGTGCCCCAAATCCCGGGCAACCAGAAAGCAAGTCTCGAAAATATGTACAACGTGATGATAATATAGACCGATGTACAGGAAAAATAGATCCACGAAATACAAGGTCACAATCAGTACAGAGACTTAAGTCGTAAAGAGCAGCAAGATCTTGCTTATATGTAGTCGCTGGGGGGCGCGCTAATTCTGCTTGTACCTGTTTAATATAAAATATAAAAAAAAAAGATTAATGCTACTGAGTACTGAACAAAAATAATAAACGTCTAATTACCGATAAATCTCTTAAAGCAGCTAATGCTTCAAACTCCTCACAGAGAGCTGCCAACTCAAGAGGCGTCCACTCTGAAACAAAGTCACGTAAGACACGCGCATGATCACAGGCTTTTGATGAACGGCGACGACGTATAAATTTTCGCTTAAGTGTCGCAAAACCCGTCACTCGCTTTCGCCTTTGATCACGATGATAATGCGTACCGCTACAAGCAAAACTTGTGCCAGGACTTTCAGTGATACCATTTGAACTTGCTGACCCAATACTTCCAGTATTTATCGAAGCAAATGCATTTCCATTTTCCGTAGTGGTACCTGTGATTTCAGTAGCAGGGGCCATTGGGTAACCAACGTTGGATGTATTTGAACCCATTTCATTCCTCAGGATGGAATTTCTTCACACGCAAATTAATTTAAAGCATTATCAACTTCTTCACGAAATTTATCATTTTCTTCATCTTATCAATTGTGAAAATTGAATCTGTCGAGTTTCTGTAAGTAAATAATTTCGGGTTAAGAAACTATGTTACGATTAAGAGTAGCTGATAAGAGAACATGGCAAATAAGCTGCGGGAGTAGTTGGCGAAAAATACCTTTTTCAACACTAACAAGTAAGAAAACTCTAGTCGGTGGTGGCCGACTAGGGGATACCATGAACCCTGCGAAGAACCGATATTCTGCAAATTCTCTGTTTATTTTATACATATGTACATATGTACATCACAAGCAACACTTATACACACACACAGACGCACACGCTCTGCCAACTGCGTAGATAATTGATCGACTGCGCTTGGGCTGTAAGACGCCTATGTCATGGCAAATTAATTGTTTAATACATTTTTTTCTAGATGGGCTTGCTTAATCAAACTTTCAGGGCGTGATTGTGTTATTCGCATGTAAGTATGTATGTATGTGCAAAGACAAGATGAGTCGATCTGTATGTCTGTATGTGTGAACGCATCGATCATCTATAAGATCTAGAGAATTTTTTATGTAGGTCCCTGTATAGCAGCGCAGGCAGGTTTGTTTTAAAAATTCGATAACTCATCCCGTTTTAATGTTATCAATTAAAACCGAAATCGATATTCAGCTATTAAATTATATCTCACACTTCCTTAGAGCTAGAGTCTCCATTAGTCTTATTAGTTTTATTTCTATTTTATGCAATTTTGACTTTTGTTAAATTTTGGATACTGGCTGCAAATTTCCCCAATTTTTTTTTTTTAATTGAGGTTAGTTGCAAATAAAGCCGATATATGAATGAGTTGCATTTTTCTAATTGCAAAATATTCAAGAAAATATATAGATCCTATGCTGAAAATTTCATTAACACAGTCACACAGAACTTATTAAACAAAACGTTTGGCCAGTCGACAAACATGTGGTCAGCAATGCTAAGCATTGTCCGTATTCCTATACGGGGGCAGACACAAATTGAACTGCGAGCATCTAGAATATTCTAAGAACCGCAAGTTGCAGTGTGTGTCTATGCTAGATGGTTTGTGAATTATATCTATCGAATTTTTGAAATTCAATTGGTCAAGCTTTTGAAGTAAAATATCATGCTGATATATATAACATCAGTATATATAACATCAGTATATATAACATCAGTCTGCATTTTATTTAAAAAGCTTTCGTTGATTAGAGATGAAAATTCTAATAGGTTAGTTGAGGTTGATCGATTCTGAACAAAGCCATGCTGAGATGGTGAAATAATCGATTTGCAAAAATGTTGCAAGTTCGAAGTTATCATTTTTTCAAATAACTTCGGAATAACAGAAAGCTTCGCAATACCTCTATAATTGGAAATATCAGATCTTCCTCCTTTTTTATACAGAGGAATAATAAATGATTCTTTCCAAATTGAAGGGAATACTGAGGTATTAAGGGACAAATTAAACAGTTTTAATAAAGGTGACCGCAAAGAAACAGTGCATTCTTTAATCACACAACTAGGAAAACCAGCTGCTCCAGGAGAGAACGATAATTTCAACGCCCGAATAGCGTATAAGAGAGAGGGAGACGAAATGTTTGAAGCAATAATGGTATTTACATTCATTATACTATTCAAAGTTGAATGTGATTTGGTATCGGGAATGGCAGAAGAGTAAGTGGATCGGCAGAAATCTGCAAATAGATCAGAGGCATCTTGATCATTACAGGTCTTGTCTAAACCCAAGAAAAATGAAGAGGGAAATCCAGAAAATTTACGCTTCGAATTTACAAATGAATTAACATTTTAGGGTCGCGAACAAACTGCCTTCTACAGCGTAAGAGGTAATTCTCATAGCAAATAGAGTTAAAAATATTGAAATTTGACTTAGCTAAAAGAGTATTTAGACCAGTCAACAATCGAGCCCGACCTTTTAAAATATTTAGATTTAATATTTTTTAAATTCGAAAGAGTCGGAGTAAACTAGGGTGGTTTATTAGAAAGGGATTTAGAAATACATATAGGAACACAACTGTCTAGGATAGAATTTAAAGTAGTATAAAATATAGAAACTGCTAAATCGACCTCAGTTGCCTCATACAAAGAAGGACCAGTCCGTTGCATTAATGAGATCATTAAGCAAAACATAATTTATTTAAACATTTCTTAAAACAACGACGTTGTTTAAATGATAAGGGCGTTGAAATTAGTGGACAGTCAATAGGTATTAAAACCTCTAAAGTCGGATGATGTATATCCTCAGGAATACAAAAGGGAGTTGATCTTAAAACCCTAATGATGGTATCATAATTAGTAAAAACAAGACCAATGATTGAGATCGAGTTCATCTGAAACATAGAAAGGTTAAACAATTCATCAAAAAGATAATGATCCATTGTTGGAATTAGATGATTTGAATTGAGAGATGAGGCCCAAGAAGTGTTTGGTATATAAAAATCACCCAATACAAGAAACAGGTCGTTATCTTGAACATACCCATACATTTCTTTAATACAAGATATATGTTGACTATACACTTGTAAATCAGAAGAAGGAGGTACATATGAACAAGTAACGTACAGGGAACAAGACTGCAGAGTTATTTTAACTCCAATAATCTCAACATTATAAAGTGATAAGAAGGTAAAAGATTCCGAGAGAAAGTTGGATTTAACAGCTATTAAAACTCCACCCACGTGACAAACGATCAAGTCTATAAATAGCGAAATTATCTGAAAGAACCTCACTGTTATAAACATTTGGAGTTAACCACGTCTCAGTGAGGGCAATAAGTTCAGATTTTACACTAAAGCTATACAGAAAAAGACTTCTTAATTTGGAATTAAGGCCACGAACATTTTGATATATTAATGGCAGCTTCGGAAAAGATGGTAATGAAATTAGTTTTCTGATACAGCTTCAGGTGAAGGTTGTACCGAATCAGAAATTAAAGAAACCGTGGAAATTCTGTTCCGAATCTTCTGTTTGAATTCATGCACAACTACATGAGGTGGCCGAACTTTGAAGTCACATATAGTTGAGAAGAATTCTATAGGTACATTTATTTCAATTTCACGAGGAGAAGTAAAATTGAACTTCGAAATAAAAACTTTAGCTGTAGTTTTGTTTTCAAATAAAAGCAGACACAGCCTCCAATGTAGTACCTGATAAAAGCCTAGATAAGAAAACTTGCTTTCGACGAGACACAACAGATAAATAGGGTACAGTATACATACATATATGCCATACAGGCACCTAAATAACAAATTTGAGGCTCTAGCTCTTATATGTACATACAGTGGCTCACAGCTTATTTCGTGCAGGGGTGCAAAAAAACTTCAACAGCGTGTACCTCTTAAACTATTGAAGATATCAACAAAATTTAAATGTAGTTTTATTTAGTGGTCATTTATAATATATTTAGGCACTTCATTGTTTTTCTTACTTATAAAATAACTATTATAACTAACAAAAAGGAACATCAGTGTCTTTTTCTATGTCACAGCTTATTTCGTGCACTGCACTTTCAATGACTTTATTGCCAAAATTTCCGTGATTTTGTCACGGTTTTAAGTTCTATCCATTAACTACATGTTTATTCAAAGTTTTTTCGATATAATGGATCTGGTGACACTTGGGTACATTGTTTTATTGGGAATCACAAAAATGAGTCCACGTACACCTGTTGAGATGCGGGAATTAGTCCTATCTCATTTCAATAATGGCAAATCCCAGCGAAATATTGCCGAAATAGTTCAGTTGAATCCCAGTACAGTGAAATATATCATCCAGCGCTTTGTTCGATAAAATCGGGTGGCAGATAAAGGACGAAAAGCACCGAACAAAATTTTCACTGACGCCGAGGAGAGACTTATTATGAGAAAAATAAAAGCCAATCCAAAATTATCGGCACCAAAATTGGCATCGGATGTTGAGAAAGAACTGGGAAAACAATGTTCGGCAGAGAAAGTTCGTCGTGTGTTACGGGATCAGGAATTAATGGTCAGGTTGCTCGAAAAAAGCCATTCATAAATGCGAAAAACCAGAAGTGTCGACTTAACTTTGCCAAGGATCATGTTTCCCGCCCAATTTCTTTCTGGAACGAGATAATATATGCTGATGAATCCAAACTCAATATCTTTGGGTCGGATGGGATGCAATATGTTGGGCGCCAACCACATATCGAGCTTCATAATAAGAACTTAAAGCCCACTATGAAGCATGGCGGTGGCAGTGTCATGGTTTGGGCATGCATGGCGGCTTCTGGAGTTGGAAACCTGGTTTTCATCGAAGGAACAATGGATAGACATATGTATCTATCAGTTTTCAAAGAGAATTTGCTTCAAAGTGCTGAGAAATTGGGTCTAGAGGGTCGATTCCGTTTTTATCAAGACAATGACCCAAAACACAAATCCGGCATTGTCCAGTCCTGGTTGATCTGGAATTGCCCACATGTGGTCAATTCTCCTGCCCAGTCTCCTGACCTTAACGTGATAAAAAACTTGTGGGCAATATTGGACATGGCCATCCGGAAAATGTAAATTTCCAATAAAAATTACCTTAAAAATGCACTACTGGAAGAATGGGGAAAAGGTTCTACTGAAGTCACCAAAAAATTGGTTTCCTCGATGGAAACACGCATGAAAGAGGTGATTAAACAAAAGGGAGGTCACACCAAATACTAGTTTAATTTGTTTAGAATTATTTTTAGAGTTAAGTGCAGTGCACGAAATAAGCTGTGACATAGAAAAAGACACTGATGTTCCTTTTTGTTAGTTATAATAGTTATTTTATAAGTAAGAAAAACAATGAAGTGCCTAAATATATTATAAATGACCACTAAATAAAACTACATTTAAATTTTTTTGATATCTTCAATAGTTTAAGAGGTACACGCTGTTGAAGTTTTTTTGCACCCCTGCACGAAATAAGCTGTGAGCCACTGTACATATGTAGATGCTGAGATCGATCCCAAAATTTGCTAACCACGTATTTCACATACTAGAGACTTGTGCTTTGGCAAATACATACATATAAATGACATAATCACGCACTGCAAGTTTAATTAAGAAAGTCTATCCACAAAAAAAGTTGTTAAATATTTAATTTTCCATAACATAGGCGTCTTGCAGTCCAACCGCAGTCGCTACGTCAACTACATAGTTGGCAGAGCGTGTGCCTGACCTAGCGTCTGTGTGTGTGTATGTAGTGCTCGTAATGTACATATGTACATACATACATATAAAAGAAACAGAGAATTTGCGGAATAGCAATTTCAGGGTTCAGGGTGTCCCCTAGTCGTACGCCACCGATTAGAGCTTTCTTACTTGTTTGTTTATTATGTTGCAAATATACTCGATATTTATTTCTTAAGATACAAATTCCAATCTTCATTTAATTTTTAGAAAAGTGTACATATGTACATATGTAGTCTATACATACAATATATATATTATACATATAATAATAAATATAAAACAAATTTAAGAGTCCTCGGATGTTGCAAATATTCGTGCGTGTAAATAAAATGGTATAGTACAAATGTATACATTGTACATAACATGTTATAAGGTGTGTGCGCGCATTTGGCCGTTTATCTGTTTAGTATACATGTATGTATACATATGCAAGAATTTTTTAATCACCCGAGGACTCTTGATCAGAGCACTTGAACTCTTTTTTCAATTAATGAAGTTTTAACAATATAAATTACAATTGGTAATCACTGAATTTTTTTAATTACCTTGACCCAAATCCAAAGATCACACATAAGTTAATTTTAACTTCATTTTGGCCAATGAGTTTCAATACTCATTTGACGAGATACGAGTAATACAAAAAGGAAAACTTCTAAATATACGGTAATTATATTTACATATCTTGATTCTGATTCAAGTACATGTATGTATATGGTTTGTTCAATACACTAAACAACGCAGAGTACTCACTCGTGTTATATATGTATACACTGTCAGCTATCATTTTAATGCACTTACATATATCGCAAGCTACGTATTCTTATCTTTCACACAGAGAACTTATCGTAGTTAATTATTCAATGGTTTTATTTTATTCCGTTAAATAATTCTTAAAAGTATATTCTGAAATTCAGTCTGCTGTTTAATTCTCTTCATAAAAATTTGCTAATTTTTCCTAGCTTTATAAGTTAAAACCAGTGGTACGATAATATCGATAACATAATCGATTGTAATGTTGAATAAACCATTTTTGTTAGACGGTTTTCACTTTGCGTGTAAACGCATTCGTTTTGGGCTCCACAGCCCCTAATGTCATTTTGTCTATTTCATTAGATAAAAAACTGAGACTTAAATATATTTAATATTTGTTCTCCCAAAACTCCTTATACCTGTTACATACTTTTTAAACAAAGTCATTATACCCTGATTTGCCATACTTTTTAAACAAAGTCATTATCCCCTGATTTGCCATTTTCAATGGGTTCAGGGTATAGTAGTAGTCGGTGGCGCCCGACTAGGGGATACCCTGAACCCAGCGAAGAACCGCTATTCCGCGAATTCTGTTTCTTTTATATTTATGTACATCACAAGCAACACAAACACACAGACGCACGCACGAGCAGACGCTCTGCCAACTGCGCAGTTGACGTAGTATACATACATGTCAAATTTCAGCTCTCTAGCTTCTGTGGTTTACGAGATCGCTGCGTTCACACAGACGGAGGGACGGACAGACGGACAGGGTCATATCAACTCAGCTCATCGAGCTGATCATTATACCCTGATTTACCATTTTCAATAGGCTCATAAGGGTATTTTTTTATCTGTCCCGACCCAAAGTAGCAGTAACTCAACAGCCAATTTTAAGCATCTATGCATGTCCTTGTGGCAGGTCCTTGTGGGCGTAGATATATCCTTCATAAGATTACGGTGGAGAGATTACTAGCCTTGTGGTACAGTGATATAGAATTAATAATTCAAAGTTTTACAGCTTGTTGCTGGAGCTAAGTTTATTGAACGAGCTTCTCGCTTCGTTGTACGAACAGAAATGACTTAAAGTAATTTGACAAACCAAACTAATAGCTGAAAGAATCAAATGTTACCAAGAATACTTATACAAGCATCCGGTCGGCAAGCCGACTCATCATAATTGATAACGCTCGTGCGACCCATGCAAAGTATCAAGTTACCGCCGCTGACCGTTGCTACCCGAACGTTGAACTGAGCTTCTGCAAAGTCAGCACTTGTGCGTGCAGTTCTTTTCTCTAAACAGCTAAGTGCGAGGGACACTCGTTAACTACTCCCCGCTCAGAACCATGACTGTCCTCGTTCATTTTATAGCTGTTGACGATCTCTTGTAGCTATTTTGAAGTTCGTTTTCCCCTTAGACCCTGGCAGAGTAGGATGGAACCGCTGAAGACGAGGCCGAGACCAGTGATGACCCAAGTTTTAAATGATCCGGCGGATGCTACTTCTCCTTAAAGTTTGTTGATGATATGAAGGTTGTGGTTGTTCATTCTCTGTAAGAGCGGCATGCTCAGAATTGGTTCATGGCTAATGATGTTGAGCAATGGTGAAGCTGCTATGCTCGGGGTTCTGTTTAGAATCTGATGCCGATTTACGTACTTAGAACCATTTATGCATGCTGCTCGTTCAAAGGTGACGAGGAAGGTGCCGTTGACTGCGATCTCGGGGCTGTCATCGGTGCTGATTCGCGCTGGGCTTTCATTTACCACCACTATGCAATCATCTACGACCGTGAAAGGTTTCAAATGGCTAGGCTGAGTGTAGCAACGGGCCGTGCTTCCTGCGTGTAATCCACGGGCGCAGGTGTCATGGGAGGCCAATTTGCAGATCGGTGCGTAGGTTGTTATGGTGCAGCTTGTTACTGCTATGACGTCATTGTCACATTCAGCTACGGTGTCATCTTGCAGTTGAAGCACAGTTTTGTTCGAGGGATACGGGGAGGATGCTGACCTTTCTACATATAAACTTAATTCTGGGATACTCAATTAGAATATGGATAATGTTTTCAGACTGGAGGACCTTAATATTAGATGTTTCTATTAAACTTCTATTAAACTTACTATTAAACTTACTATTTAGCAAGCGTGATTGTGAGCATTAAGTTTTGTATTTCTGTTATTAACATTCTATTTCTGGCCAGTAATGCCTCATATAAGTGTGGAGTGTCAACTAATTCATTTTTCTTGGCTTTTATTATTTGATTAATAGTATCTGTAAGCTGGTTTATTTGCTTTTGAGTTTCAGAGTTTATTGCTTCGTGTCTATTGTTTGAGTCTATCAATTTTTGATTCAGTAATTTTGATTCTTTTTAATCTGTGGAATCAGGTGTACCTGCCACAACCGTGAGTACAGTGCCTAAGAAATCTAAACTTCTGGCAATTCTATGATGAATTCTTAAAACGGACAAAAGACTTTTAATGTGATTAGCGTCAACATCTAACAGTTTTCGCATCTGAGATTGAGGAAATAACTCGGACAATTTTTCAGTTTCTTCTACTATCTTTGTGAATTCGGATAAGTTTATTTATTTGTTTATTTATTATAGTTGACAAAACGAGTGTCACTAATAAGTAATTTAAGTAAAAGCCTAAAATTAACAAAATTTTATCAATGATATCACCACCAGCTGGGGGTATTTTATTTGCCATGCCGGCGAGCTATGCCCCGAATCACAGCCAAATATGGTTAGTGATATCATTGAACTATGATAGATAGGGAGTGAAGAAATTAAAAATATTTAGTTAAAAAATTAATCTACAAACATAGCATAACCATAAAAACAAGGAAGAAGAAGAACATATTTATATATTTTACAGAAATGAGAAAACACAACACAAGTAGGGAGAATTGCCAATTCCTGTGCATTCTCACTCTTGGGCCCTGTGTGTGATTTCTCTGAGGTAAGCTGAAAGCAAGGGTTTTATTAAAGGAAGAGAGAGTTCTGAAGCAAATACATACAAATATTTATTATAGGTAGCACATAAGACCTGAAACGCACTATGCAAGGAGTAATCAGATGTACATATAGGTAAATATAGAGGACGAAAGTGACGGGAAATACGAGAAGGAACTACAAAATT
The DNA here is from genome assembly GCA_035047485.1 of Drosophila peninsularis. Classification (NCBI taxonomy): domain Eukaryota; kingdom Metazoa; phylum Arthropoda; class Insecta; order Diptera; family Drosophilidae; genus Drosophila; species Drosophila peninsularis. Next base: position 804,281 of record JAWNPN010000043.1, on the reverse strand, counting down.
AATTTGCTTTAAAAGAGCAGGCGAATCAGTATTACCACTAATCAAATTATGTAGAAAAGCAATACCCAAAACTGTTCTACGGTTTATTAGTGACGGAAGATCTATAAGAAGAAGCCTACTATGATAAGAGGATAAGCGAAGGTTACGATCCCAGTTAAGATTGCGTAACGCAAAGAGAAGAAACTGTTTTTGAACCGATTCTATACGGTCCTGATACAATTTATGCTGTGGCGACCATATAATTGAACAATATTCCAAAATTGGTCGAACCAGCGAAACAAAAAGGAGTTTGGTAACAAACGGGTCATTACATTCTTTCGACCATCGTTTAATAAAGCCAAGAACACTTTTGGCTTCATTAATGATGGTTGATATATGGGCATTGAAACTAAGTTTAGAGTCAAAGAGCACCCCAAGATCTTTCACTGTAGAAATACGTTGCAAGGAATCATTATTGATTGTATAATGAGCAGTATATGGACAAATGCGACTAAAGGTCATTGTCATACATTTAGAGCAATTCAACTGCAATTGATTAACCTTACACCAACATTGAAAGGAATCAAGATCATCTTGTAATCCAGTGAATCGTTGTATGAGAGACAGAGTTTTACATCATCTGCATACATAAAAACCTTTGAATGAGAAATACAACTCGGACGGTCATTTATAAAAAGGGAGAATAGAAGAGGGCCCAAATGACTACCCTGAGGCACACCCGATGAGACAAATATGACCTTCGAAATAGATGTTCTCAACAAAACTCTTTGGGTTCTACGCTTTAAATAGGAAGCTATCCAAGATAGAAGTTTAGGCGAAAATCCGAAATGGTCAAGCTTTTGAAGTAAAATATCATGCTGAACTGAGTCAAATGCCTTACTGAAATCAGTATATTTAACATCAGTCTGCATTTTATTTAAAAAGCTTTCGTTGATTAGAGATGAAAATTCTAATAGGTTAGTTGAGGTTGATCGATTCTGAACAAAGCCATGTTGAAATGGTGAAATATTCGATTTGCAAAAATGTTGCAAGTTCGAAGTTATTATTTTTTCAAATAACTTCGGGATAACAGAAAGCTTCGCAATACCTCTATAATTGGAAATATCAGATCTTCCTCCTTTTTTATACAGAGGAATAATAAATGATTCTTTCCAAATTGAAGGGAATACTGAGGTATTAAGGGACAAATTAAACAGTTTTAATAAAGGTGACCGCAAAGAAACACTGCATTCTTTAATCAAACAACTTGGAATACCATCTGCTCCAGGAGAGAACGATGTTTTCAAAGTCCGAATAGTGGATAAGAGAGAGGGAGACGAAATGTTTGAAGCAATAATGGAATTTACATTCATTATAGTATTTAAAGTTGAATGTGATTTGGTATAGGTTATGGCAGAAGAGTAAGTGGATTGGAAGAAATCTGCAAATAGATCAGAGGCATCTTGATCATTACAGGTCTTGTCTAAACCGAAGAAAAATGAAGAGGGAAATCCAGAAAATTTACGCTTCGAATTTACAAATGAATTAACATTTTAGGGTCGCGAACAAACTGCCTTCTACAGCAAATAGAGTTAAAAATATTGAAATTTGACTTAGCTAAAAGAGTATTTAGACCAGTCAACAATCGAGCCCGACTTTTTAAAATATTTAGATTTAATATTTTTTAAATTCGAAAGAGTCGGAGTAAACTAGGGTGGTTTATTAGAAAGGGATTTAGAAATACATATAGGAAAACAACTGTCTAGGATAGAATTTAAAGTAGTATAAAATATAGAAACTGCTAAATCGACCTCAGTTGCCTCATACAAAGAAGGACCAGTCCGTTGCATTAATGAGATCATTAAGCAAAACATAATTTATTTAAACATTTCTTAAAACAACGACGTTGTTTAAATGATAAGGGCGTTGAAATTAGTGGACAGTCAATAGGTATTAAAACCTCTAAAGTCGGATGATGTATATCCTCAGGAATACAAAAGGGAGTTGATCTTAAAACCCTAATGATGGTATCATAATTAGTAAAAACAAGACCAATGATTGAGATCGAGTTCATCTGAAACATAGAAAGGTTAAACAATTCATCAAAAAGATAATGATCCATTGTTGGAATTAGATGATTTGAATTGAGAGATGAGGCCCAAGAAGTGTTTGGTATATAAAAATCACCCAATACAAGAAACAGGTCGTTATCTTGAACATACCCATACATTTCTTTAATACAAGATATATGTTGACTATACACTTGTAAATCAGAAGAAGGAGGTACATATGAACAAGTAACGTACAGGGAACAAGACTGCAGAGTTATTTTAACTCCAATAATCTCAACATTATAAAGTGATAAGAAGGTAAAAGATTCCGAGAGAAAGTTGGATTTAACAGCTATTAAAACTCCACCCACGTGACAAACGATCAAGTCTATAAATAGCGAAATTATCTGAAAGAGCCTCACTGTTATAAACATATGGAGTTAACCACGTCTCAGTGAGGGCAATAAGTTCAGATTTTACACTAAAGCTATACAGAAAAAGACTTCTTAATTTGGAATTAAAGCCACGAACATTTTGGTATATTAAGGATAGCTGCGGAGAAGATGGTGAAATTAGTTTTTTGATACAGCCTCAGATAAAGGTTGTACCGAATCAGAAATCAAAGAGACCGGGGAAATTCAGTTCCGAATCTTCTGTTTGAATTCATGCACAACTACATGGGGTGGCCAAAATTTGGAGTGACATATAGCTGCGAAGAATTCTATAGGTACATTTATTTTAAATGAAGCAATTTCACGAGGAGTAGTAAAATTAAACTTCGAAATATAAACCGTAACTTTAGTTTTGCTTTCAATAAAAGCAGACACAGCCTCACATGTAGTATCTGTTGAAAGCCTAGTTAAGAAAACTTTCTTTCGAGGAGACACAACAGATAAATAGGGTACAGTAGGGTCAAGAGCAGATGTCTGAATGTTTTTCTTAGGTTGAACTACACTCGGAGTAACTTTAACTTTTTTATTAGGGGCCTTTTGAGTGTCTATTATGACACTGGCAGCAGATATTTCACCTGAGTCGTCGGATATCGGAATTGATATTTCCTGACACGGTGAATCATTGAATTCAATGGGAGTCTTCTTTGGCATATGTTTGCTTATGGACCCATTTTCTCCTTTAAGCAAATTTGTCAAAGGTCTTGCAATTGCAGCAAATCTTTTATGAAGCAGTAGCAGTTAGAAGGTAGTAGCTGGCTAATCCCAGGAATGACCTCAGCTCGTATAAGCTTTTTGGTTCTGGATAATCCTGTATGGCTCTTACCTTTTCTGGATCAGTTTTTGCGCCACCCATGGTTACTATAAACCCAAGGTATTCTACTCTTTGTTTGAAAAATTGAGTTTTTTCCCTGGAAACTCTCATGTTTGCATCTAACAAGCTCTTTAGAACCCAGTCTATATGCTTAACATGATCATTTTCGATTTCAGAAAAAAAATTGACGTCATCTACGTAAACATAGCAAGTTTTACCAATTTGTTCACGCAAGACGTCGTCAATTTCTCTTTGAAATATGCTACCCGCATTTTTCAAACCGAAAGGGAGTCTAAAGAAATCGTATTTCCCACCGTTTACAGAGAAAGACGTCTTTTCACGGTCGTGTTCAGCCAAATATATTTAATGGTATCCGGACTTACGATCCAATGTTGTAAAATATTTGGCTTTACACAAATTTGCCAATATCATGGGGATGTTGGGCATTGGGTACTTGTCGGCAATGGTTTTCTCATTTAGTTTTCTAACAAGCTCTTTAGAACCCAGTCTATATGCTTAACATGATAATTTTCGTTTTCAGAAAAAATAATGACGTCATCTACATACGTAAACATAGCAAGTTTTACCAATTTGTTCACACAAGACGTTCCTAAAGTTCCTAAAATCGATTACCATGCGCATATTTTTGTTACCCTGCTCATCGCAACCTTTTTATACCCTGAGCCCTGTCCGTCCGTCCGTCTGTCCGTCCGTCCGTCTGTCCGTCCGTCCGTCCGTCTGTGTGAACGCAGCGATCTCGTAAGCCACAGAAGCTAGAGAGCTGAAATTTGACATGTATACTCGTGAATACCATACGCTATACGAGTTTTTTTCAAACTCTTTCCGTTCTCTTTTTATCGATAAATTTCGATAACTCATCATCTCTTTTATGTACCGTAAGAGCTAGAGACCTGAAATTCACTATGTAGATTCCTGTTGTGAATACAGACATTTTGTAATTTTTGGATTTTGGATGCCACGCCCCCTTCGCCCCAAATTTGCAAAAAACGCATTTCAAATACTAGAGACTTGTGCTTCGGCACATAAAAACATATGAATAACATAATCATGCCCTGAAAGTTTGAATAAAAAAGTCTTGCTAGAAAAAAAGTTATTAAACATTTAATTTCCACAACATAAGCCTCTTGCAGCCCAAGCGCAGTCGCTACGTCAACTGCGCAGTTGGCAGAGCGTGTGCTTGAGCGTGCGTCTGTGTGTGTATGTGTTGCTTGCAATATATGTATATGTAAACTAAGTATAGAATATTTGAAGTATCGGCACTTCGCAGGGCTCAGGGTATCTCCTAGTCGAGCCGTCTCGACTTGATCATTCTTACTTGTTTTCTCTAAACAACTGAGTGCGAGGGACACTCGTTAACTTATACATATATTTATGTATATACCAAGTCTCAAGTCTCTGGCATCAATCATTCTCAAAATATAAGAGAATTTCAAAATTCCTCTATATAGTCAGATACGAGGCATGGAAATATATACATTTTTTGGCCGATCTTCATAGGATCGTAACAGTAACTCTAAATTCCCTTTCCTTAAATAATAATAAAAATGTTAAAATTTTCCATGAGCAAAATGACAGCTCTTGCTGTCATAAATGTTCGCTGCTCAGAAACAAAAAGTAAAGCGAAACCGGCCAACCGACGATATCGGCAACAAGCGGCGCACTGCGAATATTGTACTTATGTACATACAAGTTAACGAGTGTCCCTCGCACTCAGTTGTTTAGACAAAACAACTGCATGCACAAGTGACTTTGCAGAAGCTCAGTTCAACGTTCGGGTAGCAACGGTCAGCGGCGGTAACTGGATACTTTGCATGGATCGCAAGAGCACCGTTATCAATTGAGATGAGTCGGCTTGCCGACCGGATGCTTGTATAAGTTTTCTTGGTAACATTTGATTCTTTTAGCTTTAGTTTGGTTTGTCAAATTACTTTGTCATTTCTTTTCGTACAACGAAGCGAGAAGCTCGCGTAATAAACTTAGCTCCAGCAATAAGCTGCAAAACTTTGAATTATCAATTCTATATCACTGTACCACAAGGCCAGTGATAAGAGAGACCAGTGTTCTCTCCACCGTAATATTCATAATCATAACCCTACGAAACTCATACATTATCCTAACAGCGCTGGACATCAGCCATACCAGCAGCAACACACAAAGAAAACAAGTAAAAATGCTCTAGTCCAGACGGCTCGACTAGGAGATACCCTGAGCCCTGCGAAGTGCCGATACTTCAAATATTCTATGCTTAGTTTACATACATATATATATTGCAAGCAACACATACACACACACAGACGCACGCTCAAGCACACGCTCTGCCAACTGTGCAGTTGACGTAGCAACTGCGGTTAGGCTGCAAGAAGCCTACGCTATGGGAAATTAAATGTTTAATAACTTTTTTTCTAGCAAGACTTTTTTATTCACTTATACTTTCAGGGCATGATTATGTTATTCATATGTGTGTATGTGCCGAAGCACAAGTCTCTAGTATTTGAAATGCGTTTTTTGCAAATTTAGGGCGAAGGGGGCGTGGCATCCAAAAACCAAAAATTACAAAATGTCTGCATTCACAACAGGAATCTATATAGTGAATTTCAGGACTCTAGCTCTTACGGTACGTAAAAGAGACGAAAAGTTATCGAAATTTATCGATAAAAAGAGAACGGGAAGAGTTATCGATTTTTGAAAAAAACTCGTATAGCGTATGGTATTCAGGAGTATACATGTCAACTTTCAGCTCTCTAGCTTTTGTGGTTTACGAGATCGCTGCGTTCACACAGACGGACGGACGGACGGACGGACAGACGGACAGGGCTATTTTAACTCAGCTCATCGAGCTGATCAAGAATATATATACTTTGTATGGTCTGCGACGTCTCCTTCTGCCTGTTACATACATTTTCACATTATACCCTGATTTCCCATTTTCAATGGGCTCAGGGTATAATAATTTACATACATATGTACGTAAAAATGTTCTATGGCATAGCCTGTCTATGTGCTATTTGGTTAGTAGATGTTCGATGTACAAGGTAATTATTGCATTTGATTGGCGCTTTCTGTTTACATACTTTTACATATTTATATGAAAAATTTAACGATCGATACAAGGATAAAATATTCAGGAATCAAATTGCCTGTATTATATAATAGTTCAATAACTAATCTCACAGAAAATAATGTAACCGATAGTCTGCATCACCACCTCCATTTCTTCCATCTCTAACAGTTTTACTGTATGTACGAATGTACATATGTATATACATGACAGATCATTAAATACATATATATTATGTTCAAACAAACTTTTAAGCATTATAAAAAAAAATCCCCATTGACTGATCTCCATGAGGTTATTGACTTAGACACTTACGAAGCAACCAATTCCTCTAATGGTTTGTGGAAAGTAAGTATATCAACATATTTGACCTACTTACATACATACATATGTACATATTTACATACAGTGAATCAATTATGTCTTCATACATCATTTTATTTGATTTCCCATTTTCAATGGGCTCAGGGTATAATGTTTTTGTCAAAATGTATGTAACAGGCAGAAAGAGACGTCGCAGACCCCACAATGTATATACATATATTCTTGATCAGCTCCATGAACTGAGTTGATATAGCCCTGTCCGTTAGTCCGTCCGTCCGTCCATCAGTCTGTGTGAACGCAGCGATCTCGTAAACCACAGAAGCACAGAGAGCTGAAATTTGACATATATGTATATACTCCTGAACACCATACGCTATACGAGTTACATATGAATAACATAATCATGCACTGAAAGTTTGAATAAAAAAGTCCTTCCAGAAAAAAAGTTATTAAACATTTAATTTTACACAAAATAAGCGCAGTCGCTACGTCAACTGCGCAGTTGGCATAGCGTCTGTGTCTTGAGCGTGTGTCTGTGTGTGTGAATGTGTTGCTTGCAATATATGTATACATATGTAAACTAAGCATAGAATATTTGAAGTATCGGCACTTATCAGGGCTCAGGGTGTCTCCTAGTCGAGCCGTCTTGTCTAGAGCATTGTTGTTATTTATATTGTTTTTTTTTTTTGGGAATAAAACAAATTTATAAAACTCAAGTTAGTACATTAGTTAATAAAACTGTATCAAAGCTTTAAATAAATATAAATATCTTTTATTCGATCCCAAAAACAATTGCTGCTGGACGAAGACATTATTGGTTTACTGTATACATTCTTATTTTCTCTCGTCGAGTCCAGTGGCCGGTGCAGGTTGCAGTGTAGGCTCAAAGCTGTGGCTCCACTCAGGTATGGTGATCCAGTGACTTCGCCGGTTGCAGCAGAAGTCCAATGGTATAATAAAGATGTTCGGGGTGGGATCCCTGTAATCTTCTGTAAGTGCCTGCCTTTAGGCTTGGCAATTAAACAAGTCAAGTTTAGTACGGCTAAGGCCGGAGTAATGTATTTATAAATGGAGTGTTCCGCTTAAGGTCAGACACAAGACTGAATGCGTACATTCAAAGAATATGAAATTAAAGCTAAATACATTAAATGGAAATCTACTGATTATGCCATGGGTTCATGGCCGGAGTAATGTATTTATAAATGGAGTGTTCCGCTTAAGGCCAGACACAAGACTGAATGCGTACATTCAAAGAATATGAAACTAAAGCTAAATACATTAAATGGAAATCTACTGATTATGCCATGGGTTCATGGTCGGCAAGCCGACTCAGCATAAACATAATATAAGCAAAGCGATTGCGACATAAACAGTCGTCAAAAGAGTTATCGAATTAAAAATAAAAAACTCGAACTGCGTATGGTATTCTCGAGAATACATTGAACTCATTGAAAAATGGGAAATCTGGGTGTAATGTTTTTCTGAAAAAGTATCCAACAGGTAAAAGGAGGCGTAGCTGACCCCATAAAGTATATGTATTCTTGATCAGGGAGACAGTCGAGTCGATTTAGCCCTGTCTGTCTGTCCGTATGTTTCAACGCATCGATCTCAGAATCTAAATGTGCTATTTCCGATTTCATGTTATCGATTACAAACGAAATCGATATTTAGCTATCTAATTCATCTTTATAGGTAGTCTTCAAAATTTGTTTTTAGTTGCATGTATGTTTAATACAATTTTGGATTTTTTTTTTTAAATTTGGTGTCTACCCTAAATTAGCAAAACACGTATTTCGAATACTAGGGACTTGTGCTTTGGAAAATACGTTCATACAAATAACATAATCACCCCCTTAAAGTTTAATAAAGAAAGTCCATCTAGAAAACAAGTAACAAAACTCTAGTCGATGGCGCCCGACTAGGGAAACCCTGAATCCAGCGAAGAACCGCTATTCCAAAAATTCTCTGATTCTTTTATATGTATGTACATCACAAGCAACACATACACACACACATACAGACACACACACAGACGCACGCTCTGCCAACTGCGCAGTTGACGTAGCTACTGCGCTTGGGCTGCAAGACACTTATGTTGTGGAAAACTAAATGTATAATAACTTTTTTCTAGAAGAACTTTCTTATTCAAACTTTCAGGGCATGATTATGTTATTCATATGTGTGTATGTGCTGAAGCAAAATCCTCTAGTATTTGAAATCGTTTTTTTGCAAATTTAAGGCGAAGGGGGCGTGCCATCCAAAATTTAACAAAAATGGAAATTGTATTAAATACACATAAAACTAAACACAAAATTGTAACACTCTAGCTATAAAGATGAGTTAGTTAGAAATTTTTACCTGAATATTGATTTTTTTAAATCGATAACATTAAAGCTGGATAATTTTATCGAAATTTTGAATCAAACTTGACCTGCGCGGGCTATACTTTTAAATGCTAAGGTCGACGCGTTCACACATACGGACAGACGGACATAGCTAAATCGACTTGGCTTGTCTCCCTGGTCTGCCAATCCTCCTTCTCCCTGTTACATACATTGTACCAAAACCATTATACCCTGATTTCCAATTAAATTATTAAATGGGTCCAGGGCATAAAAACGGGTTCGCTCCGAGCGCGAGCGAGCTCATTTGAGAACCAATAAATCGGTTGCTCTCTGAGTCTTTTCGTAAAGAGTCAGGAAAATACACTTATTTGCTGACAACGAGAAATGGTCGACTGTTATTTGCGAGCTCAGGTAAAATCCATTAAGTAATACAGAAATTTTTAAACAGTACCTTCAGCCTTTTATTAATTGGCAGAGGGCAGTTGGCAATTGGCATTCTACGAAATCAGAAATACACCCGAATTCTGCTTGAATGACTATGTAGAAGTTAATTAAGTTTTTGGTTCGATTCGAAGTACAGTGGCAGTGTTGGTAGAAGCGACGCCCATCGATCATAGACACACTAGGTTGGAGTGGATTCATCAGCTCGATGAGCCCTTTTCGTCTGTCCGTCCGTCTGTGTGAACGCAGCGATATCGTAAACCACAGAAGCTAGAGAGCTGAAATTTGACATGTATGCTCGTGAATACCCTACGCTATACGAGTTTTTTCAAAACTTCGATAACTCCTCCCGTTCTCATTTTATCGAGAAATTTCGATAACTTTTCATCCCTTTTGCGTACCGTCAGAGCTAGAAACATGAAGTTCACTGTGTAGATTCCTGTTATGATTATAAACATTTTATAAGTTTTGGATATTGGATGGCATGCCCCCTTCGCCCTAAATGTTGAAAAACGCATTTCAAATACTAGAGATACCCACATATATGAGATAAACATGCCCTGAAAGTTTGATTAAGAAAGTCCATGCTACATCAACTGCTTAGTTGGCAGAGCGTGTTGTTTGTAATGTACATACATATAAAAGAAAAAGAATTCGAGGAACAGCGGTTCTTCGCTGGGTTCAGGGTATCCCCTAGTCGGGCACAAGAGTTTTCTTACTTGTTTTAAACTGACATCCAATTATTTTCTGCTTTTGTCTCAAATCCTAGTTGGTGAAGCTGAAGGACATCTCCGAAATGCCTATACATAACAGTCTATATTTACCGGTAGGTTTGGAACCACAGCATATATGGCGATGTTACATGCTTGAAAAACATCCTGGTCTTTTGATCATACGTAATCCATTTACATGCAGAGGACAACGTTATTGGATAGCTCGAAGTCTTCGTGATTATCCCCTACCACCTAATATTGTGAACCTAGATACAAAACATTTTTCGTCTAAGACAAAAGCGGACTGGTGGGAAGAGTTACATAACTGTACTAACCCAAATGTTGCTCAGCGTCTTAAGACTGCGATGCGTTGGACGACTTTGGGGTACCACCACAACTGGGACACTAAGGTTTACGATAAGACAATCCACACTTCGTTCCCAAGTGATTTAGGTAGCTTGTCCCAATACTTTTCTCTTGCTCTTGGGTTTCCAAGTTTTATTGCACAAGCCGCAATTATTAATTACTATCCGATTGGTACTTCTTTATCTGGACACACTGATCATTCCGAGATGAATCATGAAGCACCGATATTATCATACAGGTACATATTAAAATGTTTTGGAATATGTCTATGTTTTATTATTAAATATTTATTGCAGTTTCGGACAAACGGCTATATTTCTAATTGGTCACCGTACATTGGAAGAGCAACCTAGTGCTTTGTATCTTCGGAGTGGGGATGTTTTAGTGATGTCAAAGGAATCACGACTATGCTATCACGCTGTCCCACGCGTTATGAAATCTTTCGAAGATCCTTGGAATAACGTTTTTTCAAATCCTGAAGAAAAGCTTGATACTTTTACGAGTTCAATGAATTCCGAATTATACGATCAGGTTAATGACGAATTATTTTGGAAGCCGTTTAACCACTATGTCAGTGATTGTCGCATAAATATTAATGTTCGTCAAGTCTACAATGTAGATTGTTAACATTCTTATATTATTGCTTCCAAGATGATGATGAATTTTTTCCCATACTAGGTGAACCCGCGAAGAACCGCTATTCTGAACATTATATGTTTCATTATATATGTGTACATTACAAGCAACATTACAATACATATATACACACACACACACACACAGGAGTGGGAGTTTTTGTTTTCGTGGAGTACGGTAAATCTTGAAAGTTTCCCCCGGAAGCGTGAATTGGACTCAGATTTTCCCTGCGAAAACACAATAAAATTATGTGGGCGCGGCGTACCCAGCAAGACAAATGGCGTTCAAAAACTGACTTACTTAGCAGCAAAACGAGGAGTAGTTTAGAGGCGGCTGATGCCGATAGCCAATGCTGGTGCCCTTGAGTGGGCAGTCTTAGTGGTATTGGTAGGGTCACTTCAGAGTTTTCCATTTATTCACATAGACGCACGCACAAGCACACGCTCTGCCAACTGCGCAGTTGACGTAGCAACTGCGCTTGACCTCCAGGACGCCTATGTTAAGGAAAATTAAATGTTTAATAACATTTTATGTGGATGGACCTTCCTAATCAAACTTTCAGGGCTTAATTATGTCATTCATATATGTGTATGTGCCGAAGCACAAGTCTCTAGTATTTGAAATACGCGATTTGCTAATTTTGGTCGAAGGGGGCGTGGCATAGAAAAAATCAAAATTGTATTAAACAAACATAAAACTTAAAACATAATTTGAACACTCTAGATATAAATATGAATTAAATAGAATTTTATAGCTGAATATCGATTTCACACATACGGACAGACAGACGGACAGGGCTACATCGACTCGGCTTGTCTCTCTCATCAAGAATATATATACTTTGTGAGGTGTGCGACGTCTTCTTCTGCATGTTACATTCATATTCACAAAAACATCCATTCCCATTTGATTTCCCATTCTCAATGGGCTCAGGGTATAAAAAATTAAAATAAAACTAAGCAGTATGTTGAGCTTTCTGTGCATGAGTGAATTAAGAGAAGATAAGACCAGGTCTTTCAACAGGAATATCAACCGAGTGAACGCACAGCTTATTGACAGCTCGACGTTTAGTTCCAGTGGGTGTACAACAACTCTCAGAACACCATCACCTCCAGGATGATCTCGACGATTCGAGCTAATGGCCATTTCAAAGGTGGCAAATGCCCTTTCCTTGACACGAACGACGTTATTGACTTTAGTTGAAGGCTACCGGGCGCGCCATATACCACGTTTTTGGAGAAGGGTTAGATATTCTTCACTCCAGCGCTTCCAAAACGTCTATTGAATGTAAGCAATGCGATCGATGTGATTGTGTTCGAGCACAGTAACGTTTGGAAGCTCTACAACGGTCGACCAATTAAAAAATGCCTTGATGTGAGAACTCGATGATCATCAGGATTATCTGAAAGTGATACAAGAGGACTAGACTTGATCACAGCCTGAATTTAGAATAGCAATTTTCGAAGTTCATCGAAGCCAAGACGAGACGATCCCATAGAACGATATAAATGTTGTTTGGCAGTCTTTACTGCGCCTTCCCACAAGCAGCCGAACTGACGCGAACGACGAGAAATGAATTTCTATTGTTGTCGACGCAATAGTTGTAAACTTCAGTTCGATGCTTCTGGCTCAAAAATAGACGATGGAGATCTGTCAACTCGTTTCGTGCACCCACAAAGTTGGTTTCGCGTTGTTTGACCACATTCACATGCTAAGAAAACGCTTGAGGGAGCCCAAAAAAGCAGCCATTAAAAATCCTGGACGAGTTCCAATACAGCTTTAGTTGCTGATTTTATTTTACTGATGATCTGCCAAAGTCAGAAATTGTGATATCGAGAATATTGGGCTCGTAGAATTTATGGTGACTTTAGTGATTTATGAGGTGACTGTATAATTTACGTATTTCAATGAAAATGTCAGGCAAGCAGTGTCTAGATTTTTCTTGAAGAACTTGGTTTGGAGCGTATTTGCGCTCTAAATGTTCTAGGCGACCCAATGATTTCACGCTTTGCTTTCTTGGCAAACAACTTGAATATTCTTCTAAAGCCAATTGACGATGATTTTGTACGAAGTGTTGTTCTCAACGAAGCTCTTCCGCTGTCACCCAATACATTGACTCGAAGACGTACTCCACTTCCCAAAGAAACATCAAGACGAATGCTTTGATTGTCATCGTCAAAAGTTGTTAGGGTTGCGACGAATGACGAGAGTTTGTGGTCCTGTTGGCCGCCACCCGAAATGATCCAGCCGAGATGTGTTTTCTGCAGATCTGGTAATCCAGGTGTCAAGTGAATTTTTCCAGATCAATTTGCTGTGGTTTATGAACCAAAGAATCAGCCAGCTGTACATTCGAGGGCATGTTCCAAGTATCAGTTACTGTTGAGATTCCAGGTTGATTGTCTGTGATAGAATGTGCGACGAGTGCAGTGATGATTGTGGAATACTCTGAGATCCGCAATTGCATAATGAGATTGACTGAGTAACCTTCTGTTAAGAAGCTGTCATCTTCAATATCAGAAACTGCAGTCAGCGATTCGTTATTATGAAGGTGGAGTTGATCAACGAAATGACTGGTAACGAAATGTAGCTGAGATCCCGAAACTAAGAGTGCACGAGTATCCAACACAGCCTCACTTATGCAGCAACGAAGATGCTAGAATTTCTCAATTTCTCAATACAGTAGAATTTTTCCAACTCAGTATAGATTCCGCTAAACTGTGGCTGTTAAGGATTTGGCCGAGAGCTGAGCTCGCGCTTAAGCAAAGTTTTAACTTTTAATAATGCTAATTCGAATTTGCTTGATATGGAATCTAAATCTGCTTCCTCTATGGTAATATGCATTAAAGTTTGACTCTAAATTCGCGAGCGAATCCAAAAATACACTTAGTTCACATGCATCCATCATAGATAGTTTGTCAACACATAATTCAGTACATATGCTTTCAAGTCTATCGAAAATTAGCTATTATGTATGTAAGTGTATATTTTTTTTTTATATCCTGAACCCATTGAAAATGGAAAATCAGGCTATTTTTGCCGTGCCTGTGTCAATTAGCATTTTTTATGTTCTCCCGGACAACCGTCTTTCAATGAATGGGAACCGGGATTGTTCCCTAAAAATGGACAGAGTCGGGCTTAGCGTACTCTGCAGTCTACTACTGCAGTCTCTTCCTGAATAGCATTGTTGAGGCGTTGTCGTCTTGGGTCTGTTTGGCGATCTGGTGAGTTTCTCCTTTTCGGAGCGTTTGACTCAATTTGTTGGTGCTGATTGTTGTCAGTACGCTGTCTGAATTTGGATGAAGAATCTACCTCAATCGGCTGAGGAGCTTGCCCTAGGTTATTCCTGTTAGGTTGTTCCTGTGGAGAGTCCTTTTTAAGACTGATATGGGGATTTCCTGGCCATGGTCTTCCCTGTTGTTTCTAGTGGGTTTGCTATAGGTTCGGACTTTGCTGTGTTCAGCGGCATTAGTTCGTTCTTCTACAACTTTAGCGTATGAATTAGCAAACATGTTTCTTTCGATACTAGCCTATGCCTCTTTGGCGAGAGATAGTGCAGAATGTAAGTCTTTGGGTTGCGCCGGGAATACAATAGCTCTGAGTTGTTTCCTCAGGCTAGACAAAGGTGTGAAAGGCGTCAGCCGTAACTTCGGCATTGACCAAATCGGTGTCATCCTGTTCTTGCGAGCTTACGACCTTGTTGGTCAATCTTTTTTTACCCTGAGTCCATTGAAAATGGGAAATCAGGGTATAATGATTTTGTGAAAATGTATGTAACAGGCAGAAAGAGTCGTCGCAGACCATACAGAGTATATATATTTTTGATCAGCTCGATGAGCTGAGTTGAAATAGCCCTGTCCGTCTGTGTGAACGCAGCGATCTCGTAAACCACAGAAGCTAGAGAGCTGAAATTTGACATGTATACTCGTGAATACCATACGCTATACGAGTTTTTTTTTCAAAAATTCGATAACTCTTCCCGTTTTCTTTTTATCGATAAATTTAGATAACTTTTCGTCTCATTTACGTACCGTAAGAGCTAGAGACATGAAATTCACTATGTAGATGCCTGTTATGAATACAAACATTTTGTAATTTTAGGATTTTGGATGCCCCGCCCCCTTCGCCCTAAATTTGCAAAAAAACGCATTTCAAATACTAGAGACTTGTGCTTCGGCACATAAAAACATATGAATAACATAATCATGCCCTGAAAGTTTGAATAAAAAAGTCTTGCTAGAAAAAAGTTATTAAACATTTAATTTCCACAACATAAGCCTCTTGCAGCCCAAGCGCAGTCGCTACGCCAACTGCGCAGTTGGCAGAGCGTGTGCTTGAGCGTGCGTCTGTGTGTTTGTATGTGTTGCTTGCAATATATGTATACATATGTACATATGTAAACTAAGCATAGAATATTTGAAGTATCGGCACTTATCAGGGCTCAGGGTATCTCCTAGTCGAGCCGTCTTGTCTAGAGCATTGTTGTTATTTATATTGTTTTTTTTTTTGGGAATAAAACAAATTTATAAAACTCAAGTTAGTACATTAGTTAATAAAACTGTATCAAAGCTTTAAATAATTTCCTAATACAAATATCTTTTATTCGATCCCAAAAACAATTGCTGCTGGACGAAGACATTATTGGTTTACTGTATACATTCTTATTTTCTCTCGTCGAGTCCAGTGGCCGGTGCAGGTTGCAGTGTAGGCTCAAAGCTGTGGCTCCACTCAGGTATGGTGATCCAGTGACTTCGCCGGTTGCAGCAGAAGTCCAATGGTATAATAAAGATGTTCGGGGTGGGATCCCTGTAAGCTTCTGTAAGTGCCTGCCTTTAGGCTTGGCAATTAAACAAGTCAAGTTTAGTACGGCTAAGGCCGGAGTAATGTATTTATAAATGGAGTGTTCCGCTTAAGGCCAGACACAAGACTGAATGCGTACATTCAAAGAATATGAAACTAAAGCTAAATACATTAAATGGAAATCTACTGATTATGCCATGGGTTCATGGTCGGCAAGCCGACTCAGCATAAACATAATATAAGCAAAGCGATTGCGACATAAACAGTCGTCAAAAGAGTTATCGAATTAAAAATAAAAAACTCGAACTGCGTATGGTATTCTCGAGAATACATTGAGCTCATTGAAAAATGGGAAATCTGGGTGTAATGTTTTTCTGAAAAAGTATCCAACAGGTAAAAGGAGGCGTAGCTGACCCCATAAAGTATATGTATTCTTGATCAGGGAGACAGTCGAGTCGATTTAGCCCTGTCTGTCTGTCCGTATGTTTCAACGCATCGATCTCAGAATCTAAATGTGCTATTTCCGATTTCATGTTATCGATTACAAACGAAATCGATATTTAGCTATCTAATTCATCTTTATAGGTAGTCTTCAAAATTTGTTTTTAGTTGCATGTATGTTTAATACAATTTTGGATTTTTTTTTTTTAAATTTGGTGTCTACCCTAAATTAGCAAAACACGTATTTCGAATACTAGGGACTTGTGCTTTGGAAAATACGTTCATACAAATAACATAATCACCCCCTTAAAGTTTAATAAAGAAAGTCCATCTAGAAAACAAGTAACAAAACTCTAGTCGATGGCGCCCGACTAGGGGAAACCCTGAATCCAGCGAAGAACCGCTATTCCAAAAATTCTCTGATTCTTTTATATGTATGTACATCACAAGCAACACATACACACACACATACAGACACACACACAGACGCACGCTCTGCCAACTGCGCAGTTGACGTAGCGACAGCGCTTGGGCTGCAAGACACTTATGTTGTGGAAAACTAAATGTATAATAACTTTTTTTCTAAAAGAACTTTCTTATTCAAACTTTCAGGGCATGATTATGTTATTCATATGTGTGTATGTGCTGAAGCAAAATCCTCTAGTATTTGAAATCGTTTTTTTTGCAAATTTAAGGCGAAGGGGGCGTGCTATCCAAAATTTAACAAAAATGGAAATTGTATTAAATACACATAAAACTAAACACAAAATTGTAACACTCTAGCTATAAAGATGAGTTAGTTAGAAATTTTTACCTGAATATTGATTTTTTTAAATCGATAACATTAAAGCTGGATAATTTATCGAAATTTTGAATCAAACTTGACCTGCGCGTGCTATACAGGGACCTACATAAAAAATTTAAAATAAATTCTCTAGCTCTTATAAATGCTAAGGTCGACGCGTTCACACATACGGACAGACGGACATAGCTAAATCGACTTGGCTTGTCTCCCTGGTCTGCCAATCCTCCTTCTCCCTGTTACATACATTGTACCAAAACCATTATACCCTGATTTCCAATTAAATTATTAAATGGGTCCAGGGCATAAAAACGGGTTCGCTCCGAGCGCGAGCGAGCTCATTTGAGAACCAATAAATCGGTTGCTCTCTGAGTCTTTTCGTAAAGAGTCAGGAAAATACACTTATTTGCTGACAACGAGAAATGGTCGACTGTTATTTGCGAGCTCAGGTAAAATCCATTAAGTAATACAGAAATTTTTAAACAGTACCTTCAGCCTTTTATTAATTGGCAGAGGGCAGTTGGCAATTGGCATTCTACGAAATCAGAAATACACCCGAATTCTGCTTGAATGACTATGTAGGAGTTAATTAAGTTTTTGGTTCGATTCGAAGTACAGTGGCAGTGTTGGTAGAAGCGACGCGCATCGATCATAGACACACTAGGTTGGAGTGTCGGCGCAGTTAAATTATTATTAGTTTATTGACTTTTTATACCCTGAGTCCATTAAAAATGGGAAATCAGGGTATAATTTTTTTGTGAAAATGTATGTAACAGGCAGAAGGGGACCTCACAGACCCTACAAAGTATATACAGTGGCTCACAGCTTATTTCGTGCAGGGCTGCAAAAAAACTTCAACAGCGTGTGCCTCTTATACTATTGAAGATATCAAAAAAATTTAAATGTAGTTTTATTTAGTGGTCATTTATAATATATTTAGGCACTTCATTGTTTTTCTTACTTATAAAATAACTATTATAACTAACAAAAAGGAACATCAGTGTCTTTTTCTATGTCACAGCTTATTTCGTGCACTGCACTTTCAATGACTTTATTGCCAAAATTTCCGTGATTTTGTCACGGTTTTAAGTTCTATCCATTAACTACATGTTTATTCAAAGTTTTTTCGATATAATAGATCTGGTGACACTTGGGTACATTTTTTTATTAATTACAAAAATGAGTCCACGTACACCTGTTGAGATGCGGGAATTAGTCCTATCTCATTTCAAAAATGGCAAATCCCAGCGAAATATTGCCGAAATTGTTCAGTTGAATCCCAGTACAGTGAAATATATCATCCAGCGCTTTGTTCGAGAAAATCGGGTGGCAGATAAAGGACGAAAAGCACCGAACTTATTATGAGAAAAATAAAAGCCAATCTAAAATTATCGGCACCAAAATTGGCATCGGATGTTGAGAAAGAACTGGGAAAACAATGTTCGGCAGAGAAAGTTCGTCGTGTGTTACGGGATCAGGAATTATTGGCCAGGTTGCTCGAAAAAAGCCATTCATAAATGCGAAAAATCAAGAGTGTCGACTTAACTTTGCCAAGGATCATGTTTCCCGTCCAATTTCTTTCTGGAACGAGATAATATATGCTGCTGAATCCAAATTCAATATCTTTGGGTCGGATGGGATGCAATATGTTGGGCGCCAACCACATAACGAGCTTCATAATAAGAACTTAAAACCCACTATGAAGCATGGCGGTGGCAGTGTCATGGTTTGGGCATGAATGGCGGCTTCTGGAGTTGGAAACCTGGTTTTCATCGAAGGAACAATGGACAGACATATGTATCTATCTGTTTTAAAGGAGAATTTGCTTCAAAGTGCTGAGAAATTGGGTCTAGAGGGTCGATTCCGTTTTTATCAAGACAATGACCCAAAACACAAATCCGGCATTGTCCAGTCCTTTTTGATCTGGAATTGTCCACATGTGGTCAATCCTCCTACCCAGTCTCCTGACCTTAACATAATAGAAAACTTGTGGGCAATATTGGACATGGCCATCCGGAAAAGGTCAATTTCTAATAAAAATGACCTAAAAAATGCACTACTAGAAGAATGGGGAAAAATTTCTAGTGAAGTCACCAAAAAATTGGTTTCCTCGATGGAAACACGCTTGAAAGAGGTGATTAAACAAAAGGGAGGTCACACCAAATACTAGTTTAATTTGTTTAGAATTATTTTTAGAGTTAAGTGCAGTGCACGAAATAAGCTGTGACATAGAAAAAGACACTGATGTTCCTTTTTGTTAGTTATAATAGTTATTTTATAAGTAAGAAAAACAATGAAGTGCCTAAATATATTATAAATGACCACTAAATAAAACTACATTTAAATTTTTTTGATATCTTCAATAGTATAAGAGGCACACGCTGTTGAAGTTTTTTTGCACCCCTGCACGAAATAAGCTGTGAGCCACTGTATATTCATCAGCTCGATGAGCCCTATTCGTCTGTCCGTCCGTCATCTGTCCGTCTGTGTGAACGCAGCGATATCGTAAACCACAGAAGCTAGAGAGCTGAAATTTGACATGTATGCTCGTGAATACCCTACGCTATACGAGTTTTTTCAAAACTTCGATAACTCCTCCCGTTCTCATTTTATCGAGAAATTTCGATAACTTTTCATCCCTTTTGCGTACCGTCAGAGCTAGAAATATGAAGTTCATTGTGTAGATTCCTATTATGAATATAAACATTTTGTAATTTTTGGATTTTGGATGCCACGCCCCCTTCGCCCTAAATGTCGAAAAACGCATTTCAAATACTAGAGACTCGTGCTTCGGCACATACACACATATATGAGATAATCATGCCCTGAAAGTTTGATTAAGAAAGTCCATGCTACGTCAACTGCTTAGTTGGCAGAGTGTGTTGTTTGTGATGTACATACATATAAAGAAAAAGAATTCGAGGAACAGCGGTTCTTCGCTGGGTTCAGGGTATCCCCTAGTCGGGCGCCACCTACTAGAGTTTTGGGATACCACCACAACTGGGACATTAAGGTTTACGATAAGACAGTCCACTCTTTGTTCCTAAGTGATTTAGGTAGCTTGTCCCAATACTTTTCTCTTGCTCTTGGGTTTCCAAGTTTTATTGCACAAGCCGCAATTATTAATTACTATCCGATTGTTACTTCTTTATCTGGACACACTGATCATTCCGAGATGTGCATGCTGTGGGCGCGGCGTACCCAGCAAGACAAATGGCGTTCAAAAACTGACTTACTTAGCAGCAAAACGAGGAGTAGTTTAGAGGCGGCTGATGCCGATAGCCAATGCTGGTGCCCTTGAGTGGGCAGTCTTAGTGGTATTGGTAGGGTCACTTCAGAGTTTTCCATTTATTCACATAGACGCACGCACAAGCACACGCTCTGCCAACTGCGCAGTTGACGTAGCAACTGCGCTTGACCTCCAGGACGCCTATGTTAAGGGAAATGAAATGTTTAATAACTTTTTATGTGGGCTTATTAGGGCTTTAGGGCTTAATTATGTCATTCATATATGTGTATGTGCCGAAGCACAAGTCTCTAGTATTTGAAATACGCGATTTGTTAATTTTGGCCGAAGGCGGCGTGGCATCCAAATTTTAGAAAAAATCAAAATTGTATTAAACAAACATAAAACTTAAAACATAATTTGAACACTCTAGATATAAATATGAATTAAATAGAATTTTATAGCTGAATATCGATTTCACACATACGGACAGACAGACGGACAGGGCTACATCGACTCGGCTTGTCTCTCTCATCAAGAATATATATACTTTGTGAGGTGTGCGACGTCTTCTTCTGCATGTTACATTCATTTTCACAAAAACATTCATTCCCATTTGATTTCCCATTCTCAATGGGCTCAGGGTATAAAAAATTAAAATAAAACTAAGCAGTATGTTGAGCTTTCTGTGCATGAGTGAATTAAGAGAAGATAAGACCAGGTCTTTCAACAGGAATATCAACCGAGTGAACGCACAGCTTATTGACAGCTCGACGTTTAGTTCCAGTGGGTGTACAACAACTCTCAGAACACCATCACCTCCAGGATGATCTCGACGATTCGAGCTAATGGCCATTTCAAAGGTGGCAAATGCCCTTTCCTTGACACGAACGACGTTATTGACTTTAGTTGAAGGCTGCCGGGCGCGCCATATACCACGTTTTTGGAGAAGGGTTAGATATTCTTCACTCCAGCGCTTCCAAAACGTCTATTGAATGTAAGCAATGCGATCGATGTGATTGTGTTCGAGCACAGTAACGTTTGGAAGCTCTACAACGGTCGACCAATTAAAAAATGCCTTGATGTGAGAATTCGAAGATCATCAGGATTTTCTGAAAGTGATACAAGAGGACTAGACTTGATCACAGCCTGAAATTAGAATAGCAATGTTCGAAGTTCATCGAAGCCAAGACGAGACGATCCCATAGAACGATATAAATGTTGTTTGGCAGTCTTTACTGCGCCTTCCCACAAGCAGCCGAACTGACGCGAACGACGAGAAATGAATTTCTATTGTTGTCGACGCAATAGTTGTAAACTTCAGTTCGATGCTTCTGGCTCAAAAATAGACGATGGAGATCTGTCAACTCGTTTCGTGCACCCACAAAGTTGGTTTCGCGTTGTTTGACCACATTCACATGATAAGAAAACGCTTGAGGGAGCCCAAAAAAGCAGCCATTAAAAATCCTGGACGAGTTCCAATACAGCTTTAGTTGCTGATTTTATTTTACTGATGATCTGCCAAAGTCAGAAATTGTGATATCGAGAATATTGGGTTCGTAGAATTTATGGTGACTTTAGTGATTTATGAGGTGACTGTGGAATTTACGTATTTCAATGAAAATGTCAGGCAAGCAGTGTCTAGATTTTTCTCGAAGAACTTGGTTTGGAGCGTACTTGCGCTCTAAATGTTCTAGGCGACCCAATGATTTCACGCTTTGCTTTCTTGGCAAACAACTTGAATATTCTTCTAAAGCCAATTGACGATGATTTTGTACGAAGTGTTGTTCTCAACGAAGCTCTTCCGCTGTCACCCAATACATTGACTCGAAGACGTACTCCACTTCCCAAAGAATCATCAAGCCGAATGCTTTGATTGTCGTCGTCAAAAGTTGTTAGGGTTGCGACGAATGACGAGAGTTTGTGGTCCTGTTGGCCGCCACCCGAAATGATCCAGCCGAGATGTGTTTTCTGCAGATCTGGTAATCCAGGTGTCAAGTGAATTTTTCCAGATCAATTTGCTGTGGTTTATGAACCAAAGAATCAGCCAGCTGTACATTCGAGGGCATGTTCCAAGTATCAGTTACTGTTGAGATTCCAGGTTGATTGTCTGTGATAGAATGTGCGACGAGTGCAGTGATGATTGTGGAATACTCTGAGATCCGCAATTGCATAATGAGATTGACTGAGTAACCTTCTGTTAAGAAGCTGTCATCTTCAATATCAGAAACTGCAGTCAGCGATTCGTTATTATGAAGGTGGAGTTGATCAACGAAATGACTGGTAACGAAATGTAGCTGAGATCCCGAAACTAAGAGTGCACGAGTATCCAACACAGCCTCACTTATGCAGCAACGAAGATGCTAGAATTTCTCAATTTCTCAATACAGTAGAATTTTTCCAACTCAGTATAGATTCCGCTAAACTGTGGCTGTTAAGGATTTGGCCGAGAGCTGAGCTCGCGCTTAAGCAAAGTTTTAACTTTTAATAATGCTAATTCGAATTTGCTTGATATGGAATCTAAATCTGCTTCCTCTATGGTAATATTCATTAAAGTTTGACTCTAAATTCGCGAGCGAATCCAAAAATACACTTAGTTCACATGCATCCATCATAGATAGTTTGTCAACACATAATTCAGTACATATGCTTTCAAGTCTATCGAAAATTAGCTATTATGTATGTAAGTGTATATTTTTTTTATATCCTGAACCCATTGAAAATGGAAAATCAGGCTATTTTTGCCGTGCCTGTGTCAATTAGCATTTTTTATGTTCTCCCGGACAACCGTCTTTCAATGAATGGGAACCGGGATTGTTCCCTAAAAATGGACAGAGTCGGGCTTAGCGTACTCTGCAGTCTACTACTGCAGTCTCTTCCTGAATAGCATTGTTGAGGCGTTGTCGTCTTGGGTCTGTTTGGCGATCTGGTGAGTTTCTCCTTTTCGGAGCGTTTGACTCAATTTGTTGGTGCTGATTGTTGTCAGTACGCTGTCTGAATTTGGATGAAGAATCTACCTCCAATCGGCTGAGGAGCTTGCCCTAGGTTATTCCTGTTAGGTTGTTCCTGTGGAGAGTCCTTTTTAAGACTGATATGGGGATTTCCTGGCCATGGTCTTCCCTGTTGTTTCTAGTGGGTTTGCTATAGGTTCGGACTTTGCTGTGTTCAGCGGCATTAGTTCGTTCTTCTACAACTTTAGCGTATGAATTAGCAAACATGTTTCTTTCGATACTAGCCTATGCCTCTTTGGCGAGAGATAGTGCAGAATGTAAGTCTTTGGGTTGCGCCGGGAATACAATAGCTCTGAGTTGTTTCCTCAGGCTAGACAAAGGTGTGAAAGGCGTCAGCCGTAACTTCGGCATTGACCAAATCGGTGTCATCCTGTTCTTGCGAGCTTACGACCTTGTTGGTCAATCTTTTTTTACCCTTAGTCCATTGAAAATGGGAAATCAGGGTATAATGATTTTGTGAAAATGTATGTAACAGGCAGAAAGAGTCGTCGCAGACCATACAGAGTATATATATTTTTGATCAGCTCGACGAGCTGAGTTGATATAGCCCTGTCCGTCTGTCCGTCCGTCCGTCCGTCCGTCCGTCCGTCCGTCCGTCTGTGTGAACGCAGCGATCTCGTAAACCACAGAAGCTAGAGAGCTGAAATTTGACATGTATACTCGTGAATACCATACGCTATACGAGTTTTTTTTTCAAAAATTCGATAACTCTTCCCGTTTTCTTTTTATCGATAAATTTAGATAACTTTTCGTCTCATTTACGTACCGTAAGAGCTAGAGACATGAAATTCACTATGTAGATGCCTGTTATGAATACAAACATTTTGTAATTTTAGGATTTTGGATGCCCCGCCCCCTTCGCCCTAAATTTGCAAAAAAACGCATTTCAAATACACGAGAGTTGTGCTACGGCACATACACACATATGAATAACATAATCATGCCCTGAAAGTTTGAATAAAAAAGTCTTGCTAGAAAAAAGTTATTAAACATTTAATTTCCACAACATAAGCCTCTTGCAGCCCAAGCGCAGTCGCTACGCCAACTGCGCAGTTGGCAGAGCGTGTGCTTGAGCGTGCGTCTGTGTGTTTGTATGTGTTGCTTGCAATATATGTATACATACATATGTAAACTAAGCATAGAATATTTGAAGTATCGGCACTTATCAGGGCTCAGGGTATCTCCTAGTCGAGCCGTCTTGTCTAGAGCATTGTTGTTATTTATATTGTTTTTTTTTTGGGAATAAAACAAATTTATAAAACTCAAGTTAGTACATTAGTTAATAAAACTGTATCAAAGCTTTAAATAATTTCCTAATACAAATATCTTTTATTCGATCCCAAAAACAATTGCTGCTGGACGAAGACATTATTGGTTTACTGTATACATTCTTATTTTCTCTCGTCGAGTCCAGTGGCCGGTGCAGGTTGCAGTGTAGGCTCAAAGCTGTGGCTCCACTCAGGTATGGTGATCCAGTGACTTCGCCGGTTGCAGCAGAAGTCCAATGGTATAATAAAGATGTTCGGGGTGGGATCCCTGTAAGCTTCTGTAAGTGCCTGCCTTTAGGCTTGGCAATTAAACAAGTCAAGTTTAGTACGGCTAAGGCCGGAGTAATGTATTTATAAATGGAGTGTTCCGCTTAAGGCCAGACACAAGACTGAATGCGTACATTCAAAGAATATGAAACTAAAGCTAAATACATTAAATGGAAATCTACTGATTATGCCATGGGTTCATGGTCGGCAAGCCGACTCAGCATAAACATAATATAAGCAAAGCGATTGCGACATAAACAGTCGTCAAAAGAGTTATCGAATTAAAAATAAAAAACTCGAACTGCGTATGGTATTCTCGAGAATACATTGAGCTCATTGAAAAATGGGAAATCTGGGTGTAATGTTTTTCTGAAAAAGTATCCAACAGGTAAAAGGAGGCGTAGCTGACCCCATAAAGTATATATATTCTTGATCAGGGAGACAGTCGAGTCGATTTAGCCCTGTCTGTCTGTCCGTATGTTTCAACGCATCGATCTCAGAATCTAAATGTGCTATTTCCGATTTCATGTTATCGATTACAAACGAAATCGATATTTAGCTATCTAATTCATCTTTATAGGTAGTCTTCAAAATTTGTTTTTAGTTGCATGTATGTTTAATACAATTTTGGATTTTTTTTTTAAATTTGGTGTCTACCCTAAATTAGCAAAACACGTATTTCGAATACTAGGGACTTGTGCTTTGGAAAATACGTTCATACAAATAACATAATCACCCCCTTAAAGTTTAATAAAGAAAGTCCATCTAGAAAACAAGAAACAAAACTCTAGTCGATGGCGCCCGACTAGGGGAAACCCTGAATCCAGCGAAGAACCGCTATTCCAAAAATTCTCTGATTCTTTTATATGTATGTACATCACAAGCAACACATACACACACACACATACAGACACACACACAGACGCACGCTCAAGCACACGCTCTGCCAACTGCGCAGTTGACGTAGCGACAGCGCTTGGGCTGCAAGACACTTATGTTGTGGAAAACTAAATGTATAATAACTTTTTTTCTAAAAGAACTTTCTTATTCAAACTTTCAGGGCATGATTATGTTATTCATATGTGTGTATCTGCCGAAGCAAAATCCTCTAGTATTTGAAATCGTTTTTTTGCAAATTTAAGGCGAAGGGGGCGTGCTATCCAAAATTTAACAAAAATGGAAATTGTATTAAATACACATAAAACTAAACACAAAATTGTAACACTCTAGCTATAAAGATGAGTTAGTTAGAAATTTTTACCTGATATTGATTTTTTTAAATCGATAACATTAAAGCTGGATAATTTATCGAAATTTTGAATCAAACTTGACCTGCGCGTGCTATACAGGGACCTACATAAAAAATTTAAAATAAATTCTCTAGCTCTTATAAATGCTAAGGTCGACGCGTTCACACATACGGACAGACGGACATATCTAAATCGACTTGGCTTGTCTCCCTGGTCTGACAATCCTCCTTCTCCCTGTTACATACATTGCACCAAAACCATTATACCCTGATTTCCAATTAAATTATTAAATGGGTCCAGGGCATAAAAACGGGTTCGCTCCGAGCGCGAGCGAGCTCATTTGAGAACCAATAAATCGGTTGCTCTCTGAGTCTTTTCGTAAAGAGTCAGGAAAATACACTTATTTGCTGACAACGAGAAATGGTCGACTGTTATTTGCGAGCTCAGGTAAAATCCATTAAGTAATACAGAAATTTTTAAACAGTACCTTCAGCCTTTTATTAATTGGCAGAGGGCAGTTGGCAATTGGCATTCTACGAAATCAGAAATACACCCGAATTCTGCTTGAATGACTATGTAGGAGTTAATTAAGTTTTTGGTTCGATTCGAAGTACAGTGGCAGTGTTGGTAGAAGCGACGCGCATCGATCATAGACACACTAGGTTGGAGTGTCGGCGCAGTTAAATTATTATTAGTTTATTGACTTTTTATACCCTGAGCCCATTAAAAATGGGAAATCAGGGTATAATTTTTTTGTGAAAATGTATGTAACAGGCAGAAGGGGACCTCACAGACCCTACAAAGTATATATATTCATCAGCTCGATGAGCCCTATTCGTCTGTCCGTCCGTCATCTGTCCGTCTGTGTGAACGCAGCGATATCGTAAACCACAGAAGCTAGAGAGCTGAAATTTAACATGTATGCTCGTGAATACCCTACGCTATACGAGTTTTTTCAAAACTTCGATAACTCCTCCCGTTCTCATTTTATCGAGAAATTTCGATAACTTTTCATCCCTTTTGCGTACCGTCAGAGCTAGAAATATGAAGTTCATTGTGTAGATTCCTATTATGAATATAAACATTTTGTAATTTTTGGATTTTGGATGCCACGCCCCCTTCGCCCTAAATGTCGAAAAACGCATTTCAAATACTAGAGACTCGTGCTTCGGCACATACACACATATATGAGATAATCATGCCCTGAAAGTTTGATTAAGAAAGTCCATGCTACGTCAACTGCTTAGTTGGCAGAGTGTGTTGTTTGTGATGTACATACATATAAAGAAAAAGAATTCGAGGAACAGCGGTTCTTCGCTGGGTTCAGGGTATCCCCTAGTCGGGCGCCACCTACTAGAGTTTTGGGATACCACCACAACTGGGACATTAAGGTTTACGATAAGACAGTCCACTCTTTGTTCCTAAGTGATTTAGGTAGCTTGTCCCAATACTTTTCTCTTGCTCTTGGGTTTCCAAGTTTTATTGCACAAGCCGCAATTATTAATTACTATCCGATTGTTACTTCTTTATCTGGACACACTGATCATTCCGAGATGTGCATGCTGTGGGCGCGGCGTACCCAGCAAGACAAATGGCGTTCAAAAACTGACTTACTTAGCAGCAAAACGAGGAGTAGTTTAGAGGCGGCTGATGCCGATAGCCAATGCTGGTGCCCTTGAGTGGGCAGTCTTAGTGGTATTGGTAGGGTCACTTCAGAGTTTTCCATTTATTCACATAGACGCACGCACAAGCACACGCTCTGCCAACTGCGCAGTTGACGTAGCAACTGCGCTTGACCTCCAGGACGCCTATGTTAAGGGAAATGAAATGTTTAATAACTTTTTATGTGGGCTTATTAGGGCTTTAGGGCTTAATTATGTCATTCATATATGTGTATGTGCCGAAGCACAAGTCTCTAGTATTTGAAATACGCGATTTGTTAATTTTGGTCGAAGGCGGCGTGGCATCCAAATTTTAGAAAAAATCAAAATTGTATTAAACAAACATAAAACTTAAAACATAATTTGAACACTCTAGATATAAATATGAATTAAATAGAATTTTATAGCTGAATATCGATTTCACACATACGGACAGACAGACGGACAGGGCTACATCGAATCGGCTTGTCTCTCTCATCAAGAATATATATACTTTGTGAGGTGTGCGACGTCTTCTTCTGCATGTTACATTCATTTTCACAAAAACATTCATTCCCATTTGATTTCCCATTCTCAATGGGCTCAGGGTATAAAAAATTAAAATAAAACTAAGCAGTATGTTGAGCTTTCTGTGCATGAGTGAATTAAGAGAAGATAAGACCAGGTCTTTCAACAGGAATATCAACCGAGTGAACGCACAGCTTATTGACAGCTCGACGTTTAGTTCTAGTGGGTGTACAACAACTCTCAGAACACCATCACCTCCAGGATGATCTCGACGATTCGAGCTAATGGCCATTTCAAAGGTGGCAAATGCCCTTTCCTTGACACGAACGACGTTATTGACTTTAGTTGAAGGCTGCCGGGCGCGCCATATACCACGTTTTTGGAGAAGGGTTAGATATTCTTCACTCCAGCGCTTCCAAAACGTCTATTGAATGTAAGCAATGCGATCGATGTGATTGTGTTCGAGCACAGTAACGTTTGGAAGCTCTACAACGGTCGACCAATTAAAAAATGCCTTGATGTGAGAATTCGAAGATCATCAGGATTTTCTGAAAGTGATACAAGAGGACTAGACTTGATCACAGCCTGAAATTAGAATAGCAATGTTCGAAGTTCATCGAAGCCAAGACGAGACGATCCCATAGAACGATATAAATGTTGTTTGGCAGTCTTTACTGCGCCTTCCCACAAGCCGCCGAACTGACGCGAACGACGAGAAATGAATTTCTATTGTTGCCGACGCAATAGTTGTAGCTCAAAAATAGACGATGGAGATCTGTCAACTCGTTTCGTGCACCCACAAAGTTGGTTTCGCGTTGTTTGACCACATTCACATGATAAGAAAACGCTTGAGGGAGCCCAAAAAAGCAGCCATTAAAAATCCTGGACGAGTTCCAATACAGCTTTAGTTGCTGATTTTATTTTACTGATGATCTGCCAAAGTCAGAAATTGCGATATCGAGAATATTGGGTTCGTAGAATTTATGCTGACTTTAGTGATTTATGAGGTGACTGTGGAATTTACGTATTTCAATGAAAATGTCAGACAAGCAGTGTCTAGATTTTTCTTGAAGAACTTGGTTTGGAGCGTACTTGCGCTCTAAATGTTCTAGGCGACCCAATGATTTCACGCTTTGCTTTCTTGGTAAACAACTTGAATATTCCTCTAAAGCCAATTGACGATGATTTTGTACGAAGTGTTGTTCTCAACGAAGCTCTTCCGCTGTCACCCAATACATTGACTCGAAGATGTACTCCACTTCCCAAAGAAACATCAAGCCGAATGCTTTGATTGTCGTCGTCAAAAGTTGTTAGGGTTGCGACGAATGACGATAGTTTGTGGTCCTGTTGGCCGCCACCCGAAATGATCCAGCCGAGATGTGTTTTCTGCAGATCTGGTAATCCAGGTGTCAAGATCAATTTGTTGTGGTTTATGAACCAAAGGATCAGCCAGCTGTACATTCGAGGGCAGATTCGGACGGACGGACAGACGGACAGGGCTACATCAATTCAGCTCATCGAGCTGATCAAGAATTTATATGCTTTGTGTGATCTGCGACGTCTCCTTCTGCCTGTTACATACATTTTCACAAAATCGTTATACTCTGATTTCCCATTTTCAATGGGCTCAGGGTATAAACAAGTAAGAATGCTCTCGTCGAGACGGCTCGACTAGGAGATACCCTGAGCCCTGCAAAGTGCCGATACTTCAAATATTCTATGCTTAGTTTACATATACATATATTGCAAGCAACACATACACACACACAGACGCACGCTCAAGCACACGCTCTGCTAACTGCACAGTTGACTGCGCTTGGGCTGCAAGAGGCTTATGTTGTGGAAATTAAATGTTTAATAACTTTTTTTCTAGCAAGACTCTTTTATTCAAACTTTCAGGGCATGATTATGTTATTCATATGTGTGTATGTGCCGAAGCACAAGGCTCTAGTATTTGAAATGCGTTATTTGCAAAATCCAAAAATTACAAAATGTCTGTATCCACAAGAGGAATATACATAGTGAATTTCAGGTCTCTAGCTCTTACGGTACGTAAATGAGACGAAAAGTTATCGAAATTTATCGATAAAAAGAGAACGGGAAGAGTTATCGAATTTTTGAAAAAAACTCGTATAGCGTATGCTATTCAGGAGTATACATGTCAAATTTCAGCTCTCTAGCTTCTGTGGTTAACGAGATCGCTGCGTTCACACAGACGGACGGACGGACGGACGGACGGACGGACGGACGGACAGACGGACAGGGCTATATCAACTATGCTCATCGAGCTGATCAAGAATATATATACTTTGTATGGTCTGCGACGTCTTCTTCTGCCTGTTACATACATTTTCACAAAAACATTATACCCTGATTTCCCATTTTCAATGGGCTCAGGGTATAAAAAGGAGAATAGTAGAGGGCCCATATGACTACCCTCAGGCACACCCTATGAGACAAATATGACCTTCAAAATAGCTGTTCTCAACAAAACTCTTTGGGTTCTACCCTTTAAATAGGAAGCTATCCAAGACAGAAGTTTAGGCGAAAAACCAAATGGTCAAGCTTTTGAAGTAAAATATCATGCTGAACTGAGGCAAATGCCTTACTGAAGTCAGTATATATAACATCAGTCAGCATTTTATTTAAAAAGCTTTCGTTGATTAGAGATGAAAATTCTAATAGGTTAGTTGAGGTTGATCGATTCTGAACAAAGCCATGCTGAGATGGTGAAATAATCGATTTGCAAAAATGTTGCAAGTTCTATGTTATTATTTTTATACCCTGAGCCCATTGAAAATGGGAAATCAGGGTATAATGTTTTTGTGAAAATGTATGTAACAGGCAGAAGGAGACAAAGTATATATATTCTTGATCAGCTCGATGAGCTGAGTTGAAATAGCCCTGTCCGTCTGTCCGTCCGTCCGTCCGTCCGTCCGTGCGTCTGTGTGAACGCAGCGATCTCGTAAACCACAGAAGCTAGAGAGCTGAAATTTGACATGTATACTCCTGAATACCATACGCTATACGAGTTTTTTTTTCAAAAATTCGATAACTCTTCCCGTTCTCTTTTTATCGATAAATTTCGATAACTTTTCGTCTCTTTTACGTACCGTAAGAGCTAGAGACCTAAAATTCACACTGTAGATTCCTGTTGTGAATACAGACATTTTGTAATTTTTGGATTTTGGATGCCACGCCCCCTTCGCCCTAAATTTGCAAAAAACGCATTTCAAATACTAGAGACTTGTGATTCGGCACATACAAACATATGAATAACATAATCATGCCCTGAAAGTTTGAATCAAAAAGTCCTGCTAGAAAGAAAAAGTTATTAAACATTTAATTTCCAATAGCGTAGGCGTGTTGCAGCCCAAGCGCAGTCGCTACGGCAACTGCGCAGTTGGCAGAACGTGTGGTTGAGCGTGCGTCTGTGTGTGTGTATGTGTTGCTTGCAATATATGTATATGTAAACTAAGCATAGCATATTTTAAGTACCGGCACTTCGCAGGGCTCAGGGTATCTCCTAGTCGAGCCGTCTCGACTAGAACATTCTTACTTGTTTTTTTTTGAGTTTTTTTTTTTATACCCTGAGCCCATTGAAAATGGGAAATCAGGGTATAATGTTTTTGTGAAAATGTATGTAACAGGCAGAAGGAGACGTCGCAGACCATACAAAGTATATATATTCTTGATCAGCTCGATGAGCTGAGTTGAAATAGCCCTGTCCGTCCGTCCGTCCGTCCGTCCGTCCGTCCGTCCGTCCGTCCGTCCGTCCGTCTGTGTGAACGCAGCGATCTCGTAAACCACAGAAGCTAGAGAGCTGAAATTTGACATGTATACTCCTGAATACCATACGCTATACGAGTTTTTTCAAAATTCGATAACTCTTCCCGTTCTCTTTTTATCGATAAATTTCGATAACTTTTCGTCTCTTTTACGTACCGTAAGAGCTAGAGACCTGAAATTCACTATGTAGATTCCTGTTGTGAATACAGACATTTTGTAATTTTTGGATTTTGGATGCCACGCCCCCTTCGCCCTAAATTTGCAAAAAACGTATTTCAAATACTAGAGACTTGTGCTTCGGCACATACACACATATGAATAACATAATCATGCCCTGAAAGTTTGATTCAAAACGTCCATCTAGAAAAAAAGTTATTAAACATTTAATTTCCACAACACAACTGCGCAGTTGGCAGAACGTGTGCTTGAGCGTGCGTCTGTGTGTGTGTATGTGTTGCTTGCAATATATGTATATGTAAACTAAGCATAGAATATTTGAAGTATCGGCACTTCGCAGGGCTCAGGGTATCTCCTAGTCGAGCCGTCTCGACTAGAGCATTCTTACTTGTTTTTGTTTTATTTTATTTTTATTTATTTATTTTTTTTAATTTTTTATTGACACTCTCTTAACATATTACATTGGTTTATGCTAATACAGTCGGCGCCCCAGCTGACTGCTTTGGGGGGCATGATAAGTATGATTGCCTGCGTTAAGCAACTTGCACTTATTTTAGTTGCCGCCGTTTGGCTTGAGAGTGGAGCGCATTTAACTTGCGCGCTCCGTGAGTAAATGCCCAGTGTTAGGCAATACTAACACTGGGCATTTAGCATTAGCGCACTGGGGCCATCCTACAATTAGTAATATATCTATAAATTATAAACAATACGTTTGCAGCTCATCTGGGTTATCGTCATCATAGGCGTCAGTCGTGGTTGCATCACCAGGGTACCATTCATGGACGAATCTGGAGGCATCATAGCAGGCATCCAGGCAGTGGTAGGTCATCATCGTTGAGCAGGTAAGTGAATTATATGTGTCTGTGAATTGTAAACAATTCTTCAACATATGCTTTCACTTTATTTGCAGGTCAACCGGTTTGGTTACATCATAGGCATCAGTCATGGTGGCACCAGCAGGGTACCAGTCGTGGACGAATCTGGAGGCATCATCGGAGGCATCCAGGCAGTGGAAGGTCATCATCGTTGAGCAGGTAAGTGAATTATATGTGTCTATGAATTATAAACAATTCGTCAAAATATGCTTTCACTTTATTTGCAGGTCATCCGGATTGGTGTCATCATAGTCATCAGTCATGGTGACACCAGCAGGATACCAATCGTGGACGAATCTGCAGGCATCATCGGAGGCATCCAGGCAGTGGCAGGTCATCATCGTTGAGCAGGTAAGTGAATTATATGTGTCTATGAATTGTAAACAATTCATTAACACATGCTTTCACTTTATTTGCAGGTCATCCGGATAGGTGTCATCATAGGCATCAGTCATGGTGGCACCAGCAGGATACCAATCGTGGACGAATCTGGAGGCATCATCGGAGGCATCCAGGCAGTGGCAGGTCATCGTCGTTGAGCAGGTAAGTGAAAAATATGTGTCTATGAATTGTAAACAATTCATTAACACATGCTTTCACTTTATTTGCAGGTCATCCGGTTTGGTGTCATCATAGGCATAAGTCATGGTGGCACCAGCAGGGTACCAATCGTGGACGAATCTGGAGGCATCATCAGAGGCATTTAGGCAGTGGCAGGTCATCATCGTTGAGCAGGTAAGTGAAATATATGTATCTATGAATTGTAAACAATTCGTCAACATATGCTTTCACTTTATTTGCAGGTCATCCGGATTGGTGCCATCATAGGCATCAGTCATTGTGGCACCAGCAGGATACCAATCGTGGACGAATCTGGAGGCATCATCGGAGGCATCCAGGCAGTGGCAGGTCATCGTCGTTGAGCAGGTAAGTGAAAAATATGTGTCTATGAATTGTAAACAATTCATTAACACATGCTTTCACTTTATTTGCAGGTCATCCGGATGGGTGTCATCATAGGCATCAGTCATGGTGGCACCAGCAGGATACCAATCGTGGACGAATCTGGAGGCATCATCGGAGGCATTTAGACAGTGGCATGTCATCATCGTTGAGCAGGTAAGTGAATTATATGTGTCTATGAATTGTAAACAATTCGTTAACATATGCTTTCACTTTATTTGCAGGTCAACCGGATTGGTGTCATCATAGTCATCAGTCATGGTGACACCAGCAGGGGACCAATCGTGGACGAATCTGGAGGCATCATAGGGGGCATCCAGGCAGTGGCAGGTCATCATCGTTGAGCAGGTAAGTGAAATATATGTGTCTGTGAATTGTAAACAATTCGTTAACATATGCTTTCACTTTATTTGTAGGTCAACCGGATTGTTGTCATCATAGTCATCAGTCATGGTGACACCAGTAGGGGACCAATCGTGGACGAATCTGGAGGCATCATAGGAGGCATCCAGGTAGTGGCAGGTCATCGTCGTTGAGCAGGTAAGTGAAATATATGTGTCTATGAATTGTAAACAATTCGTCAACATATGCTTTCACTTTATTTGCAGGTCATCCGGATTGGTGTCATCATAGGCATCAGTCATGGCGGCACCAGCAGGATACCAATCGTGGACGAATCTGGAGGCATCATCGGAGGCATCCAGGCAGTGGCAAGTCATCATCGTTGAGCAGGTAAGTGAATTATATGTGTCTATGAATTGTAAACAATTCGTCAACATATGCTTTCACTTTATTTACAGGTCATCCGGTTTGGTGTCATCATAGTCATCAGTGATGGTGGCACCAGTAGGGTACCAATCGTGGACGAATCTGGAGGCATCATCGGAGGCATCCAGGCAGTAACAGGTCATCATCGTTGAGCAAGTAAGTGAAATATATGTGTCTATGAATTGTAAACAATTCGTTAACATATGATTTCACTTTATTTGCAGGTCAACCGGATTGGTGTCATCATAGCCATCAGTCATGGCTGCACCACCAGGGTACCGGTAAGTGAAATATATGTGTCTGGGAATTGTAAACAATTCGTTAACATATGCTTTCACTTTATTTGCAGGTCAACCGGATTGGTGTCATCATAGTCAGCAGTCATGGTGGCACCAGCAGGGTACCAATCGTGGACGAATCTGGAGGCATCATAGGAGGCATCCAGGCAGTGGCAGGTCATCGTCGTTGATCAGGTAAGTGAAATATATGTGTCTATGAATTGTAAACAATTCGTCAACATATGCTTTCACTTTATTTGCAGGTCATCCGGATCGGTGTCATTATAGTCATCAGTCATGGTGGCACCAGCAGGGTACCAATCGTGGACGAATCTGGAGGCATCATAGGAGGCATCCAGGTAGTGGCAAGTCATCGTCGTTGAGCACGTAAGTGAAATATATGAGTCTTTAAATTGTAAACAATTCGTCAACATATGCTTTCACTTTATTTGCAGGTCATCCGGATTGGTGTCATCATAGGCATCAGTCATGGTGGCACCAGCAGGGTACCAATCGTGGACGAATCTGGAGGCATAATCGGAGGCATCCAGGCAGTGGCAGGTCATCATCGTTGAGCAGGTAAATGAATTATATGTGTCTATGAATTGTAAACAATTCATTAACACATGGTTTCACTTTATTTGCAGGTCATCCGGTTTGGTGTCATCATAGTCATCAGTCATGGTGGCACCAGCAGGGGACCAATCGTGAACGAATCTGCAGTCATCATAGGAGGCATCCAGGCAGTGGCAGGTCATCATCGTTGAGCAGGTAAATGAATTATATGTGTCTATGAATTGTAAACAATTCATTAACACATGGTTTCACTTTATTTGCAGGTCATCCGGTTTGGTGTCATCATAGTCATCAGTGATGGTGGCACCAGTAGGGTACCAATCGTGGACGAATCTGGAGGCATAATCGGAGGCATCCAGGCAGTGGCAGGTCATCATCGTTGAGCAGGTAAATGAATTATATGTGTCTATGAATTGTAAACAATTCATTAACACATGGTTTCACTTTATTTGCAGGTCATCCGGTTTGGTGTCATCATAGTCATCAGTCATGGTGACACCAGCAGGGGACCAATCGTGAACGAATCTGGAGGCATCATCGGAGGCATCCAGGTAGTGGCAGGTCATCGTCGGTGATCAGGTAAGTGAATTATATGTGTGTATGAATTGTAAACAATTCGTCAACATATGCTTTCACTTTATTTGCAGGTCATCCGGATTGGTGTCATCATAGACATCAGTCATGGTGGCACCAGCAGGATACCAATCGTGGACGAATTTGGAGGCATCATCGGAGGCATCCAGGCAGTGGCAGGTCATCATCGTTGAGCAGGTAAGTGAATTATATGTGTCTATGAATTGTAAACAATTCATTAACACATGGTTTCACTTTATTTGCAGGTCATCCGGTTTGGTGTCATCATAGCCATCAGTCATGGTGGCACCAGCAGGGTACCAATCGTGGACGAATCTGGAGGCATCATCGGAGGCATCCTGGCAGTGGCAGGTCATCATCGTTGAGCAGGTAAGTGAAATATTTATGTCTATGAATTGTAAACAATTCGTTAACATATGCTTTCACTTTATTTGCAGGTCAACCGGATTGGTGTCATCATAGGCATCAGTCATGGTGGCACCAGCAGGGTACCAATCGTGGACGAATCTGGAGGCATCATCGGAGGCATCCTGGCAGTGGCAGGTCATCATCGTTGAGCAGGTAAGTGAAATATTTATGTCTATGAATTGTAAACAATTCGTTAACATATGCTTTCACTTTATTTGCAGGTCAACCGGATTGGTGTCATCATAGGCATCAGTCATGGTGGCACCAGCAGGATACCAATCGTGGACGAATCTGGAGGCATCATCGGAGGCATCCAGGCCATCATCGTTGAACAGGTAAGTGAATTATATGTGTCTGTGAATTGTAAACAATTCGTTAATATATGCTTTCACTTTATTTGCAGGTCAACCGGATTGGTGTCATCATAGCCATCAGTCATGGCTGCACCACCATGGTACCGGTAAGTGAAATATATGTGTCTGTGAATTATAAACAATTCGTTAACATATTCTTTCACTTTATTTGCAGGTCAACCGGATTGGTGTCATCATAGTCATCAGTCATGGTGGCACCAGCAGGGGACCAATCGTGGACGAATCTGGAGGCATCCAGGCTGTGGCAGGTCATCATCGTTGAGCAGGTAAGTGAAATATTTATGTCTATGAATTGTAAACAATTCGTTAACATATGCTTTCACTTTATTTGCAGGTCAACCGGATTGGTGTCATCATAGGCATCAGTCATGGTGGCACCAGCAGGATACCAACCGTGGACGAATCTGGAGGCATCATCGGAGGCATCCAGGCAGTGGCAGGTCATCATCGTTGATCAGGTAAGTGAATTATATGTGTCTATGAATTGTAAACAATTCGTCAACATATGCTTTCACTTTATGTGCAGGTCATCCGGATTGGTGTCATCATAGACATCAATCATGGTGGCACCAACAGGATACCAATCGTGGACGAATCTGGAGGCATCATCGGAGGCATTTAGGCAGTGGCAGGTCATCATCGTTGAGCAGGTAAGTGAAATATATGTGTCTATGAATTGTAAACAATTCGTCAACATATGCTTTCACTTTATTTGCAGGTCATCCGGATTGGTGTCATCATAGGCATCAGTCATTGTGGCACCAGCAGGATACCAATCGTGGACGAATCTGGAGGCATCATCGGAGGCATCCAGGCAGTGGCAGGTCATCGTCGTTGAGCAGGTAAGTGAATTATATGTGTCTATGAATTGTAAACAATTCATTAAAACATGCTTTCACTTTATTTGCAGGTCATCCGGATGGGTGTCATCATACGCATCAGTCATGGTGGCACCAGCAGGATACCAATCGTGGACGAATCTGGAGGCATCATCGGAGGCATTTAGACAGTGGCATGTCATCATCGTTGAGCAGGTAAGTGAATTATATGTGTCTATGAATTGTAAACAATTCGTTAACATATGCTTTCACTTTATTTGCAGGTCAACCAGATTGGTGTCATCATAGTCATCAGTCATGGTGACACCAGCAGGGGACCAATCGTGAACAAATCTGGAGGCATCATAGGAGGCATCCAGGCAGTGGCAGGTCATCGTCGTTGAGCAGGTAAGTGAAATATATGTGTCTATGAATTGTAAACAATTCGTCAACATATGCTTTCACTTTATTTGCAGGTCATCCGGTTTGGTGTCATCATAGGCATCAGTCATGGTGGCACCACCAATCGTGGACGAATCTGGAGGCATCATAGGGGGCATCCAGGCAGTGGCAGGTTATCATCGTTGAGCAGGTAAGTGAAATATATGTATCTGTGAATTGTAAACAATTCGTTAACATATCTTTTCACTTTATTTGTAGGTCAGCCGGATTGTTGTCATCATAGTCATCAGTCATGGTGACACCAGTAGGGGACCAATCGTGGACGAATCTGGAGGCATCATAGGAGGCATCCAGGCAGTGGCAGGTCATCGTCGTTGAGCAGGTAAGTGAAATATATGTGTCTATGAATTGTAAACAATTCGTCAACATATGCTTTCACTTTATTTGCAGGTCATCCGGTTTGGTGTCATCATAGGCATCAGTCATGGTGGCACCAGCAGGGTACCAATCGTGGACGAATCTGGAGGCATCATAGGGGGCATCCAGGCAGTGGCAGGTCATCAGCGTTGAGCAGGTAAGTGAAATATATGTGTCTGTGAATTGTAAACAATTCGTTAACATATGCTTTCACTTTATTTGTAGGTCAACCGGATTGTTGTCATCATAGTCATCAGTCATGGTGACACCAGTAGGGGACCAATCGTGGACGAATCTGGAGGCATCATAGGGGGCATCCAGGCAGTGGCAGGTCATCAGCGTTGAGCAGGTAAGTGAAATATATGTGTCTATGAATTGTAAACAATTCGTCAACATATGCTTTCACTTTATTTGCAGGTCATCCGGATTGGTGTCATCATAGGCATCAGTCATGGTGGCACCAGCAGGATACCAATCGTGGACGAATCTGGAGGCATCATCGGAGGCATTTAGGCAGTGGCAGGACATCATCGTTGAGCAGGTAAGTGAAATATATGTGTCTATGAACTGTAAACAATTCGTTAACATATGCTTTCACTTTATTTGCAGGTTAACCGGATTGGTGTCATCATAGCCATCAGTCATGGCTGCACCACCAGGGTACCGGTAAGTGAAATATATGTGTCTGTGAATTATAAACAATTCGTTAACATATGCTTTCACTTTATTTGCAGGTCAACCGGATTGGTGTCATCATAGGCATCAGTCATGGTGGCACCAGCAGGGGACCAATCGTGGACGAATCTGGAGGCATCCAGGCAGTGGCAGGTCATCATCGTTGATCAGGTAAGTGAAATTTATGTTTCTATGAATTGTAAACAATTCGTTAACATATGCTTTCACTTTATTTGTAGGTCAACCGGATTGGTGTCATCATAGTCATCAGTCATGGTGGCACCAGCAGGGGACCAATCGTGGACGAATCTGGAGGCATCATCGGAGGCATCCAGGCAGTGGCAGGTCATTATCGTTGAGCAGGTAAGTGAATTATATGTGTCTGTGAATTGTAAACAATTCGTTAACATATGCTTTCACTTTATTTGCAGGTCAACCGGATTGGTGTCATCATAGTCATCAGTCATGGTGGCACCAGCAGGGGACCAATCGTGGACGAATCTGGAGGCATCATAGGAGGCATCAAGGCAGTGGCAGGTCATCGTCGTTGAGCAGGTAAGTGAATTATATGTGTCTATGAATTGTAAACAATTCATTAACACATCCTGATTGGTGTCATCATAGGCATCAGTCATGGTGGCACCAGCAGGATACCAATCGTGGACGAATCTGGAGGCATCATCGGAGGCATTTAGGCAGTGGCAGGACATCATCGTTGAGCAGGTAAGTGAATTAGATGTGTGTATGAATTGTAAACAATTCGTCAACATATGCTTTCACTTTATTTGCAGGTCATCCGGATTGGTGTCATCATAGACATCAGTCATGGTGGCACCAGCAGGATACCAATCGTGGACGAATCTGGAGGCATCATCGGAGGCATCCAGGCAGTGGCAGGTCATCATCGTTGAGCAGGTAAGTGAATTATATGTGTCTATGAATTGTAAACAATTCATTAACACATAGTTTCACTTTATTTGCAGGTCATTCGGTTTCGTGTCATCATAGCCATCAGTCATGGTGGCACCAGCAGGGTACCCATCGTGGACGAATCGGGAGGCATCATCGGAGGCATCCTGGCAGTGGCAGGTCATCATCGTTGAGCAGGTAAGTGAAATATTTATGTCTATAAATTGTAAACAATTCGTTAACATATGCTTTCACTTTATTTGCAGGTCATCCGGATTGGTGTCATCATAGGCACCAGTCATGGTGGCACCAGCAGGATACCAACCGTGGACGAATCTGGAGGCATCATCGGAGGCATCCAGGCAGTGGCAGGTCATCATCGTTGATCAGGTAAGTGAAATATATGTGTCTATGAATTGTAAACAATTCGTTAACATATGCTTTCACTTTATTTGCAGGTCAACCGGATTGGTGTCATCATAGCCATCAGTCATGCCTGCACCACCAGGGTACCTGTAAGTGAAATATATGTGTTTGTGAATTATAAACAATTCGTTAACATATTCTTTCACTTTATTTGCAGGTCAACCGGATTGGTGTCATCATAGTCATCAGTCATGGTGGCACCAGCAGGGGACCAATCGTGGACGAATCTGGAGGCATCATCGGAGGCATCCAGGCAGTGGCAGGTCATCATCGTTGAGCAGGTAAGTGAATTATATGTGTCTGTGAATTGTAAACAATTCGTTAACATATGCTTTCACTTTATTTGCAGGTCAACCGGATTGGTGTCATCATAGTCATCAGTCATGGTGGCACCAGCAGGGGACCAATCGTGGACGAATCTGGAGGCATCATAGGAGGCATCAAGGCAGTGGCAGGTCATCGTCGTTGAGCAGGTAAGTGAATTATATGTGTCTATGAATTGTAAACAATTCATTAACACATCCTGATTGGTGTCATCATAGGCATCAGTCATGGTGGCACCAGCAGGATACCAATCGTGGACGAATCTGGAGGCATCATCGGAGGCATTTAGGCAGTGGCAGGACATCATCGTTGAGCAGGTAAGTGAATTAGATGTGTGTATGAATTGTAAACAATTCGTCAACATATGCTTTCACTTTATTTGCAGGTCATCCGGATTGGTGTCATCATAGACATCAGTCATGGTGGCACCAGCAGGATACCAATCGTGGACGAATCTGGAGGCATCATCGGAGGCATCCAGGCAGTGGCAGGTCATCATCGTTGAGCAGGTAAGTGAAATATATGTGTCTATGAATTGTAAACAATTCGTCAACATATGCTTTCACTTTATTTGCAGGTCATCCGGATTGGTGTCATCATAGGCATCAGTCATTGTGGCACCAGCAGGATACCAATCGTGGACGAATCTGGAGGCATCATCGGAGGCATCCAGGTAGTGGCAGGTCATCGTCGTTGAGCAGGTAAGTGAATTATATGTGTCTATGAATTGTAAACAATTCGTCAACATATGCTTTCACTTTATTTGCAGGTCATCCGGATTGGTGTCATCATAGGCATCAGTCATTGTGGCACCAGCAGGATACCAATCGTGGACGAATCTGGAGGCATCATCGGAGGCATCCAGGCAGTGGCAGGTCATCGTCGTTGAGCAGGTAAGTGAATTATATGTGTCTATGAATTGTAAACAATTCATTAACACATGGTTTCACTTTATTTGCAGGTCATTCGATTTCGTGTCATCATAGCCATCAGTCATGGTGGCACCAGCAGGGTACCCATCGTGGACGAATCGGGAGGCATCATCGGAGGCATCCTGGCAGTGGCAGGTCATCATCGTTGAGCAGGTAAGTGAAATATTTATGTCTATGAATTGTAAACAATTCGTTAACATATGCTTTCACTTTATTTGCAGGATTGGTGTCATCATAGGCACCAGTCATGGTGGCACCAGCAGGATACCAACCGTGGACGAATCTGGAGGCATCATCGGAGGCATCCAGGCAGTGGCAGGTCATCATCGTTGATCAGGTAAGTGCAATATATGTGTCTATGAATTGTAAACAATTCGTTAACATATGCTTTCACTTTATTTGCAGGTCAACCGGATTGGTGTCATCATAGCCATCAGTCATGCCTGCACCACCAGGGGACCAATCGTGGACGAATCTGGAGGCATCATAGGAGGCATCAAGGCAGTGGCAGGTCATCGTCGTTGAGCAGGTAAGTGAA
Organism: Drosophila peninsularis; assembly: GCA_035047485.1. NCBI lineage: Eukaryota > Metazoa > Arthropoda > Insecta > Diptera > Drosophilidae > Drosophila > Drosophila peninsularis. Next base: position 761,611 of record JAWNPN010000043.1, on the reverse strand, counting down.
TTATATGTGTCTATGAATTGTAAACAATTCATTAACACATCCTGATTGGTGTCATCATAGTCAGCAGTCATGGTGGCACCAGCAGGGTACCAATCGTGGACGAATCTGGAGGCATCATCGGAGGCATCCAGGTAGTGGCAGGTCATCGTCGTTGAGCACGTAATTGAAATATATGTGTCTATGAATTGTAAACAATTCGTCAACATATGCTTTCACTTTATTTGCAGGTCATCCGGATCGGTGTCATTATAGTCATCAGTCATGGTGGCACCAGCAGGGTACCAATCGTGGACGAATCTGGAGGCGTCATAGGAGGCGTCCAGGTAGTGGCAAGTCATCGTCGTTGAGCACGTAAGTGAAATATATGAGTCTTTGAATTGTAAACAATTCGTCAACATATGCTTTCAATTTATGTGCAGGTCATCCGGATTGGTGTCATCATAGGCATCAGTCATGGTGGCACCAGCAGGGTACCAATCGTGGACGAATCTGGAGGCATCATCGGAGGCATCCAGGCAGTGGCAGGTCATCATCTTTAAGCAGGTAAGTGAATTATATGTGTCTATGAATTGTAAACAATTCGTTAACATATGCTTTCACTTTATTTGTAGGTCAACCGGATTGGTGTCATCATAGACATCAGTCATGGTGGCACCAGCAGGATACCAACCGTGGACGAATCTGGAGGCATCATCGGAGGCATCCAGGCAGTGGCAGGTCATCATCGTTGATCAGGTAAGTGAAATATATGTGTCTATGAACTGTAAACAATTCGTTAACATATGCTTTCACTTTATTTGCAGGTCAACCGGATTGGTGTCATCATAGCCATCAGTCATGGCTGCACCTCCAGGGTACCGGTAAGTGAAATATATGTGTCTGTGAATTATAAACAATTCGTTAACATATGCTTTCACTTTATTTGCAGGTCAACCGGATTGGTGTCATCATAGGCATCAGTCATGGTGGCACCAGCAGGGGACCAATCGTGGACGAATCTGGAGGCATCCAGGCAGTGGCAGGTCATCATCGTTGATCAGGTAAGTGAAATTTATGTTTCTATGAATTGTAAACAATTCGTTAACATATGCTTTCACTTTATTTGTAGGTCAACCGGATTGGTGTCATCATAGTCATCAGTCATGGTGGCACCAGCAGGGGACCAATCGTGGACGAATCTGGAGGCATCATCGGAGGCATCCAGGCAGTGGCAGGTCATCATCGTTGAGCAGGTAAGTGAATTATATGTGTCTGTGAATTGTAAACAATTCGTTAACATATGCTTTCACTTTATTTGCAGGTCAACCGGATTGGTGTCATCATAGTCATCAGTCATGGTGGCACCAGCAGGGGACCAATCGTGGACGAATCTGGAGGCATCATCGGAGGCATCAAGGCAGTGGCAGGTCATCGTCGTTGAGCAGGTAAGTGAATTATATGTGTCTATGAATTGTAAACAATTCATTAACACATCCTGATTGGTGTCATCATAGGCATCAGTCATGGTGGCACCAGCAGGATACCAATCGTGGACGAATCTGGAGGCATCATCGGAGGCATTTAGGCAGTGGCAGAACATCATCGTTGAGCAGGTAAGTGAATTAGATGTGTGTATGAATTGTAAACAATTCGTCAACATATGCTTTCACTTTATTTGCAGGTCATCCGGATTGGTGTCATCATAGACATCAGTCATGGTGGCACCAGCAGGATACCAGTCGTGGACGAATCTGGAGGCATCATCGGAGGCATCCAGGCAGTGGCAGGTCATCATCGTTGAGCAGGTAAGTGAATTATATGTGTCTATGAATTGTAAACAATTCGTTAACACATGGTTTCACTTTATTTGCAGGTCATTCGGTTTCGTGTCATCATAGCCATCAGTCATGGTGGCACCAGCAGGGTACCCATCGTGGACGAATCGGGAGGCATCATCGGAGGCATCCTGGCAGTGGCAGGTCATCATCGTTGAGCAGGTAAGTGAAATATTTATGTCTATGAATTGTAAACAATTCGTTAACATATGCTTTCACTTTATTTGCAGGTCATCCGGATTGGTGTCATCATAGGCACCAGTCATGGTGGCACCAGCAGGATACCAACCGTGGACGAATCTGGAGGCATCATCGGAGGCATCCAGGCAGTGGCAGGTCATCATCGTTGATCAGGTAAGTGAAATATATGTGTCTATGAATTGTAAACAATTCGTTAACATATGCTTTCACTTTATTTGCAGGTCAACCGGATTGGTGTCATCATAGCCATCAGTCATGCCTGCACCACCAGGGTACCTGTAAGTGAAATATATGTGTCTGTGAATTATAAACAATTCGTTAACATATTCTTTCACTTTATTTGCAGGTCAACCGGATTGGTGTCATCATAGTCATCAGTCATGGTGGCACCAGCAGGGGACCAATCGTGGACGAATCTGGAGGCATCATCGGAGGCATCCAGGCAGGGGCAGGTCATCATCGTTGAGCAGGTAAGTGAATTATATGTGTCTGTGAATTGTAAACAATTCGTTAACATATGCTTTCACTTTATTTGCAGGTCAACCGGATTGGTGTCATCATAGTCATCAGTCATGGTGGCACCAGCAGGGGACCAATCGTGGACGAATCTGGAGGCATCATCGGAGGCATCCAGGCAGTGGCAGGTCATCATCGTTGAGCAGGTAAGTGAATTAGATGTGTGTATGAATTGTAAACAATTCGTCAACATATGCTTTCACTTTATTTGCAGGTCATCCGGATTGGTGTCATCATAGTCATCAGTATTGGTGGCACCAGCAGGGGACCAATCGTGGACGAATCTGGAGGCATCATCGGAGGCATCCAGGCACTGGCAGGTCATCATAGTTGAGCAGGTAAGTGAAATATATGTGTCTGTGAATTGTAAACAATTCGTTAACATATGCTTTCACTTTATTTGCAGGTCAACCGAATTGGTGTCATCATAGTCATCAGTCATGGTGGCACCAGCAGGGGATCAATCGTGAACGAATCTGGAGGCATCCAGGCAATGTCAGGTCATCGTCGTTGAGCACGTAAGTGAAATATATGTGTCTATGAATTGAAACAATTCGTCAACATATGCTTTCACTTTATTTGCAGCTCACTTTATTTGCAGGATTGGTGTCATCATAGGCATCAGTCATGGTGGCACCAGCAGGATACCAATCGTGGACGAATCTGGAGGCATCATCGGAGGCATCCAGGCAGTGGCAGGTCATCATCGTTGAGCAGGTAAGTGAATTATATGTGTGTATGAATTGTTAACAATTCGTCAACATATGCTTTCACTTTATTTGCAGGTCATCCGGATTGGTGTCATCATAGTCATCAGTCATGGTGGCACCAGCAGGGGACCAATCGTGGACGAATCTGGAGGCATCATCGGAGGCATCCAGGCAGTGGCAGGTCATCATCGTTGAGCAGGTAAGTGAATTATATGTGTCTGTGAATTGTAAACAATTCGTTAACATATGCTTTCACTTTATTTGCAGGTCAACCGGATTGGTGTCATCATAGTCATCAGTCATGGTTGGTGTCATCATAGTCATCAGTCATGGTGGCACCAGCAGGATACCAACCGTGGACGAATCTGGAGGCATCATCGGAGGCATCCAGGCAGTGGCAGGTCATCATCGTTGATCAGGTAAGTGAAATATATGTGTCTATGAATTGTAAACAATTCGTTAACATATGCTTTCACTTTATTTGCAGGTCAACCGGATTGGTGTCATCATAGTCATCAGTCATGGTGGCACCAGCAGGGGACCAATCGTGGACGAATCTGGAGGCATCATCGGAGGCATCCAGGCAGTGGCAGGTCATCATCGTTGAGCAGGTAAGTGAAATATATGTGTCTGTGAATTATAAAAAATTCGTTAACATATACTTTCACTTTATTTGCAGGTCAACCGGATTGGTGTCATCATAGGCATCAGTCATGGTGGCACCAGCAGGGGACCAATCGTGGACGAATCTGGAGGCATCCAGGCAGTGGCAGGTCATCATCGTTGATCAGGTAAGTGAAATTTATGTTTCTATGAATTGTAAACAATTCGTTAACATATGCTTTCACTTTATTTGTAGGTCAACCGGATTGGTGTCATCATAGTCATCAGTCATGGTGGCACCAGCAGGGGACCAATCGTGGACGAATCTGGAGGCATCATCGGAGGCATCCAGGCAGTGGCAGGTCATCATCGTTGATCAGGTAAGTGAAATTTATGTTTCTATGAATTGTAAACAATTCGTTAACATATGCTTTCACTTTATTTGTAGGTCAACCCAATTGGTGTCATCATAGTCATCAGTCATGGTGGCACCAGCAGGGGACCAATCGTGGACGAATCTGGAGGCATCATCGGAGGCATCATCGGAGGCATCCAGGCAGTGGCAGGTCATCATAGTTGAGCAGGTAAGTGAATTATATGTGTCTGTGAATTGTAAACAATTCGTTAATATATGCTTTCACTTTATTTGCAGGTCAACCGAATTGGTGTCATCATAGTCATCAGTCATGGTGGCACCAGCAGGGGATCAATCGTGAACGAATCTGGAGGCATCCTGGCAGTGGCAGGACATCATCGTTGAGCAGGTAAGTGAATTAGATGTGTGAATGAATTGTAAACAATTCGTCAACATATGCTTTCACTTTATTTGCAGGTCAACCGAATTGGTGTCATCATAGGCATCAGTCATGGTGGCACCAGCAGGATACCAATCGTGGACGAATCTGGAGGCATCATCGGAGGCATCCAGGCAGTGGCAGGACATCATCGTTGAGCAGGTAAGTGAATTATATGTGTCTATGATTTGTAAACAATTCGCCAACATATGCTTTCAATTTATTTGCAGGTCATCCGGATTGGTGTCATCATAGGCATCAGTCATGGTGGCACCAGCAGGGTACCAACCGTGGACGAATCTGGAGGCATCCTAGGAGGCATCCAGGCAGTGCCAGGTCATCATCGTTGAGCAGGTAAGTGAATTATATGTGTCTATGAATTGTAAACAATTCGTCAACATATGCTTTCACTTTATTTGCAGGTCAACCGGAATGGTGTCATCATAGGCATCAGTCATGGTGGCACCAGCAGGATACCAATCGTGGACGAATCTGGAGGCATCATCGGAGGCATCCAGGCAGTGGCAGGTCATCATCGTTGAGCAGGTAAGTGAATTATATGTGTGTATGAATTGTAAACAATTCGTCAACATATGCTTTCACTTTATTTGCAGGTCATCCGGATTGGTGTCATCATAGTCATCAGTCATGGTGGCACCAGCAGGGGATCAATCGTGAACGAATCTGGAGGCATCCAGGCAGTGGCAGGTCATCGTCGTTGAGCACGTAAGTGAAATATATGTGTCTATGAATTGAAACAATTCGTCAACATATGCTTTCACTTTATTTACAGGTCACTTTATTTGCAGGATTGGTGTCATCATAGGCATCAGTCATGGTGGCACCAGCAGGATACCAATCGTAGACGAATCTGGAGGCACGATCGGAGGCATCCAGGCAGTGGCAGGTCATCATCGTTGAGCAGGTAAGTGAATTATATGTGTCTGTGAATTGTAAACAATTCGTTAACATATGCTTTCACTTTATTTGCAGGTCAACCGAATTGGTGTCATCATAGGCGTTGAGCAGGTAAGTGAAATATATGTGTCTATGAATTGAAACAATTCGTCAACATATGCTTTCACTTTATTTGCAGGTCACTTTATTTGCAGGATTGGTGTCATCATAGGCATCAGTCATGGTGGCACCAGCAGGATACCAATCGTAGACGAATCTGGAGGCATGATCGGAGGCATCCAGCCAGTGGCAAGTCATCATCGTTGAGCAGGTAAGTGAAATATATGTGTCTGTGAATTGTAAACAATTCGTTAACATATGCGCTCACTTTATTTGCAGGTCAACCGGATTGGTGTCATCATAGGCGTTGAGCAGGTAAGTGAAATATATGTGTCTGTGAATTGTAAACAATTCGTTAACATATGCTTTCACTTTATTTGCAGGTCATCCGGTTTGGTGTCATCATAGGCATCAGTCATGGCTGCACCACCAGGGTACCGGTAAGTGAAATATATGTGTCTGTGAATTGTAAACAATTCATCAACATATGCTTTCACTTTATGTGCAGGTCAACCGGATTGGTGTCATCATAGGCATCAGTCATGGTGGCACCAGCAGGGTACCGGTAACTGAAATATATGTGTCTGTGAATTGTAAACAATTCATCAACATATGCTTTCACTTTATGTGCAGGTCAACCGGATTGGTGTCATCATAGGCATCAGTCATGGTGGCACCAGCAGGATACCAATCGTGGACGAATCTGGAGGCATCATCGGAGGCATGCAGGCAGTGGCAGGTCATCATTGTTGAGCAGGTAAGTGAAATATATGTGTCTATGAATTGTAAACAATTCGTCAACATATGCTTTCACTTTATTTGCAGGTCATCCGGATTGGTGTCATCATAGGCATCAGTCATGGTGGCACCAGCAGGGGACCAATCGTGGACGAATCTGGAGGCATCCTAGGAGGCATCCAGGCAGTGGCAGGTCATCGTCGTTGAGCAGGTAAGTGAAATATATGTGTCTATGAATTGTAAACAATTCGTCAACATATGCTTTCACTTTATTTGCAGGTCATCCGGATTGGTGTCATCATAGGCATCAGTCATGGTGGCACCAGCAGGGGACCAATCGTGGACGAATCTGGAGGCATCCTAGGAGGCATCCAGGCAGTGGCAGGTCATCATCGTTGAGCAGGTAAGTGAATTATATGTGTCTATGAATTGTAAATAATTCGTCAACATATGCTTTCACTTTATTTGCAGGTCATCCGGATTGGTGTCGTCATAGACATCAGTCATGGTGGCACCAGCAGGATACCAATCGTAGACGAATCTGGAGGCATCATCGGAGGCATCCAGGCAGTGGCAGGTCATCATCGTTGCGCAGGTAAGTGAATTATATGTGTCTATGAATTGTAAACAATTCATTAACACATGCTTTCACTTTATTTGCAGGTCAACCGGATTGGTGTCATCATAGGCATCAGTCATGGTGGCGCCAGCAGGATACCAATCGTGGACGAATCTGGAGGCATCATCGGAGGCATCCAGGCAGTGGCAGGTCATCATCGTTGATCAGGTAAGTGAAATATATGTGTCTATGAATTGTAAACAATTCGTTAACATATGCTTTCACTTTATTTGCAGGTCAACCGGATTGGTGTCATAATAGCCATCAGTCATGGCTGCACCACCAGGGTACCGGTAAGTGAAATATATGTGTCTGTGAATTATAAACAATTCGTTAACATATGCTTTCACTTTATTTGCAGGTCAACCGGATTGGTGTCATCATAGTCATCAGTCATGGTGGCACCAGCAGGGGACCAATCGTGGACGAATCTGGAGGCATCCAGGCAGTGGCAGGTCATCATCGTTGATCAGGTAAGTGAAATTTATGTTTCCATGAATTGTAAACAATTCGTTAACATATGCTTTCACTTTATTTGCAGGTCAACCGGATTGGTGTCATCATAGGCATCAGTCATGGTGGCACCAGCAGGATACCAATCGTGGACGAATCTGGAGGCATCATCGGAGGCATCCAGGCAGTGGCCTGGTGTGGTCATCATCGTTGAGCAGGTAAGTGAAATATATGTGTCTATGAATTGTAAACAATTCGTCAACATATGCTTTCACTTTATTTGCAGGTCATCCGGATTGGTGTCATCATAGGCATCAGTCATGGTGGCACCAGCAGGGTACCAATCGTGGACGAATCTGGAGGCATCATCGGAGGCATCCTGGCAGTGGCAGGTCATCATCGTTGAGCAGGTAAGTGAATTATATGTGTCTATGAATTGTAAACAATTCGTCAACATATGCTTTCACTTTATTTGCAGGTCAACCGAATTGGTGTCATCATAGTCATCAGTCATGGTGGCACCAGCAGGGGACCAATCGTGAACGAATCTGCAGGCATCATAGGAGGCATCCAGGCACTGGCAGGTCATCATAGTTGAGCAGGTAAGTAAAATATATGTGTCTGTGAATTGTAAACAATTCGTTAACATATGCTTTCACTTTATTTGCAGGTCAACCTGAATGGTGTCATCATAGGCATTAGTTATGGTGGCACCAGCAGGGGACCAATCGTGGACGAATCTGGAGGCATCCAGGCAGTGGCAGGTCATCGTCGTTGAGCAGGTAAGTGAAATATATGTGTCTATGAATTGTAAACAATTCGTTAACATATGGTTTCACTTTATTTGCAGGTCAACCGGATTGGTGTCATCATAGGCATCAGTCATGGTGGCACCAGCAGGATACCAATCGTGGACGAATTTGGAGGCATCATCGGAGGCATCCAGGCAGTGGCAGGTCATCATCGTTGAGCAGGTAAGTGAATATATATGTGTCTATGAATTGTAAATAATTCGTCAACATATGCTTTCACTTTATTTGCAGGTCATCCGGATTGGTGTCATCATAGGCATCAGTCATGGTGGCACCAGCAGGGCACCAATCGTGAACGAATCTGGAGGCATCATAGGAGGCATCCAGGCACTGGCAGGTCATCATAGTTGAGCAGGTAAATGAAATATATGTGTCTGTGAATTGTAAACAATTCGTTAACATATGCTTTCACTTTAGTTGCAGGTCAACCGGAATGGTGTCATCATAGGCATCAGTCATGGTGGCACCAGCAGGGGACCAATCGTGGACGAATCTGGAGGCATCCTAGGAGGCATCAAGGCAGTGGCAGTTCATCGTCGTTGAGCAGGTAAGTGAAATATATGTGTCTATGAATTGTAAACAATTCGTTAACATATGGTTTCACTTTATTTGCAGGTCAACCGGATTGGTGTCATCATAGGCATCAGTCATGGTGGCACCAGCAGGATACCAATCGTGGACGAATTTGGAGGCATCATCGGAGGCATCCAGGCAGTGGCAGGTCATCGTCGTTGCGCAGGTAAGTGAAATATATGTGTCTATGAATTGTAAACAATTCGTCAACATAAGCTTTCACTTTATTTGCAGGTCATCCGGTTTGGTGTCATCATAGGCATCAGTCATGGTGGCACCAGCAGGGGACCAATCGTGGACGAATCTGGAGGCATCCTAGGAGGCATCAAGGCAGTGGCAGGTCATCGTCGTTGAGCAGGTAAGTGAATTATATGTGTCTATGAATTGTAAATAATTCGTCAACATATGCTTTCACTTTATTTGCAGGTCATCCGGATTGGTGTCATCATAGTCATCAGTCATGGTGGCACCAGCAGGGGACCAATCGTGGACGAATTTGGAGGCATCCTAGGAGGCATCCAGGCAGTGCCAGGTCATCGTCGTTGCGCAGGTAAGTGAAATATATGTGTCTATGAATTGTAAACAATTCGTCAACATATGCTTTCACTTTATTTGCAGGTCAACCGACTTGATGTCATCATAGTCAACAGTCATGGTGGCACCAGCAGGGGACCAATCGTGGACGAATTTGGAGGCATCGTAGGAGGCATCCAGGCAGTGGCAGGTCATCGTCGTTGAGCAGGTAAGTGAATTATATGTGTCTATGAATTGTAAACAATTCGTCAACATAAGCTTTCACTTTATTTGCAGGTCATCCGGTTTGGTGTCATCATAGGCATCAGTCATGGTGGCACCAGCAGGGGACCAATCGTGGACGAATCTGGAGGCATCATCGGAGGCATCCAGGCAGTGGCAGTTCATCATCGTTGAGTAGGTAAGTGAATTATATGTGTCTGTGAATGGTAAACAATTCGTCAACACATGCTTTCACTTTATTTGCAGGTCATCTGGATTGGTGTCATCTTAGGCATCAGTCATGGTGGCACCAGCAGGGTACCAATCGTGGACGAATCTGGAGGCATCCAGGCAGTGACAGGTCATCATAGTTGAGCAGGTAAGTGAAATATATGTGTCTGTGAATTGTAAACAATTCATCAACATATGCTTGCACTTTATTTGCAGGTCATCCGGATTGGTGTCATCATAGGCATCAGTCATGGTGGCACCAGCAGGATACCAATCGTGGACGAATCTGGAGGCATCGGATGCATCCAGGCAGTGGCAGGTTATCATCGTTGAGCAGGTAAGTGAAATATATGTGTCTGTGAATTGTAAACGATTCGTCAACATATGGTTTCACTTTATTTGCAGGTCATCCGGATTGGTGTCATCATAGGCATCAGTCATGGTGGCACCAGCAGGGTACCGGTAAGTGAAATATTTGTGTCTGTGAATTATAAACAATTCGTTAACATATGCTTTCACTTTATTTGCAGGTCAACCGGATTGGTGTCATCATAGTCATCAGTCATGGTGGCACCAGCAGGGGACCATTCGTGGGCGAATCTGGAGGCATCATAGGAGGCATCCAAGCAGTGGCAGGTCATCGTCGTTGAGCACGTAAGTGAAATATATGTGTCTATGAATTGTAAACAATTCGTTAACATATGCTTTCACTTAATTGCAGGTCATCCGGATTGGTGTCATCATAGGCAGCAGTCATGGTGGCACCAGCAGGATACCAATCGTGGACGAATCTGGAGGCATCATCGGAGGCATCCAGGCAGTGGCAGGACATCATCGTTGAGCAGGTAAGTGAATTATATGTGTGTATGAATTGTTAACAATTCGTCAACATATGCTTTCACTTTATTTGCAGGGCATCCCGATTGGTGCCATCATGGGCATCAGTCATTGTGGCACCAGCAGGGGACCAATCGTGGACGAATCTGGAGGCATCATAGGAGGCATCCAGGCAGTGGCAGGTCATCGTCGTTGAGCAGGTAAGTGAAATATATGTGTCTATGAATTGTAAGCAATTCGTCAACATATGGTTTCACTTTATTTGCAGGTCATCCGGTTTGGTGTCATCATAGGCATCAGTCATGGTGGCACCAGCAGGGTACCGGTAAGTGAATTATATGTGTCTGTGAATTGTAAACAATTCATCAACATATGCTTTCACTTTATTTGCAGGTCAACCGGATTGGTGTCATCATAGGCATCAGTCATGGTGGCACCAGCAGGATACCAATCGTGGACGAATCTGGAGGCATCATCGGAGGCATCCAGGCAGTGGCCTGGTGTGGTCATCATCGTTGAGCAGGTAAGTGAAATATATGTGTCTATGAATTGTAAACAATTCGTCAACATATGCTTTCACTTTATTTGCAGGTCATCCGGATTGGTGTCATCATAGTCATCAGTCATGGTGGCACCAGCAGGGGACCAATCGTGAACGAATCTGCAGGCATCATAGGAGGCATCCAGTCACTGGCAGGTCATCATAGTTGAGCAGGTAAGTAAAATATATGTGTCTGTGAATTGTAAACAATTCGTTAACATATGCTTTCACTTTATTTGCAGGTCAACCTGAATGGTGTCATCATAGGCATTAGTTATGGTGGCACCAGCAGGGGACCAATCGTGGACGAATCTGGAGGCATCCAGGCAGTGGCAGGTCATCGTCGTTGAGCAGGTAAGTGAAATATATGTGTCTATGAATTGTAAACAATTCGTTAACATATGGTTTCACTTTATTTGCAGGTCAACCGGATTGGTGTCATCATAGGCATCAGTCATGGTGGCACCAGCAGGATACCAATCGTGGACGAATTTGGAGGCATCATCAGAGGCATCCAGGCAGTGGCAGGTCATCATCGTTGAGCAGGTAAGTGAATATATATGTGTCCATGAATTGTAAATAATTCGTCAACATATGCTTTCACTTTATTTGCAGGTCATCCGGATTGGTGTCATCATAGGCATCAGTCATGGTGGCACCAGCAGGGCACCAATCGTGAACGAATCTGGAGGCATCATAGGAGGCATCCAGGCACTGGCAGGTCATCGTCGTTGAGCAGGTAAGTGAAATATATGTGTCTATGAATTGTAAACAATTCGTTAACATATGGTTTCACTTTATTTGCAGGTCAACCGGATTGGTGTCATCATAGGCATCAGTCATGGTGGCACCTGCAGGATACCAATCGTGGACGAATTTGGAGGCATCATCGGAGGCATCCAGGCAGTGGCAGGTCATCATCGTTGAGCAGGTAAGTGAATTATATGTGTCTATGAATTGTAAATAATTCGTCAACATATGCTTTCACTTTATTTGCAGGTCATCCGGATTGGTGTCATCATAGGCATCAGTCATGGTGGCACCAGCAGGGGACCAATCGTGGACGAATTTGGAGGCATCCTAGGAGGCATCCAGGCAGTGGCAGGTCATCGTCGTTGCGCAGGTAAGTGAAATATATGTGTCTATGAATTGTAAACAATTCGTCAACATATGCTTTCACTTTATTTGCAGGTCAACCGAATTGATGTCATCATAGTCATCAGTCATGGTGGCACCAGCAGGGGACCAATCGTGGACGAATTTGGAGGCATCGTAGGAGGCATCCAGGCAGTGGCAGGTCATCATCGTTGAGCAGGTAAGTGAATTATATGTGTCTATGAATTGTAAACAATTCGTCAACATAAGCTTTCACTTTATTTGCAGGTCATCCGGTTTGGTGTCATCATAGGCATCAGTCATGGCGGCACCAGCAGGGTACCAATCGTGGACGAATCTGGAGGCATCATCGGAGGTATCCAGGCAGTGGCAGTTCATCATCGTTGAGTAGGTAAGTGAATTATATGTGTCTGTGAATTGTAAACAATTCGTCAACACATGCTTTCACTTTATTTGCAGGTCATCTGGATTGGTGTCATCTTAGGCATCAGTCATGGTGGCACCAGCAGAGTACCAATCGTGGACGAATCTGGAGGCATCCAGGCAGTGACAGGTCATCATAGTTGAGCAGGTAAGTGAAATATATGTGTCTGTGAATTGTAAACAATTCATCAACATATGCTTGCACTTTATTTGCAGGTCATCCGGATTGGTGTCATCATAGGCATCAGTCATGGTGGCACCAGCAGGATACCAATCGTGAACGAATCTGGAGGCATCGGATGCATCCAGGCAGTGGCAGGTTATCATCGTTGAGCAGGTAAGTGAAATATATGTGTCTGTGAATTGTAAACGATTCGTCAACATATGGTTTCACTTTATTTGCAGGTCATCCGGATTGGTGTCATCATAGGCATCAGTCATGGTGGCACCAGCAGGGTACCGGTAAGTGAAATATTTGTGTCTGTGAATTATAAACAATTCGTTAACATATGCTTTCACTTTATTTGCAGGTCAACCGGATTGGTGTCATCATAGTCATCAGTCATGGTGGCACCAGCAGGGGACCAATCGTGAACGAATCTGGAGGCATCATCGGAGGCATCCAGGCAGTGGCAGGTCATCATAGTTGAGCAGGTAAGTGAAATATATGTGTCTGTGAATTGTAAGCAATTCGTTAACATATGCTTTCACTTTATTTGCAGGTCAACCGGATTGGTGTCATCATAGTCATCAGTCATGGTGGCACCAGCAGGGGACCAATCGTGGGCGAATCTGGAGGCATCATAGGAGGCATCCAGGCACTGGCAGGTCATCATAGTTGAGCAGGTAAATGAAATATATGTGTCTGTGAATTGTAAACAATTCGTTAACATATGGTTTCACTTTATTTGCAGGTCAACCGGAATGGTGTCATCATAGGCATCAGTCATGGTGGCACCAGCAGGGGACCAATCGTGGACGAATCTGGAGGCATCCTAGGAGGCATCAAGGCAGTGGCAGGTCATCGTCGTTGAGCAGGTAAGTGAAATATATGTGTCTATGAATTGTAAACAATTCGTTAACATATGGTTTCACTTTATTTGCAGGTCAACCGGATTGGTGTCATCATAGGCATCAGTCATGGTGGCACCAGCAGGGGACCAATCGTGGACGAATCTGGAGGCATCATCGGAGGCATCCAGGCAGTGGCAGGTCATCGTCGTTGCGCAGGTAAGTGAAATATATGTGTCTATGAATTGTAAACAATTCGTCAACATAAGCTTTCACTTTATTTGCAGGTCATCCGGTTTGGTGTCATCATAGGCATCAGTCATGGTGGCACCAGCAGGGGACCAATCGTGGACGAATCTGGAGGCATCCTAGGAGGCATCAAGGCAGTGGCAGGTCATCGTCGTTGAGCAGGTAAGTGAATTATATGTGTCTATGAATTGTAAATAATTCGTCAACATATGCTTTCACTTTATTTGCAGGTCATCCGGATTGGTGTCATCATAGTCATCAGTCATGGTGGCACCAGCAGGGGACCAATCGTGGACGAATTTGGAGGCATCCTAGGAGGCATCCAGGCAGTGGCAGGTCATCGTCGTTGCGCAGGTAAGTGAAATATATGTGTCTATGAATTGTAAACAATTCGTCAACATATGCTTTCACTTTATTTGCAGGTCAACCGACTTGATGTCATCATAGTCAACAGTCATGGTGGCACCAGCAGGGGACCAATCGTGGACGAATTTGGAGGCATCGTAGGAGGCATCCAGGCAGTGGCAGGTCATCGTCGTTGAGCAGGTAAGTGAATTATATGTGTCTATGAATTGTAAACAATTCGTCAACATAAGCTTTCACTTTATTTGCAGGTCATCCGGTTTGGTGTCATCATAGGCATCAGTCATGGTGGCACCAGCAGGGGACCAATCGTGGACGAATCTGGAGGCATCATCGGAGGCATCCAGGCAGTGGCAGTTCATCATCGTTGAGTAGGTAAGTGAATTATATGTGTCTGTGAATGGTAAACAATTCGTCAACACATGCTTTCACTTTATTTGCAGGTCATCTGGATTGGTGTCATCTTAGGCATCAGTCATGGTGGCACCAGCAGGGTACCAATCGTGGACGAATCTGGAGGCATCCAGGCAGTGACAGGTCATCATAGTTGAGCAGGTAAGTGAAATATATGTGTCTGTGAATTGTAAACAATTCATCAACATATGCTTGCACTTTATTTGCAGGTCATCCGGATTGGTGTCATCATAGGCATCAGTCATGGTGGCACCAGCAGGATACCAATCGTGGACGAATCTGGAGGCATCGGATGCATCCAGGCAGTGGCAGGTTATCATCGTTGAGCAGGTAAGTGAAATATATGTGTCTGTGAATTGTAAACGATTCGTCAACATATGGTTTCACTTTATTTGCAGGTCATCCGGATTGGTGTCATCATAGGCATCAGTCATGGTGGCACCAGCAGGGTACCGGTAAGTGAAATATTTGTGTCTGTGAATTATAAACAATTCGTTAACATATGCTTTCACTTTATTTGCAGGTCAACCGGATTGGTGTCATCATAGTCATCAGTCATGGTGGCACCAGCAGGGGACCAATCGTGAACGAATCTGGAGGCATCATCGGAGGCATCCAGGCAGTGGCAGGTCATCATAGTTGAGCAGGTAAGTGAAATATATGTGTCTGTGAATTGTAAGCAATTCGTTAACATATGCTTTCACTTTATTTGCAGGTCAACCGGATTGGTGTCATCATAGTCATCAGTCATGGTGGCACCAGCAGGGGACCAATCGTGGACGAATCTGGAGGCATCATAGGAGGCATCCAGGCAGTGGCAGGTCATCGTCGTTGAGCAGGTAAGTGAAATATATGTGTCTATGAATTGTAAGCAATTCGTCAACATATGGTTTCACTTTATTTGCAGGTCATCCGGTTTGGTGTCATCATAGGCATCAGTCATGGTGGCACCAGCAGGGTACCGGTAAGTGAATTATATGTGTCTGTGAATTGTAAACAATTCATCAACATATGCTTTCACTTTATTTGCAGGTCAACCGGATTGGTGTCATCATAGGCATCAGTCATGGTGGCACCAGCAGGATACCAATCGTGGACGAATCTGGAGGCATCATCGGAGGCATCCAGGCAGTGGCCTGGTGTGGTCATCATCGTTGAGCAGGTAAGTGAAATATATGTGTCTATGAATTGTAAACAATTCGTCAACATATGCTTTCACTTTATTTGCAGGTCAACCTGAATGGTGTCATCATAGGCATTAGTTATGGTGGCACCAGCAGGGGACCAATCGTGGACGAATCTGGAGGCATCCAGGCAGTGGCAGGTCATCGTCGTTGAGCAGGTAAGTGAAATATATGTGTCTATGAATTGTAAACAATTCGTTAACATATGGTTTCACTTTATTTGCAGGTCAACCGGATTGGTGTCATCATAGGCATCAGTCATGGTGGCACCAGCAGGATACCAATCGTGGACGAATTTGGAGGCATCATCAGAGGCATCCAGGCAGTGGCAGGTCATCATCGTTGAGCAGGTAAGTGAATATATATGTGTCCATGAATTGTAAATAATTCGTCAACATATGCTTTCACTTTATTTGCAGGTCATCCGGATTGGTGTCATCATAGGCATCAGTCATGGTGGCACCAGCAGGGCACCAATCGTGAACGAATCTGGAGGCATCATAGGAGGCATCCAGGCACTGGCAGGTCATCGTCGTTGAGCAGGTAAGTGAAATATATGTGTCTATGAATTGTAAACAATTCGTTAACATATGGTTTCACTTTATTTGCAGGTCAACCGGATTGGTGTCATCATAGGCATCAGTCATGGTGGCACCTGCAGGATACCAATCGTGGACGAATTTGGAGGCATCATCGGAGGCATCCAGGCAGTGGCAGGTCATCATCGTTGAGCAGGTAAGTGAATTATATGTGTCTATGAATTGTAAATAATTCGTCAACATATGCTTTCACTTTATTTGCAGGTCATCCGGATTGGTGTCATCATAGGCATCAGTCATGGTGGCACCAGCAGGGGACCAATCGTGGACGAATTTGGAGGCATCCTAGGAGGCATCCAGGCAGTGGCAGGTCATCGTCGTTGATCAGGTAAGTGAAATATATGTGTCTATGAATTGTAAACAATTCGTCAACATATGCTTTCACTTTATTTGCAGGTCAACCGAATTGATGTCATCATAGTCATCAGTCATGGTGGCACCAGCAGGGGACCAATCGTGGACGAATTTGGAGGCATCGTAGGAGGCATCCAGGCAGTGGCAGGTCATCATCGTTGAGCAGGTAAGTGAATTATATGTGTCTATGAATTGTAAACAATTCGTCAACATAAGCTTTCACTTTATTTGCAGGTCATCCGGTTTGGTGTCATCATAGGCATCAGTCATGGCGGCACCAGCAGGGTACCAATCGTGGACGAATCTGGAGGCATCATCGGAGGTATCCAGGCAGTGGCAGTTCATCATCGTTGAGTAGGTAAGTGAATTATATGTGTCTGTGAATTGTAAACAATTCGTCAACACATGCTTTCACTTTATTTGCAGGTCATCTGGATTGGTGTCATCTTAGGCATCAGTCATGGTGGCACCAGCAGGGTACCAATCGTGGACGAATCTGGAGGCATCCAGGCAGTGACAGGTCATCATAGTTGAGCAGGTAAGTGAAATATATGTGTCTGTGAATTGTAAACAATTCATCAACATATGCTTGCACTTTATTTGCAGGTCATCCGGATTGGTGTCATCATAGGCATCAGTCATGGTGGCACCAGCAGGATACCAATCGTGAACGAATCTGGAGGCATCGGATGCATCCAGGCAGTGGCAGGTTATCATCGTTGAGCAGGTAAGTGAAATATATGTGTCTGTGAATTGTAAACGATTCGTCAACATATGGTTTCACTTTATTTGCAGGTCATCCGGATTGGTGTCATCATAGGCATCAGTCATGGTGGCACCAGCAGGGTACCGGTAAGTGAAATATTTGTGTCTGTGAATTATAAACAATTCGTTAACATATGCTTTCACTTTATTTGCAGGTCAACCGGATTGGTGTCATCATAGTCATCAGTCATGGTGGCACCAGCAGGGGACCAATCGTGAACGAATCTGGAGGCATCATCGGAGGCATCCAGGCAGTGGCAGGTCATCATAGTTGAGCAGGTAAGTGAAATATATGTGTCTGTGAATTGTAAGCAATTCGTTAACATATGCTTTCACTTTATTTGCAGGTCAACCGGATTGGTGTCATCATAGTCATCAGTCATGGTGGCACCAGCAGGGGACCAATCGTGGGCGAATCTGGAGGCATCATAGGAGGCATCCCAGCAGTGGCAGGTCATCGTCGTTGAGCACGTAAGTGAAATATATGTGTCTATGAATTGTAAACAATTCGTTAACATATGCTTTCACTTAATTGCAGGTCATCCGGATTGGTGTCATCATAGGCAGCAGTCATGGTGGCACCAGCAGGATACCAATCGTGGACGAATCTGGAGGCATCATCGGAGGCATCCAGGCAGTGGCAGGACATCATCGTTGAGCAGGTAAGTGAATTATATGTGTGTATGAATTGTTAACAATTCGTCAACATATGCTTTCACTTTATTTGCAGGTCATCCGGATTGTTGCCATCATAGGCATCAGTCATTGTGGCACCAGAAGGGGACCAATCGTGGACGAATCTGGAGGCATCATAGGAGGCATCCAGGCAGTGGCAGGTCATCGTCGTTGAGCAGGTAAGTGAAATATATGTGTCTATGAATTGTAAGCAATTCGTCAACATATGGTTTCACTTTATTTGCAGGTCATCCGGTTTGGTGTCATCATCGGCATCAGTCATGGTGGCACCAGCAGGGTACCGGTAAGTGAAATATATGTGTCTGTGAATTGTAAACAATTCATCAACATATGCTTTCACTTTATTTGCAGGTCAACCGGATTGGTGTCATCATAGGCATCAGTCATGGTGGCACCAGCAGGATACCAATCGTGGACGAATCTGGAGGCATCATAGGAGGCATCCAGGCAGTGACAGGTCATCGTCGTTGAGCAGGTAAGTGAAATATATGTGTCTATGAATTGTAAGCAATTCGTCAACATATGGTTTCACTTTATTTGCAGGTCATCCGGATTGGTGTCATCATAGGCATCAGTCGTGCTGGCACCAGCAGGATACCAATCGTAGACGAATCTGGAGGCATCCAGGCAGTGATAGGTCATCATAGTTGAGCAGGTAAGTGAAATATATGTGTCTGTGAATTGTAAACAATTCATCAACATATGTTTTCACTTTATTTGCAGGTCATCCGGATTGGTGTCATCATAGGCATCAGTCATGGTGGCACCAGCAGGATACCAATCGTGGACGAATCTGGAGGCATCATCGGGTGCATCCAGGCAGTGGCAGGTTATCATCGTTGAGCAGGCAAGTGAAATATACGTGTCTGTGAATTGTAAACAATTCGTCAACATATGGTTTCACTTTATTTGCAGGTCATCCGGATTGGTGTCATCATAGGCATCAGTCATGGTGGAACCAGCAGGGGACCAATCGTGGACGAATCTGGAGGCATCATAGGAGGCATCCAGGCAGTGCCAGGTCATCATCGTTGATCAGGTAAGTGAAATATATGTGTCTATGAATTGTAAGCAATTCGTCAACATATGGTTTCACTTTATTTGCAGGTCAACCGGATTGGTGTCATTATAGGCATCAGTCATGGTGGCACCAGCAGGGGACCAATCGTAGACGAATCTGGAGGCATCATCGGAGGCATCCAGGCAGTGGCAAGTCATCATCGTTGAGCAGGTAAGTGAAATTTATGTGTCTGTGAATTGTAAACAATTCGTTAACATATGCTTTCACTTTATTTGCAGGTCAACCGGATTGGTGTCATCATAGGCATCAGTCATGGTGGCACCAGCAGGGGACCAATCGTGGACGAAACTGGAGGCATCCTAAGAGGCATCCAGGCAGTGGCAGGTCATCGTCGTTGAGCAGGTAAGTGAAATATATGTGTCTATGAATTGTAAACAATTCGTTAACATATGCTTTCACTTTATTTGCAAGTCATCCGGTTTGGTGTCATCATAGGCATCAGTCATGGTGGCACCAGCAGGGTACCGGTAAGTGAAATATATGTGTCTGTGAATTGTAAACAATTCATCAACATATCCTTTCACTTTATTTGCAGGTCATCCGGATTGGTGTCATCATAGGCATCAGTCATGGTGGCACCAGCAGGATACCAATCGTGGACGAATCTGGAGGCATCATCGGATGCATCCAGGCAGTGGCAGGTTATCATCGTTGAGCAGGTAAGTGAAATATATGTGTCTGTGAATTGTAAACAATTCGTCAACATATGGTTTCACTTTATTTGCAGGTCATCCGGATTGGTGTCATCATAGGCATCAGTCATGGTGGCACCAGCAGGGGACCAATCGTGGACGAATCTGGAGGCATCATAGGAGGCATCCAGGCAGTGCCAGGTCATCATCGTTGATCAGGTAAGTGAAATATATGTGTCTATGAATTGTAAACAATTCGTTAACATATGGTTTCACTTTATTTGCAGGTCAACCGGATTGGTGTCATTATAGGCATCAGTCATGGTGGCACCAGCAGGATACCAATCGTGAACGAATCTGGAGGCATCATCGGAGGCGTCCAGGCAGTGGCAGGTCATTATCAGTTGAGCAGGTAAGTGAAATATATGTGTCTGTGAATTGTAAACAATTCGTTAACATATGCTTTCACTTTATTTGCAGGTCAACCGGATTGGTGTCATCATAGTCATCAGTCATGGTGGCACCAGCAGGGGACCAATCGTGGACGAATCTGGAGGCATCATAGGAGGCGTCCAGGCAGTGGCAGGTCATCGTCGTTGAGCACGTAAGTGAAATATACGTGTCTATGAATTGTAAACAATTCGTTAACATATGCTTTCACTTTATTTGCAGGTCATCCGGATTGGTGTCATCATAGGCAGCAGTCATGGTGGCACCAGCAGGATACCAATCGTGGACGAATCTGGAGGCATCATCGGAGGCATCCAGGCAGTGGCAGGTTATCATCGTTGAGCAGGTAAGTGAAATATATGTGTCTGTGAATTGTAAACAATTCGTTAACATATGGTTTCACTTTATTTGCAGGTCAACCGGATTGGTGTCATCATAGGCATCAGTCATGGTGGCACCAGCAGGATACCAATCGTGGACGAATTTGGAGGCATCATCGGAGGCATCCAGGCAGTGGCAGGTCATCAGCGTTGAGCAGGTAAGTGAATTATATGTGTCTATGATTTGTAAATAATTCGTCAACATATGCTTTCACTTTATTTGCAGGTCATCCGGATTGGTGTCATCATAGGCATCAGTCATGGTGGCACAAGCAGGGGACCAATCGTGAACGAATCTAGAGGCATCATAGGAGGCATCCAGGCACTGGCAGGTCATCATAGTTGAGTAGGTAAATGAAATATATGTGTCTGTGAATTGTAAACAATTCGTCAACATATGCTTTCACTTTATTTGCAGGTCATCCGGTTTGGTGTCATCATAGTCATCAGTCATGGCTGCACCACCAGGGTACCGGTAAGTGAAATATATGTGTCTATGAATTATAATCAATTTGCTAACATATGCTTTCACTTTATTTGCAGGTCAACCGGATTGGTGTCATCATAGGCATCAGTCATGGTGGCACCAGCAGGATACTTTATTTGCAGGTCATCCGGTTTGGCGTCATCATAGGCATCAGTCATGGTGGCACCAGTAGGGTACCAATCGTGGACGAATCTGAAGGCATCATCGGAGGCATCCAGGCAGTGGCAAGTCATCATCGTTGAGCAGGTAAGTGAATTATATGTGTCTATGAATTGTAAACAATTCGTCAACATATGCTTTCACTTTATTTGCAGGTCAACCGGATTGGTGTCATCATAGTCATCAGTCATGGTGGCACCAGCAGGGGACCAATCGTGGACGAATTTGGAGGCATCCTAGGAGGCATCCAGGCAGTGGCAGGTCATCGTCGTTGAGTAGGTAAGTGAATTATATGTGTCTATGAATTGTGACAGTGTCTGTGAATTGTAAACAATTCATCAACATATGTTTTCACTATATTTGCAGGTCATCCGGATTGGTGTCATCATAGTCATCAGTCATGGTGGCACCAGCAGGGGACCAATCGTGGACGAATCTGGAGGCATCATAGGAGGCATCCAGGCAGTGCCAGGTCATCATCGTTGATCAGGTAAGTGAAATATATGTGTCTATGAATTGTAAACAATTCGTTAACATATGGTTTCACTTTATTTGCAGGTCAACCGGATTGGTGTCATTATAGGCATCAGTCATGGTGGCACCAGCAGGATACCAATCGTGAACGAATCTGGAGGCATCATCGGAGGCGTCCAGGCAGTGGCAGGTCATCATAGTTGAGCAGGTAAGTTAAATATATGTGTCTGTGAATTGTAAACAATTCGTTAACATATGCTTTCACTTAATTTGCAGGTCAACCGGATTGGTGTCATCATAGTCATCAGTCATGGTGGCACCAGCAGGGGACCAATCGTGGACGAATCTGGAGGCATCATCGGAGGCATCCAGGCAGTGGCAGGTCATCGTCGTTGAGCAGGTAAGTGAATTATATGTGTCTATGAATTGTGACAGTGACAGGTCATCATAGTTGAGCAGGTAAGTGAAATATATGTGTCTATCAATTGTAAACAATTCGTCAACATATGGTTTCACTTTATTTGCAGGTCAACCGGAATGGTGTCATCATAGGCAGGAGTCATGGTGGCACCAGCAGGATACCAATCGTGGACGAATCTGGAGGCATCATCGGAGGCATCCAGGCAGTGGCAGGTCATCGTCGTTGAGCAGGTAAGTGAATTATATGTGTCTATGAATTGTGACAGTGACAGGTCATCATAGTTGAGCAGGTAAGTGAAATATATGTGTCTATCAATTGTAAACAATTCGTCAACATATGGTTTCACTTTATTTGCAGGTCAACCGGAATGGTGTCATCATAGGCATCAGTCATGGTGGCACCAGCAGGATACCAATCGTGGACGAATTTTTAGGCATCATCGGAGGCATCCAGGCAGTGGCAGGTCATCATCGTTGAGCAGGTAAGTGAAATATATGTGTCTATGAATTGTAAATAATTCGTCAACATATGCTTTCACTTTATTTGCAGGTCATCCGGATTGGTGTCATCATAGGCATCAGTCATAGTGGAACCAGCAGGGGACCAATCGTGGACGAATTTGGAGGCATCGTAGGAGGCATCCAGGCAGTGGCAGGTCATCGTCGTTGAGCACGTAAGTGAAATATATGTGTCTGTGAATTATAATCAATTCGTTAACATATGCTTTCACTTTATTTGCAGGTCATCCGGTTTGGTGTCATCATAGGCATCAGTCATGGTGGCACCAGCAGGGGACCAATCGTAGACGAATCTGGAGGCATCATCGGAGGCATCCAGGCAGTGGCATGTCATCATCGTTGAGCAGGTAAGTGAAATATATGTGTCTGTGAATTGTAAACAATTCGTTAACATATGCTTTCACTTTATTTGCAGGTCAACCGGATTGGTGTCATCATAGGCATCAGTCATGGTGGAACCAGCAGGGGACCAATCGTGGACGAATCTGGAGGCATCATAGGAGGCATCCAGGCAGTGGCAGGTCATCGTCGTTGAGCAGGTAAGTGAAATATATGTGTCTATGAATTGTAAGCAATTCGTCAACATATGGTTTCACTTTATTTGCAGGTCATCCGGTTTGGTGTCATCATAGTCATCAGTCATGGTGGAACCAGCAGGGGACCAATCGTGGACGAATCTGGAGGCATCATAGGAGGCATCCAGGCAGTGGCAGGTCATCATCGTTGAGCAGGTAAGTGAAATATATGTGTCTGTGAATTGTAAACAATTCGTTAACATATGCTTTCACTTTATTTGCAGGTCAACCGGATTGGTGTCATCATAGGCATCAGTCATGGTGGAACCAGCAGGGGACCAATCGTGGACGAATCTGGAGGCATCATAGGAGGCATCCAAGCAGTGGCAGGTCATCGTCGTTGAGCAGGTAAGTGAAATATATGTGTCTGTGAATTGTAAACAATTCGTCAACATATGCTTTCACTTTATTTGCAGGTCATCCGGTTTGGTGTCATCATAGGCATCAGTCATGGTGGCACCAGTAGGGTACCAATCGTGGACGAATCTGAAGGCATCATCGGAGGCATCCAGGCAGTGGCAAGTCATCATCGTTGAGCAGGTAAGTGAATGTCAATGAATTGTAAACAATTCGTCAACGTATGCTTTCACTTTATTTGCAGGATTTATTTGCAACCGGATTGGTGTCATCATAGTCATCAGTCATGGTGGCACCAGCAGGGGACCAATCGTGGACGAATTTGGAGGCATCCTAGGAGGCATCCAGGCAGTGGCAGGTCATCATCGTTGAGCAGGTAAGTGAATGTCAATGAATTGTAAACAATTCGTCAACGTATGCTTTCACTTTATTTGCAGGATTTATTTGCAACCGGATTGGTGTCATCATAGTCATCAGTCATGGTGGAACCAGCAGGGGACCAATCGTGGACGAATTTGGAGGCATCCTAGGAGGCATCCAGGCAGTGGCAGGTCATCGTCGTTGAGTAGGTAAGTGAATTATATGTGTCTATGAATTGTAAACAATTCGTCAACATATGCTTTCACTTTATTTGCAGGTCATCCGGTTTGGTGTCATCATAGGCATCAGTCATGGTGGCACCAGCAGGGTACCAATCGTGGACGAATCTGAAGGCATCATCGGAGGTATCCAGGCAGTGGCAGTTCATCATCGTTGAGCAGGTAAGTGAATTATATGTGTCTGTGAATTGTAAACAATTCGTCAACATATGGTTTCACTTTATTTGCAGGTCATCCGGATTGGTGTCATCATAGGCATCAGTCATGCTGGCACCAGCAGGATACCAATCGTAGACGAATCTGGAGGCATCCAGGCAGTGACAGGTCATCATCGTTGAGCAGGTAAGTGAAATATATGTGTCTGTGAATTGTAAACAATTCATCAACATATGTTTTCACTTTATTTGCAGGTCATCCGGATTGGTGTCATCATAGGCATCAGTCATGGTGGCACCAGCAGGATACCAATCGTGGACGAATCTGGAGGCATCATCGGATGCATCCAGGCAGTGGCAGGTTATCATCGTTGAGCAGGTAAGTGAAATATATGTGTCTGTGAATTGTAAACAATTCGTTAACATATGGTTTCACTTTATTTGCAGGTCATCCGGATTGGTGTCATCATAGGCATCAGTCATGGTGGCACCAGCAGGGGACCAATCGTGGACGAATCTGGAGGCATCCTAAGAGGCATCCAGGCAGTGCCAGGTCATCATCGTTGATCAGGTAAGTGAAATATATGTGTCTATGAATTGTAAACAATTCGTTAATATATGGTTTCACTTTATTTGAAGGTCATCCGGATTGGTGTTATCATAGGCATCAGTCATGGTGGCACCAGCAGGGGACCGATCGTGGACGAATTTGGAGGCATCGTAGGAGGCATCCAGGCAGTGGCAGGTCATCGTCGTTGAGCAGGTAAGTGAATTATATGTGTCTATGAATTGTAAATAATTCGTCAATATATGCTTTCACTTTATTTGCAGGTCATCCGGATTGGTGTCATCATAGGCATCAGTCATGGTGGCACCAGCAGGGGACCAATCGTGGACGAATTTGGAGGCATCCTAGGAGGCATCCAGGCAGTGGCAGGTCATCGTCGTTGCGCAGGTAAGTGAAATATATGTGTCTATGAATTGTAAACAATTCGTCAACATATGCTTTCACTTTATTTGCAGGTCAACCGGATTGGTGTCATCATAGTCATCAGTCATGGTGGCACCAGCAGGGGACCAATCGTGGACGAATTTGGAGGCATCGTAGGAGGCATCCAGGCAGTGGCAGGTCATCGTCGTTGAGCAGGTAAGTGAATTATATGTGTCTATGAATTGTAAACAATTCGTCAACATATGCTTTCACTTTATTTGCAGGTCATCCGGTTTGGTGTCATCATAGGCATCAGTCATGGTGGCACCAGCAGGGTACCAATCGTGGACGAATCTGAAGGCATCATCGGAGGTATCCAGGCAGTGGCAGTTCATCATCGTTGAGTAGGTAAGTGAATTATATGTGTCTGTGAATTGTAAACAATTCGTCAACACATGCTTTCACTTTATTTGCAGGTCATCTGGATTGGTGTCATCATAGGCATCAGTCATTGTGGCACCAGCAGGGGACCAATCGTAGACGAATCTGGAGGCATCATCGGAGGCATCCAGGCAGTGACAGGTCATCATCGTTGAGCAGGTAAGTGAAATATATGTGTCTGTGAATTGTAAAAACAATTCGTTAATATATGCTTTCACTTTATTTGCAGGTCAACCGGATTGGTATCATCATAGGCATCAGTCATAGTGGAACCAGCAGGGGACCAATCGTGGACGAATCTGGAGGCATCATAGGAGGCATCCAGGCAGTGGCAGGTCATCGTCGTTGAGCAGGTAAGTGAAATATATGTGTCTATGAATTGTAAGCAATTCGTCAACATATGGTTTCACTTTATTTGCAGGTCATCCGGTTTGGTGTCATCATAGTCATCAGTCATGGCTGCACCACCAGGGTTCCGGTAGGTGAAATATATGTGTCTGTGAATTATAATCAATTCGTTAACATATGCTTTCACTTTATTTGCAGGTCATCCGGTTTGGTGTCATCATAGGCATCAGTCATGGTGGCACCAGCAGGGTACCAATCGTGGACGAATCTGGAGGCATCATCGGAGGTATCCAGGCAGTGGCAGTTCATCATCGTTGAGTAGGTAAGTGAATTATATGTGTCTGTGAATTGTAAACAATTCGTCAACACATGCTTTCACTTTATTTGCAGGTCATCTGGATTGGTGTCATCATAGGCATCAGTCATTGTGGCACCAGCAGGGGACCAATCGTAGACGAATCTGGAGGCATCATCGGAGGCATCCAGGCAGGTAAGTGAAATATATGTGTCTGTGAATTGTAAACAATTCGTCAACATATGCTTTCACTTTATTTGCAGGTCATCCGGTTTGGTGTCATCATAGTCATCAGTCATGGCTGCACCACCAGGGTACCGGTAAGTGAAATATATGTGTCTGTGAATTATAATCAATTTGTTAACATATGCTTTCACTTTATTTGCAGGTCATCCGGTTTGGTGTCATCATAGACGAATCTGGAGGCATCATCGGATGCATCCAGGCAGTGGCAGGTTATCATCGTTGAGCAGGTAAGTGAAATATATGTGTCTGTGAATTGTAAACAATTCGTCAACATATGGTTTCACTTTATTTGCAGGTCATCCGGATTGGTGTCATTATAGGCATCAGTCATGGTGGCACCAGCAGGATACCAATCGTGAACGAATCTGGAGGCATCATCGGAGGCGTCCAGGCAGTGGCAGGTCATCATAGTTGAGCAGGTAAGTTAAATATATGTGTCTGTGAATTGTAAACAATTCGTTAACATATGCTTTCACTTAATTTGCAGGTCAACCGGATTGGTGTCATCATAGTCATCAGTCATGGTGGCACCAGCAGGGGACCAATCGTGGACGAATCTGGAGGCATCATCGGAGGCATCCAGGCAGTGGCAGGTCATCGTCGTTGAGCAGGTAAGTGAATTATATGTGTCTATGAATTGTGACAGTGACAGGTCATCATAGTTGAGCAGGTAAGTGAAATATATGTGTCTATCAATTGTAAACAATTCGTCAACATATGGTTTCACTTTATTTGCAGGTCAACCGGAATGGTGTCATCATAGGCAGGAGTCATGGTGGCACCAGCAGGATACCAATCGTGGACGAATCTGGAGGCATCATCGGAGGCATCCAGGCAGTGGCAGGTCATCGTCGTTGAGCAGGTAAGTGAATTATATGTGTCTATGAATTGTGACAGTGACAGGTCATCATAGTTGAGCAGGTAAGTGAAATATATGTGTCTATCAATTGTAAACAATTCGTCAACATATGGTTTCACTTTATTTGCAGGTCAACCGGAATGGTGTCATCATAGGCATCAGTCATGGTGGCACCAGCAGGATACCAATCGTGGACGAATTTTTAGGCATCATCGGAGGCATCCAGGCAGTGGCAGGTCATCATCGTTGAGCAGGTAAGTGAAATATATGTGTCTATGAATTGTAAATAATTCGTCAACATATGCTTTCACTTTATTTGCAGGTCATCCGGATTGGTGTCATCATAGGCATCAGTCATAGTGGAACCAGCAGGGGACCAATCGTGGACGAATTTGGAGGCATCGTAGGAGGCATCCAGGCAGTGGCAGGTCATCGTCGTTGAGCACGTAAGTGAAATATATGTGTCTGTGAATTATAATCAATTCGTTAACATATGCTTTCACTTTATTTGCAGGTCATCCGGTTTGGTGTCATCATAGGCATCAGTCATGGTGGCACCAGCAGGGGACCAATCGTAGACGAATCTGGAGGCATCATCGGAGGCATCCAGGCAGTGGCATGTCATCATCGTTGAGCAGGTAAGTGAAATATATGTGTCTGTGAATTGTAAACAATTCGTTAACATATGCTTTCACTTTATTTGCAGGTCAACCGGATTGGTGTCATCATAGGCATCAGTCATGGTGGAACCAGCAGGGGACCAATCGTGGACGAATCTGGAGGCATCATAGGAGGCATCCAGGCAGTGGCAGGTCATCGTCGTTGAGCAGGTAAGTGAAATATATGTGTCTATGAATTGTAAGCAATTCGTCAACATATGGTTTCACTTTATTTGCAGGTCATCCGGTTTGGTGTCATCATAGGCATCAGTCATGGTGGAACCAGCAGGGCACCAATCGTGGACGAATCTGGAGGCATCATAGGAGGCATCCAAGCAGTGGCAGGTCATCGTCGTTGAGCAGGTAAGTGAAATATATGTGTCTGTGAATTGTAAACAATTCGTCAACATATGCTTTCACTTTATTTGCAGGTCATCCGGTTTGGTGTCATCATAGGCATCAGTCATGGTGGCACCAGTAGGGTACCAATCGTGGACGAATCTGAAGGCATCATCGGAGGCATCCAGGCAGTGGCAAGTCATCATCGTTGAGCAGGTAAGTGAATGTCAATGAATTGTAAACAATTCGTCAACGTATGCTTTCACTTTATTTGCAGGATTTATTTGCAACCGGATTGGTGTCATCATAGTCATCAGTCATGGTGGCACCAGCAGGGGACCAATCGTGGACGAATTTGGAGGCATCCTAGGAGGCATCCAGGCAGTGGCAGGTCATCATCGTTGAGCAGGTAAGTGAATGTCAATGAATTGTAAACAATTCGTCAACGTATGCTTTCACTTTATTTGCAGGATTTATTTGCAACCGGATTGGTGTCATCATAGTCATCAGTCATGGTGGAACCAGCAGGGGACCAATCGTGGACGAATTTGGAGGCATCCTAGGAGGCATCCAGGCAGTGGCAGGTCATCGTCGTTGAGTAGGTAAGTGAATTATATGTGTCTATGAATTGTAAACAATTCGTCAACATATGCTTTCACTTTATTTGCAGGTCATCCGGTTTGGTGTCATCATAGGCATCAGTCATGGTGGCACCAGCAGGGTACCAATCGTGGACGAATCTGAAGGCATCATCGGAGGTATCCAGGCAGTGGCAGTTCATCATCGTTGAGCAGGTAAGTGAATTATATGTGTCTGTGAATTGTAAACAATTCGTCAACATATGGTTTCACTTTATTTGCAGGTCATCCGGATTGGTGTCATCATAGGCATCAGTCATGCTGGCACCAGCAGGATACCAATCGTAGACGAATCTGGAGGCATCCAGGCAGTGACAGGTCATCATCGTTGAGCAGGTAAGTGAAATATATGTGTCTGTGAATTGTAAACAATTCATCAACATATGTTTTCACTTTATTTGCAGGTCATCCGGATTGGTGTCATCATAGGCATCAGTCATGGTGGCACCAGCAGGATACCAATCGTGGACGAATCTGGAGGCATCATCGGATGCATCCAGGCAGTGGCAGGTTATCATCGTTGAGCAGGTAAGTGAAATATATGTGTCTGTGAATTGTAAACAATTCGTTAACATATGGTTTCACTTTATTTGCAGGTCATCCGGATTGGTGTCATCATAGGCATCAGTCATGGTGGCACCAGCAGGGGACCAATCGTGGACGAATCTGGAGGCATCCTAAGAGGCATCCAGGCAGTGCCAGGTCATCATCGTTGATCAGGTAAGTGAAATATATGTGTCTATGAATTGTAAACAATTCGTTAACATATGGTTTCACTTTATTTGAAGGTCATCCGGATTGGTGTTATCATAGGCATCAGTCATGGTGGCACCAGCAGGGGACCGATCGTGGACGAATTTGGAGGCATCGTAGGAGGCATCCAGGCAGTGGCAGGTCATCGTCGTTGAGCAGGTAAGTGAATTATATGTGTCTATGAATTGTAAATAATTCGTCAATATATGCTTTCACTTTATTTGCAGGTCATCCGGATTGGTGTCATCATAGGCATCAGTCATGGTGGCACCAGCAGGGGACCAATCGTGGACGAATTTGGAGGCATCCTAGGAGGCATCCAGGCAGTGGCAGGTCATCGTCGTTGCGCAGGTAAGTGAAATATATGTGTCTATGAATTGTAAACAATTCGTCAACATATGCTTTCACTTTATTTGCAGGTCAACCGGATTGGTGTCATCATAGTCATCAGTCATGGTGGCACCAGCAGGGGACCAATCGTGGACGAATTTGGAGGCATCGTAGGAGGCATCCAGGCAGTGGCAGGTCATCGTCGTTGAGCAGGTAAGTGAATTATATGTGTCTATGAATTGTAAACAATTCGTCAACATATGCTTTCACTTTATTTGCAGGTCATCCGGTTTGGTGTCATCATAGGCATCAGTCATGGTGGCACCAGCAGGGTACCAATCGTGGACGCATCTGAAGGCATCATCGGAGGTATCCAGGCAGTGGCAGTTCATCATCGTTGAGTAGGTAAGTGAATTATATGTGTCTGTGAATTGTAAACAATTCGTCAACACATGCTTTCACTTTATTTGCAGGTCATCTGGATTGGTGTCATCATAGGCATCAGTCATTGTGGCACCAGCAGGGGACCAATCGTAGACGAATCTGGAGGCATCATCGGAGGCATCCAGGCAGTGACAGGTCATCATCGTTGAGCAGGTAAGTGAAATATATGTGTCTGTGAATTGTAAAAACAATTCGTTAATATATGCTTTCACTTTATTTGCAGGTCAACCGGATTGGTATCATCATAGGCATCAGTCATAGTGGAACCAGCAGGGGACCAATCGTGGACGAATCTGGAGGCATCATAGGAGGCATCCAGGCAGTGGCAGGTCATCGTCGTTGAGCAGGTAAGTGAAATATATGTGCCTGTGAATTGTAAACAATTCGTCAACACATGCTTTCACTTTATTTGCAGGTCATCCGGTTTGGTGTCATCATAGTCATCAGTCATGGCTGCACCACCAGGGTACCGGTAGGTGAAATATATGTGTCTGTGAATTATAATCAATTCGTTAACATATGCTTTCACTTTATTTGCAGGTCATCCGGTTTGGTGTCATCATAGGCATCAGTCATGGTGGCACCAGCAGGGTACCAATCGTGGACGAATCTGGAGGCATCATCGGAGGTATCCAGGCAGTGGCAGTTCATCATCGTTGAGTAGGTAAGTGAATTATATGTGTCTGTGAATTGTAAACAATTCGTCAACACATGCTTTCACTTTATTTGCAGGTCATCTGGATTGGTGTCATCATAGGCATCAGTCATTGTGGCACCAGCAGGGGACCAATCGTAGACGAATCTGGAGGCATCATCGGAGGCATCCAGGCAGGTAAGTGAAATATATGTGTCTGTGAATTGTAAACAATTCGTCAACATATGCTTTCACTTTATTTGCAGGTCATCCGGTTTGGTGTCATCATAGTCATCAGTCATGGCTGCACCACCAGGGTACCGGTAAGTGAAATATATGTGTCTGTGAATTATAATCAATTTGTTAACATATGCTTTCACTTTATTTGTAGGTCATCCGGTTTGGTGTCATCATAGACGAATCTGGAGGCATCATCGGATGCATCCAGGCAGTGGCAGGTTATCATCGTTGAGCAGGTAAGTGAAATATATGTGTCTGTGAATTGTAAACAATTCGTCAACATATGGTTTCACTTTATTTGCAGGTCATCCGGATTGGTGTCATTATAGGCATCAGTCATGGTGGCACCAGCAGGATACCAATCGTGAACGAATCTGGAGGCATCATCGGAGGCGTCCAGGCAGTGGCAGGTCATCATAGTTGAGCAGGTAAGTTAAATATATGTGTCTGTGAATTGTAAACAATTCGTTAACATATGCTTTCACTTAATTTGCAGGTCAACCGGATTGGTGTCATCATAGTCATCAGTCATGGTGGCACCAGCAGGGGACCAATCGTGGACGAATCTGGAGGCATCATCGGAGGCTTCCAGGCAGTGGCAGGTCATCGTCGTTGAGCAGGTAAGTGAATTATATGTGTCTATGAATTGTGACAGTGACAGGTCATCATAGTTGAGCAGGTAAGTGAAATATATGTGTCTATCAATTGTAAACAATTCGTCAACATATGGTTTCACTTTATTTGCAGGTCAACCGGAATGGTGTCATCATAGGCAGGAGTCATGGTGGCACCAGCAGGATACCAATCGTGGACGAATCTGGAGGCATCATCGGAGGCATCCAGGCAGTGGCAGGTCATCGTCGTTGAGCAGGTAAGTGAATTATATGTGTCTATGAATTGTGACAGTGACAGGTCATCATAGTTGAGCAGGTAAGTGAAATATATGTGTCTATCAATTGTAAACAATTCGTCAACATATGGTTTCACTTTATTTGCAGGTCAACCGGAATGGTGTCATCATAGGCATCAGTCATGGTGGCACCAGCAGGATACCAATCGTGGACGAATTTTTAGGCATCATCGGAGGCATCCAGGCAGTGGCAGGTCATCATCGTTGAGCAGGTAAGTGAAATATATGTGTCTATGAATTGTAAATAATTCGTCAACATATGCTTTCACTTTATTTGCAGGTCATCCGGATTGGTGTCATCATAGGCATCAGTCATAGTGGAACCAGCAGGGGACCAATCGTGGACGAATTTGGAGGCATCGTAGGAGGCATCCAGGCAGTGGCAGGTCATCGTCGTTGAGCACGTAAGTGAAATATATGTGTCTGTGAATTATAATCAATTCGTTAACATATGCTTTCACTTTATTTGCAGGTCATCCGGTTTGGTGTCATCATAGGCATCAGTCATGGTGGCACCAGCAGGGGACCAATCGTAGACGAATCTGGAGGCATCATCGGAGGCATCCAGGCAGTGGCATGTCATCATCGTTGAGCAGGTAAGTGAAATATATGTGTCTGTGAATTGTAAACAATTCGTTAACATATGCTTTCACTTTATTTGCAGGTCAACCGGATTGGTGTCATCATAGGCATCAGTCATGGTGGAACCAGCAGGGGACCAATCGTGGACGAATCTGGAGGCATCATAGGAGGCATCCAGGCAGTGGCAGGTCATCGTCGTTGAGCAGGTAAGTGAAATATATGTGTCTATGAATTGTAAGCAATTCGTCAACATATGGTTTCACTTTATTTGCAGGTCATCCGGTTTGGTGTCATCATAGTCATCAGTCATGGTGGAACCAGCAGGGGACCAATCGTGGACGAATCTGGAGGCATCATAGGAGGCATCCAGGCAGTGGCAGGTCATCATCGTTGAGCAGGTAAGTGAAATATATGTGTCTGTGAATTGTAAACAATTCGTTAACATATGCTTTCACTTTATTTGCAGGTCAACCGGATTGGTGTCATCATAGGCATCAGTCATGGTGGAACCAGCAGGGGACCAATCGTGGACGAATCTGGAGGCATCATAGGAGGCATCCAAGCAGTGGCAGGTCATCGTCGTTGAGCAGGTAAGTGAAATATATGTGTCTGTGAATTGTAAACAATTCGTCAACATATGCTTTCACTTTATTTGCAGGTCATCCGGTTTGGTGTCATCATAGGCATCAGTCATGGTGGCACCAGTAGGGTACCAATCGTGGACGAATCTGAAGGCATCATCGGAGGCATCCAGGCAGTGGCAAGTCATCATCGTTGAGCAGGTAAGTGAATGTCAATGAATTGTAAACAATTCGTCAACGTATGCTTTCACTTTATTTGCAGGATTTATTTGCAACCGGATTGGTGTCATCATAGTCATCAGTCATGGTGGCACCAGCAGGGGACCAATCGTGGACGAATTTGGAGGCATCCTAGGAGGCATCCAGGCAGTGGCAGGTCATCATCGTTGAGCAGGTAAGTGAATGTCAATGAATTGTAAACAATTCGTCAACGTATGCTTTCACTTTATTTGCAGGATTTATTTGCAACCGGATTGGTGTCATCATAGTCATCAGTCATGGTGGAACCAGCAGGGGACCAATCGTGGACGAATTTGGAGGCATCCTAGGAGGCATCCAGGCAGTGGCAGGTCATCGTCGTTGAGTAGGTAAGTGAATTATATGTGTCTATGAATTGTAACCAATTCGTCAACATATGCTTTCACTTTATTTGCAGGTCATCCGGTTTGGTGTCATCATAGGCATCAGTCATGGTGGCACCAGCAGGGTACCAATCGTGGACGAATCTGAAGGCATCATCGGAGGTATCCAGGCAGTGGCAGTTCATCATCGTTGAGCAGGTAAGTGAATTATATGTGTCTGTGAATTGTAAACAATTCGTCAACATATGGTTTCACTTTATTTGCAGGTCATCCGGATTGGTGTCATCATAGGCATCAGTCATGCTGGCACCAGCAGGATACCAATCGTAGACGAATCTGGAGGCATCCAGGCAGTGACAGGTCATCATCGTTGAGCAGGTAAGTGAAATATATGTGTCTGTGAATTGTAAACAATTCATCAAAATATGTTTTCACTTTATTTGCAGGTCATCCGGATTGGTGTCATCATAGGCATCAGTCATGGTGGCACCAGCAGGATACCAATCGTGGACGAATCTGGAGGCATCATCGGATGCATCCAGGCAGTGGCAGGTTATCATCGTTGAGCAGGTAAGTGAAATATATGTGTCTGTGAATTGTAAACAATTCGTTAACACATGGTTTCACTTTATTTGCAGGTCATCCGGATTGGTGTCATCATAGTTATCAGTCATGGTGGCACCAGCAGGGGACCAATCGTGGACGAATCTGGAGGCATCCTAAGAGGCATCCAGGCAGTGCCAGGTCATCATCGTTGATCAGGTAAGTGAAATATATGTGTCTATGAATTGTAAACAATTCGTTAACATATGGTTTCACTTTATTTGAAGGTCATCCGGATTGGTGTTATCATAGGCATCAGTCATGGTGGCACCAGCAGGGGACCGATCGTGGACGAATTTGGAGGCATCGTAGGAGGCATCCAGGCAGTGGCAGGTCATCGTCGTTGAGCAGGTAAGTGAATTATATGTGTCTATGAATTGTAAATAATTCGTCAATATATGCTTTCACTTTATTTGCAGGTCATCCGGATTGGTGTCATCATAGGCATCAGTCATGGTGGCACCAGCAGGGGACCAATCGTGGACGAATTTGGAGGCATCCTAGGAGGCATCCAGGCAGTGGCAGGTCATCGTCGTTGCGCAGGTAAGTGAAATATATGTGTCTATGAATTGTAAACAATTCGTCAACATATGCTTTCACTTTATTTGCAGGTCAACCGGATTGGTGTCATCACAGTCATCAGTCATGGTGGCACCAGCAGGGGACCAATCGTGGACGAATTTGGAGGCATCGTAGGAGGCATCCAGGCAGTGGCAGGTCATCGTCGTTGAGCAGGTAAGTGAATTATATGTGTCTATGAATTGTAAACAATTCGTCAACATATGCTTTCACTTTATTTGCAGGTCATCCGGTTTGGTGTCATCATAGGCATCAGTCATGGTGGCACCAGCAGGGTACCAATCGTGGACGAATCTGAAGGCATCATCGGAGGTATCCAGGCAGTGGCAGTTCATCATCGTTGAGTAGGTAAGTGAATTATATGTGTCTGTGAATTGTAAACAATTCGTCAACACATGCTTTCACTTTATTTGCAGGTCATCTGGATTGGTGTCATCATAGGCATCAGTCATTGTGGCACCAGCAGGGGACCAATCGTAGACGAATCTGGAGGCATCATCGGAGGCATCCAGGCAGTGACAGGTCATCATCGTTGAGCAGGTAAGTGAAATATATGTGTCTGTGAATTGTAAAAACAATTCGTTAACATATGCTTTCACTTTATTTGCAGGTCAACCGGATTGGTATCATCATAGGCATCAGTCATAGTGGAACCAGCAGGGGACCAATCGTGGACGAATCTGGAGGCATCATAGGAGGCATCCAGGCAGTGGCAGGTCATCGTCGTTGAGCAGGTAAGTGAAATATATGTGTCTATGAATTGTAAGCAATTCGTCAACATATGGTTTCACTTTATTTGCAGGTCATCCGGTTTGGTGTCATCATAGTCATCAGTCATGGCTGCACCACCAGGGTACCGGTAGGTGAAATATATGTGTCTGTGAATTATAATCAATTCGTTAACATATGCTTTCACTTTATTTGCAGGTCATCCGGTTTGGTGTCATCATAGGCATCAGTCATGGTGGCACCAGCAGGGTACCAATCGTGGACGAATCTGGAGGCATCATCGGAGGTATCCAGGCAGTGGCAGTTCATCATCGTTGAGTAGGTAAGTGAATTATATGTGTCTGTGAATTGTAAACAATTCGTCAACACATGATTTCACTTTATTTGCAGGTCATCTGGATTGGTGTCATCATAGGCATCAGTCATTGTGGCACCAGCAGGGGACCAATCGTAGACGAATCTGGAGGCATCATCGGAGGCATCCAGGCAGGTAAGTGAAATATATGTGTCTGTGAATTGTAAACAATTCGTCAACATATGCTTTCACTTTATTTGCAGGTCATCCGGTTTGGTGTCATCATAGTCATCAGTCATGGCTGCACCACCAGGGTACCGGTAAGTGAAATATATGTGTCTGTGAATTATAATCAATTTGTTAACATATGCTTTCACTTTATTTGCAGGTCATCCGGTTTGGTGTCATCATAGACGAATCTGGAGGCATCATCGGATGCATCCAGGCAGTGGCAGGTTATCATCGTTGAGCAGGTAAGTGAAATATATGTGTCTGTGAATTGTAAACAATTCGTCAACATATGGTTTCACTTTATTTGCAGGTCATCCGGATTGGTGTCATCATAGGCATCAGTCATGGTGGCACCAGCAGGGGACCAATCGTGGACGAATCTGGAGACATCATAGGAGGCATCCAGGCAGTGCCAGGTCATCGTCGTTGAGCAGGTAAGTGAAATATATGTGTCTATGAATTGTAAGCAATTCGTCAACATATGGTTTCACTTTATTTGCAGGTCATCCGGTTTGGTGTCATCATAGTCATCAGTCATGGCTGCACCACCAGGGTACCGGTAGGTGAAATATATGTGTCTGTGAATTATAATCAATTCGTTAACATATGCTTTCACTTTATTTGCAGGTCATCCGGTTTGGTGTCATCATAGGCATCAGTCATGGTGGCACCAGCAGGGTACCAATCGTGGACGAATCTGGAGGCATCATCGGAGGTATCCAGGCAGTGGCAGTTCATCATCGTTGAGTAGGTAAGTGATTTATATGTGTCTGTGAATTGTAAACAATTCGTCAACACATGCTTTCACTTTATTTGCAGGTCATCTGGATTGGTGTCATCATAGGCATCAGTCATTGTGGCACCAGCAGGGGACCAATCGTAGACGAATCTGGAGGCATCATCGGAGGCATCCAGGCAGGTAAGTGAAATATATGTGTCTGTGAATTGTAAACAATTCGTCAACATATGCTTTCACTTTATTTGCAGGTCATCCGGTTTGGTGTCATCATAGGCATCAGTCATGGTGGCACCAGCAGGGTACCAATCGTGGACGAATCTGGAGGCATCATCGGAGGTATCCAGGCAGTGGCAGTTCATCATCGTTGAGTAGGTAAGTGAATTATATGTGTCTGTGAATTGTAAACAATTCGTCAACACATGCTTTCACTTTATTTGCAGGTCATCTGGATTGGTGTCATCATAGGCATCAGTCATTGTGGCACCAGCAGGGGACCAATCGTAGACGAATCTGGAGGCATCATCGGAGGCATTCAGGCAGTGGCATGTCATCATCGTTGAGCAGGTAAGTGAAATATATGTGTCTGTGAATTGTAAACAATTCGTTAACATATGCTTTCACTTAATTTGCAGGTCAACCGGATTGGTGTCATCATAGGCATCAGTCATGGTGGAACCAGCAGGGGACCAATCGTGGACGAATCTGGAGGCATCATAGGAGGCATCCAGGCAGTGGCAGGTCATCGTCGTTGAGCAGGTAAGTGAAATATATGTGTCTATGAATTGTAAGCAATTCGTCAACATATGGTTTCACTTTATTTGCAGGTCATCCGGTTTGGTGTCATCATAGTCATCAGTCATGGCTGCACCACCAGGGTACCGGTAGGTGAAATATATGTGTCTGTGAATTATAATCAATTCGTTAACATATGCTTTCACTTTATTTGCAGGTCATCCGGTTTGGTGTCATCATAGGCATCAGTCATGGTGGCACCAGCAGGGTACCAATCGTGGACGAATCTGGAGGCATCATCGGAGTTATCCAGGCAGTGGCAGTTCATCATCGTTGAGTAGGTAAGTGAATTTTATGTGTCTGTGAATTGTAAACAATTCGTCAACACATGCTTTCACTTTATTTGCAGGTCATCTGGATTGGTGTCATCATAGGCATCAGTCATGGTGGCACCAGCAGGATACCAATCGTGGACGAATCTGGAGGCATCATAGGAGGCATCCAGGCAGTGGCAGGACATCATCGTTGAGCAGGTAAGTGAATTATATGTGTGTATGAATTGTAAACAATTCGTTAACATATGCTTTCACTTTATTTGCAGGTCAACCGGATTGGTGTCATCATAGGCATCAGTCATGGTGGAACCAGCAGGGGACCAATCGTGGACGAATCTGGAGGCATCATAGGAGGCATACAGGCAGTGGCAGGTCATCGTCGTTGAGCAGGTAAGTGAAATATATGTGTCTATGAATTGTAAGCAATTCGTCACCATATTGTTTCACTTTATTTGCAGGTCATCCGGTTTGGTGTCATCATAGGCATCAGTCATGGTGGCACCAGCAGGGTACCGGTAAGTGAAATATATGTGTCTGTGAATTGTAAACAATTCATCAACATATGCTTTCACTTTATTTGCAGGTCAACCGGATTGGTGTCATCATAGGCATCAGTCATGGTGGCACCAGCAGGATACCAATCGTGGACGAATCTGGAGGCATCATCGGATGCATCCAGGCAGTGGCAGTTTATCATCGTTGAGCAGGTAAGTGAAATATATGTGTCTGTGAATTGTAAACAATTCGTCAACATATGCTTTCACTTTATTTGCAGGTCATCCGGTTTGGTGTCATCATAGTCATCAGTCATGGCTGCACCACCAGGGTACCGGTAAGTGAAATATATGTGTCTGTGAATTATAATCAATTTGTTAACATATGCTTTCACTTTATTTGCAGGTCAACCGGATTGGTGTCATCATAGGCATCAGTCATGGTGGCACCAGCAGGGGACCAATCGTGGACGAATCTGGAGGCATCATCGGATGCATCCAGGCAGTGGCAGGACAGCATCGTTGAGCAGGTAAGTGAATTATATGTGTGTATGAATTGTAAACAATTCGTCAACATATGCTTTCACTTTATTTGCAGGTCATCCGGATTGGTGCCATCATAGGCATAAGTCATTGTGGCACCAGCAGGGGACCAATCGTAGACGAATCTGGAGGCATCATCGGATGCATCCAGGCAGTGGCAGGTTATCATCGTTGAGCAGGTAAGTGAAATATATGTGTCTGTGAATTGTAAACAATTCGTCAACATATGCTTTCACTTTATTTGCAGGTCATCCGGTTTGGTGTCATCATAGGCATCAGTCATGGTGGCACCAGCAGGGGACCAATCGTGGACGAATCTGGAGGCATCATCGGATGCATCCAGGCAGTGGCAGTTTATCATCGTTGAGCAGGTAAGTGAAATATATGTGTCTGTGAATTGTAAACAATTCGTCAACATATGCTTTCACTTTATTTGCAGGTCATCCGGTTTGGTGTCATCATAGGCATCAGTCATGGTGGCACCAGTAGGGTACCAATCGTGGACGAATCTGAAGGCATCATCGGAGGCATCCAGGCAGTGGCAAGTCATCATCGTTGAGCAGGTAAGTGAATTATATGTGTCTATGAATTGTAAACAATTCGTCAACATATGCTTTCACTTTATTTGCAGGTCAACCGGATTGGTGTCATCATAGGCATCAGTCATGGTGGCACCAGCAGGGTACCGGTAAGTGAAATATATGTGTCTGTGAATTGTAAACAATTCATCAACATATGCTTTCACTTTATTTGCAGGTCAACCGGATTGGTGTCATCATAGGCATCAGTCATGGTGGCACCAGCAGGGTACCGGTAAGTGAAATATATGTGTCTGTGAATTGTAAACAATTCATCAACATATGCTTTCACTTTATTTGCAGGTCAACCGGATTGGTGTCATTATAGGCATCAGTCATGGTGGCACCAGCAGGATACCAATCGTGGACGAATCTGGAGGCATCATCGGATGCATCCAGGCAGTGGCAGTTTATCATCGTTGAGCAGGTAAGTGAAATATATGTGTCTGTGAATTGTAAACAATTCGTCAACATATGCTTTCACTTTATTTGCAGGTCAACCGGATTGGTGTCATCATAGGCATCAGTCATGGTGGCACCAGCAGGATACCAATCGTGGACGAATCTGGAGGCATCATCGGAGGCATCCAGGCAGTGGCAAGTCATCATCGTTGAGCAGGTAAGTGAAATATATGTGTCTGTGAATTGTAAACAATTCGTCAACATATGCTTTCACTTTATTTGCAGGTCAACCGGTTTGGTGTCATCATAGGCATCAGTCATGGTGGCACCAGCAGGATACCAATCGTGGACGAATCTGGAGGCATCATCGGATGCATCCAGGCAGTGGCAGTATATCATCGTTGAGCAGGTAAGTGAAATATATGTGTCTGTGAATTGTAAACAATTCGTCAACATATGCTTTCACTTTATTTGCAGGTCAACCGGATTGGTGTCATCATAGGCATCAGTCATTGTGGCACCAGCAGGATACCAATCGTGGACGAATCTGGAGGCATCATCGGATGCATCCAGGCAGTGGCAGTTTATCATCGTTGAGCAGGTAAGTGAAATATATGTGTCTGTGAATTGTAAACAATTCGTCAACATATGCTTTCACTTTATTTGCAGGTCATCCGGTTTGGTGTCATCATAGTCATCAGTCATGGCTGCACCACCAGGGTACCGGTAAGTGAAATATATGTGTCTGTGAATTATAATCAATTTGTTAACATATGCTTTCACTTTATTTGCAGGTCAACCGGATTGGTGTCATCATAGGCATCAGTCATGGTGGCACCAGCAGGGGACCAATCGTGGACGAATCTGGAGGCATCATCGGATGCATCCAGGCAGTGGCAGGACATCATCGTTGAGCAGGTAAGTGAATTATATGTGTGTATGAATTGTTAACAATTCGTCAACATATGCTTTCACTTTATTTGCATTTCACTTTATTTGCAGGATTGGTGTCATCATAGGCATCAGTCATGGTGGAACCAGCAGGATACCAATCGTGGACGAATCTGGAGGCATCATAGGAGGCATCCAGGCAGTGGCAGGTCATCATAGTTGAGCAGGTAAGTGAAATATATGTGCCTGTGAATTGTAAACAATTCGTCAACATATGCTTTCACTTTATTTGCAGGTCACTTTATTTGCAGGATTGGTGTCATCATATGCATCAGTCATGGTGGAACAAGCAGGATACCAATCGTGGACGAATCTGGAGGCATCATAGGAGGCATCCAGGCAGTGGCAGGTCATCATAGTTGAGCAGGTAAGTGAAATATATGTGCCTGTCAATTGTAAACAATTCGTCAACATATGCTTCCACTTTACTTGCAGGTCACTTTATTTGCAGGATTGGTGTCATCATATGCATCAGTCATGCTGGCACCAGCAGGATACCAATCGTGGACGAATCTGGAGGCATCATCGGATGCATCCAGGCAGTGGCAAGTCATCATCGTTGAGCAGGTAAGTGAATTATATGTGTGTATGAATTGTTAACAATTCGTCAACATATGCTTTCACTTTATTTGCAGGTCATCCGGATTGGTGCCATCATAGGCATAAGTCATTGTGGCACCAGCAGGGGACCAATCGTAGACGAATCTGGAGGCATCATAGGAGGCATCCAGGCAGTGGCAGGTCATCATCGTTGAGCAGGTAAGTGAATTATATGTGTCTATGAATTGTAAACAATTCGTCAACATATGCTTTCACTTTATTTGCAAGTCAACCGGATTGGTGTCATCATAGTCATCAGTCATGGTGGCACCAGCAGGGGACCAATCGTGGACGAATTTGGAGGCATCATCGGATGCATCCAGGCAGTGGCAGGTTATCATCATTGAGCAGGTAAGTGAAATATATGTGTCTGTGAATTGTAAACAATTCGTCAACATATGCTTTCACTTTATTTGCAGGTCATCCGGTTTGGTGTCATCATAGGCATCAGTCATGGTGGCACCAGTAGGGTACCAATCGTGGACGAATCTGAAGGCATCATCGGAGGCATCCAGGCAGTGGCAAGTCATCATCGTTGAGCAGGTAAGTGAATGTCTATGAATTGTAAACAATTCGTCAACATATGCTTTCACTTTATTTGCAAGTCAACCGGATTGGTGTCATCATAGTCATCAGTCATGGTGGCACCAGCAGGGGACCAATCGTGGACGAATTTGGAGGCATCCTAGGAGGCATCCGCAGTGGCAGTTTATCAGCGTTGAGCAGGTAAGTGAATTATATGTGTCTGTGAATTGTAAACAATTCGTCAACATATGCTTTCACTTTATTTGCAGGTCAACCGGATTGGTGTCATCATAGGCATCAGTCATGGTGGCACCAGCAGGGTACCGGTAAGTGAAATATATGTGTCTGTGAATTGTAAACAATTCATCAACAT
This sequence comes from Drosophila peninsularis, assembly GCA_035047485.1. Classification (NCBI taxonomy): domain Eukaryota; kingdom Metazoa; phylum Arthropoda; class Insecta; order Diptera; family Drosophilidae; genus Drosophila; species Drosophila peninsularis. Next base: position 718,435 of record JAWNPN010000043.1, on the reverse strand, counting down.
ATGCTTTCACTTTATTTGCAGGTCAACCGGATTGGTGTCATTATAGGCATCAGTCATGGTGGCACCAGCAGGATACCAATCGTGGACGAATCTGGAGGCATCATCGGATGCATCCAGGCAGTGGCAGTTTATCATCGTTGAGCAGGTAAGTGAAATATATGTGTCTGTGAATTGTAAACAATTCATCAACATATGCTTTCACTTTATTTGCAGGTCAACCGGATTGGTGTCATTATAGGCATCAGTCATGGTGGCACCAGCAGGATACCAATCGTGGACGAATCTGGAGGCATCATCGGATGCATCCAGGCAGTGGCAGTTTATCATCGTTGAGCAGGTAAGTGAAATATATGTGTCTGTGAATTGTAAACAATTCATCAACATATGCTTTCACTTTATTTGCAAGTCAACCGGATTGGTGTCATCATAGGCATCAGTCATGGTGGCACCAGCAGGATACCAATCGTGGACGAATCTGGAGGCATCATCGGAGGCATCCAGGCAGTGGCAAGTCATCATCGTTGAGCAGGTAAGTGAAATATATGTGTCTGTGAATTGTAAACAATTCGTCAACATATGCTTTCACTTTATTTGCAGGTCAACCGGTTTGGTGTCATCATAGGCATCAGTCATGGTGGCACCAGTAGGGTACCAATCGTGGACGAATCTGAAGGCATCATCGGAGGCATCCAGGCAGTGGCAAGTCATCATCGTTGAGCAGGTAAGTGAATTATATGTGTCTATGAATTGTAAACAATTCGTCAACATATGCTTTCACTTTATTTGCAGGTCAACCGGTTTGGTGTCATCATAGGCATCAGTCATGGTGGCACCAGTAGGGTACCAATCGTGGACGAATCTGAAGGCATCATCGGAGGCATCCAGGCAGTGGCAAGTCATCATCGTTGAGCAGGTAAGTGAATTATATGTGTCTATGAATTGTAAACAATTCGTCAACATATGCTTTCACTTTATTTGCAGGTCAACCGGATTGGTGTCATCATAGTCATCAGTCATGGTGGCACCAGCAGGGGACCAATCGTGGACGAATTTGGAGGCATCCTAGGAGGCATCCAGGCAGTGGCAGGTCATCGTCGTTGAGCAGGTAAGTGAATTATATGTGTCTATGAATTGTAAACAATTCGTCAACATATGCTTTCACTTTATTTGCAGGTCATCTGGTTTGGTGTCATCATAGGCATCAGTCATGGTGGCACCAGCAGGGTACCAATCGTGGACGAATCTGGAGGCATCATCGGAGGTATCCAGGCAGTGGCAGTTCATCATCGTTGAGCAGGTAAGTGAATTATATGTGTCTGTGAATTGTAAACAATTCGTCAACATATGGTTTCACTTTATTTGCAGGTCATCCGGATTGGTGTCATCATAGGCATCAGTTATGCTGGCACCAGCAGGATACCAATCGTAGACGAATCTGGAGGCATCCAGGCAGTGACAGGTCATCATAGTTGAGCAGGTAAGTAAAATATATGTGTCTGTGAATTGTAAACAATTCATCAACATATGCTTTCACTTTATTTGCAGGTCATCCGGATTGGTGTCATCATAGGCATCAGTCATGGTGGCACCAGCAGGATACCAATCGTGGACGAATCTGGAGGCATCATCGGATGCATCCAGGCAGTGGCAGGTTATCATCGTTGAGCAGGTAAGTGAAATATATGTGTCTGTGAATTGTAAACAATTCGTCAACATATGGTTTCACTTTATTTGCAGGTCATCCGGATTGGTGTCATCATAGGCATCAGTCATGGTGGCACCAGCAGGGGACCAATCGTGGACGAATCTGGAGACATCATAGGAGGCATCCAGGCAGTGCCAGGTCATCGTCGTTGAGCAGGTAAGTGAAATATATGTGTCTATGAATTGTAAGCCATTCGTCAACATATGGTTTCACTTTATTTGCAGGTCAACCGGATTGGTGTCATCATAGGCATCAGTCATGGTGGCACAAGCAGGCGACCAATCGTGGACGAATCTGGAGGCATCATAGGAGGCATCCAGGCAGTGGCAGGTCATCGTCGTTGAGCAGGTAAGTGAAATATATGTGTCTATGAATTGTAAGCCATTCGTCAACATATGGTTTCACTTTATTTGCAGGTCAACCGGATTGGTGTCATCATAGGCATCAGTCATGGTGGCACAAGCAGGCGACCAATCGTGGACGAATCTGGAGGCATCATAGGAGGCATCCAGGCAGTGGCAGGTCATCGTCGTTGAGCAGGTAAGTGAAATATATGTGTCTATGAATTGTAAACAATTCGTCAACATATGGTTTCACTTTATTTGCAGGTCAACCGGATTGGTGTCCTCATAGGCATCAGTTATGGTGGCACCAGCAGGGTACCGGTAAGTGAAATATATGTGTCTGTGAATTGTAAACAATTCGTTAACATATGCTTTCACTTTATTTGCAGGTCAACCGGATTGGTGTCATCATAGGCATCAGTCATGGTGGCACCAGCAGGATACCAATCGTGGACGAATCTGGAGGCATCATCGGATGCATCCAGGCAGTGGCAGGTTATCATCGTTGAGCAGGTAAGTGAAATATATGTGTCTGTGAATTGTAAACAATTCGTCAACATATGGTTTCACTTTATTTGCAGGTCATCCGGATTGGTGTCATCATAGGCATCAGTCATGGTGGCACCAGCAGGGGACCAATCGTGGACGAATCTGGAGGCATCATAGGAGGCATCCAGGCAGTGCCAGGTCATCATCGTTGATCAGGTAAGTGAAATATATGTGTCTATGAATTGTAAACAATTCGTTAACATATGGTTTCACTTTATTTGCAGGTCAACCGGATTGGTGTCATTATAGGCATCAGTCATGGTGGCACCAGCAGGATACCAATCGTGAACGAATCTGGAGGCATCATCGGAGGCGTCCAGGCAGTGGCAGGTCATCATAGTTGAGCAGGTAAGTGAAATATATGTGTCTGTGAATTGTAAACAATTCATCAACATATCATCATAGTCATCAGTCATGGTGGCACCAGCAGGATACCAATCGTGGACGAATCTGGAGGCATCATCTGAGGCATCCAGGCAGTGGCAAGTCATCGTCGTTGAGCAGGTAAGTGAAATATATGTGTCTGTGAATTGTAAACAATTCGTCAACATATGGTTTCACTTTATTTGCAGGTCATCCGGATTGGTGTCATCATAGGCATCAGTCATGGTGGCACCAGCAGGATACCAATCGTGGACGAATCTGGAGGCATCATCGGATGCATCCAGGCAGTGGCAGGTTATCATCGTTGAGCAGGTAAGTGAAATATATGTGTCTGTGAATTGTAAACAATTCGTCAACATATGGTTTCACTTTATTTGCAGGTCATCCGGATTGGTGTCATCATAGGCATCAGTCATGGTGGCACCAGCAGGGGACCAATCGTGGACGAATCTGGAGGCATCATAGGAGGCATCCAGGCAGTGCCAGGTCATCATCGTTGATCAGGTAAGTGAAATATATGTGTCTATGAATTGTAAACAATTCGTTAACATATGGTTTCACTTTATTTGCAGGTCAACCGGATTGGTGTCATTATAGGCATCAGTCATGGTGGCACCAGCAGGATACCAATCGTGAACGAATCTGGAGGCATCATCGGAGGCGTCCAGGCAGTGGCAGGTCATCATAGTTGAGCAGGTAAGTGAAATATATGTGTCTGTGAATTGTAAACAATTCATCAACATATCATCATAGTCATCAGTCATGGTGGCACCAGCAGGATACCAATCGTGGACGAATCTGGAGGCATCATCGGAGGCATCCAGGCAGTGGCAAGTCATCGTCGTTGAGCAGGTAAGTGAAATATATGTGTCTATGAATTGTAAGCCATTCGTCAACATATGGTTTCACTTTATTTGCAGGTCAACCGGATTGGTGTCATCATAGGCATCAGTCATGGTGGCACAAGCAGGCGACCAATCGTGGACGAATCTGGAGGCATCATAGGAGGCATCCAGGCAGTGGCAGGTCATCGTCGTTGAGCAGGTAAGTGAAATATATGTGTCTATGAATTGTAAACAATTCGTCAACATATGGTTTCACTTTATTTGCAGGTCAACCGGATTGGTGTCCTCATAGGCATCAGTTATGGTGGCACCAGCAGGGTACCGGTAAGTGAAATATATGTGTCTGTGAATTGTAAACAATTCATCAACATATGCTTTCACTTTATTTGCAGGTCAACCGGATTGGTGTCATTATAGGCATCAGTCATGGTGGCACCAGCAGGATACCAATCGTGGACGAATCTGGAGGCATCATAGGAGGCATCCAGGCAGTGGCAGGTCATCGTCGTTGAGCAGGTAAGTGAAATATATGTGTCTATGAATTGTAAGCCATTCGTCAACATATGGTTTCACTTTATTTGCAGGTCAACCGGATTGGTGTCATCATAGGCATCAGTCATGGTGGCACAAGCAGGCGACCAATCGTGGACGAATCTGGAGGCATCATAGGAGGCATCCAGGCAGTGGCAGGTCATCGTCGTTGAGCAGGTAAGTGAAATATATGTGTCTATGAATTGTAAACAATTCGTCAACATATGGTTTCACTTTATTTGCAGGTCAACCGGATTGGTGTCATCATAGGCATCAGTCATGGTGGCACCAGTAGGGTACCAATCGTGGACGAATCTGAAGGCATCATCGGAGTCATCCAGGTAGTGGCAGGTCATCATCGTTGAGCAGGTAAGTGAATTATATGTGTCTATGAATTGTAAACAATTCGTTAACATATGCTTTCACTTTATTTTCCAGTCAACCGGATTGGTGTCATCATAGTCATCAGTCATGGCTGCACCACCAGGGTACCGGTAGGTGAAATATATGTGTCTGTGAATTATAAACAATTCGTTAACATATGCTTTCACTTTATTTGCAGGTCATCCGGTTTGGTGTTATCATAGGCATCAGTCATGGTGGCACCAGCATGTTACCAATCGTGGACGAATCTGGAGGCATCATAGAAGTCATCCAGGCAGTGGCAGGTCATCGTCGTTGAGCAGGTAAGTGAATTATATGTGTCTATGAGTTGTAAACAATTCGTCAACATATGCTTTCACTTTATTTGCAGGTCACTTTATTTGCAGGATTGGTGTCATCATAGTCATCAGTCATGGTGGCACCAGCAGGGGACCAATCGTGGACGAATTTGGAGGCATCCTAGGAGGCATCCAGGCAGTGGCAGTTTATCAGCGTTGAGCAGGTAAGTGAATTATATGTGTCTGTGAATTGTAAACAATTCGTCAACATATGCTTTCACTTTATTTGCAGGTCAACCGGATTGATGTCATCATAGGCATCAGTCATGGTGGCACCAGCAGGGTACCGGTAAGTGAAATATATGTGTCTGTGAATTGTAAACAATTCATGAACATATGCTTTCACTTTATTTGCAGGTCAACCGGATTGGTGTCATTATAGGCATCAGTCATGGTGGCACCAGCAGGATACCAATCGTGGACGAATCTGGAGGCATCATCGGATGCATCCAGGCAGTGGCAGTTTATCATCGTTGAGCAGGTAAGTGAAATATATGTGTCTGTGAATTGTAAACAATTCGTCAACATATGCTTTCACTTTATTTGCAGGTCAACCGGATTGGTGTCATCATAGGCATCAGTCATGGTGGCACCAGCAGGATACCAATCGTGGACGAATCTGGAGGCATCATCGGAGGCATCCAGGCAGTGGCAAGTCATCATCGTTGAGCAGGTAAGTGAATTATATGTGTCTATGAATTGTAAACAATTCGTCAACATATGCTTTCACTTTATTTGCAGGTCATCCGGTTTGGTGTCATCATAGTCATCAGTCATGGTGGCACCAGTAGGGTACCAATCGTGGACGAATCTGAAGGCATCATCGGAGGCATCCAGGCAGTGGCAAGTCATCATCGTTGAGCAGGTAAGTGAATTATATGTGTCTATGAATTGTAAACAATTCGTCAACATATGCTTTCACTTTATTTGCAGGTCATCCGGTTTGGTGTCATCATAGTCATCAGTCATGGTGGCACCAGTAGGGTACCAATCGTGGACGAATCTGAAGGCATCATCGGAGGCATCCAGGCAGTGGCAAGTCATCATCGTTGAGCAGGTAAGTGAATTATATGTGTCTATGAATTGTAAACAATTCGTCAACATATGCTTTCACTTTATTTGCAGGTCAACCGGATTGGTGTCATCATAGTCATCAGTCATGGTGGCACCAGCAGGGGACCAATCGTGGACGAATTTGGAGGCATCCTAGGAGGCATCCAGGCAGTGGCAGGTCATCGTCGTTGAGCAGGTAAGCGAATTATATGTGTCTATGAATTGTAAACAATTCGTCAACATATGCTTTCACTTTATTTGCAGGTCATCTGGTTTGGTGTCATCATAGGCATCAGTCATGGTGGCACCAGCAGGGTACCAATCGTGGACGAATCTGGAGGCATCATCGGAGGTATCCAGGCAGTGGCAGTTCATCATCGTTGAGCAGGTAAGTGAATTATATGTGTCTGTGAATTGTAAACAATTCGTCAACACATGCTTTCACTTTATTTGCAGGTCATCTGGATTGGTGTCATCATAGGCATCAGTCATTGTGGCACCAGCAGGATACCAATCGTGGACGAATCTGGAGGCATCATCGGATGCATCCAGGCAGTGGCAGGTTATCATCGTTGAGCAGGTAAGTGAAATATATGTGTCTGTGAATTGTTAACAATTCGTCAACATATGGTTTCACTTTATTTGCAGGTCATCCGGATTGGTGTCATCATAGGCATCAGTTATGCTGGCACCAGCAGGATACCAATCGTAGACGAATCTGGAGGCATCCAGGCAGTGACAGGTCATCATAGTTGAGCAGGTAAGTAAAATATATGTGTCTGTGAATTGTAAACAATTCATCAACATATGCTTTCACTTTATTTGCAGGTCATCCGGATTGGTGTCATCATAGGCATCAGTCATGGTGGCACCAGCAGGATACCAATCGTGGACGAATCTGGAGGCATCATCGGATGCATCCAGGCAGTGGCAGGTTATCATCGTTGAGCAGGTAAGTGAAATATATGTGTCTGTGAATTGTAAACAATTCGTCAACATATGGTTTCACTTTATTTGCAGGTCATCCGGATTGGTGTCATCATAGGCATCAGTCATGGTGGCACCAGCAGGGGACCAATCGTGGACGAATCTGGAGGCATCATAGGAGGCATCCAGGCAGTGCCAGGTCATCATCGTTGATCAGGTAAGTGAAATATATGTGTCTATGAATTGTAAACAATTCGTTAACATATGGTTTCACTTTATTTGCAGGTCAACCGGATTGGTGTCATTATAGGCATCAGTCATGGTGGCACCAGCAGGATACCAATCGTGAACGAATCTGGAGGCATCATCGGAGGCGTCCAGGCAGTGGCAGGTTATCATCGTTGAGCAGGTAAGTGAAATATATGTGTCTGTGAATTGTAAACAATTCGTCAACATATGCTTTCACTTTATTTGCAGGTCATCCGGTTTGGTGTCATCATAGGCATCAGTCATGGTGGCACCAGTAGGGTAGTGAATTATATGTGTCTGTGAATTGTAAACAATTCGTCAACATATGCTTTCACTTTATTTGCAGGTCAACCGGATTGATGTCATCATAGGCATCAGTCATGGTGGCACCAGCAGGGTACCGGTAAGTGAAATATATGTGTCTGTGAATTGTAAACAATTCATGAATATATGCTTTCACTTTATTTGCAGGTCAACCGGATTGGTGTCATTATAGGCATCAGTCATGGTGGCACCAGCAGGATACCAATCGTGGACGAATCTGGAGGCATCATCGGATGCATCCAGGCAGTGGCAGTTTATCATCGTTGAGCAGGTAAGTGAAATATATGTGTCTGTGAATTGTAAACAATTCGTCAACATATGCTTTCACTTTATTTGCAGGTCAACCGGATTGGTGTCATCATAGGCATCAGTCATGGTGGCACCAGCAGGATACCAATCGTGGACGAATCTGGAGGCATCATCGGAGGCATCCAGGCAGTGGCAAGTCATCATCGTTGAGCAGGTAAGTGAAATATATGTGTCTGTGAATTGTAAACAATTCGTCAACATATGCTTTCACTTTATTTGCAGGTCAACCGGTTTGGTGTCATCATAGGCATCAGTCATGGTGGCACCAGCAGTATACCAATCGTGGACGAATCTGGAGGCATCATCGGATGCATCCAGGCAGTGGCAAGTCATCATCGTTGAGCAGGTAAGTGAAATATATGTGTCTGTGAATTGTAAACAATTCGTCAACATATGCTTTCACTTTATTTGCAGGTCATCCGGTTTGGTGTCATCATAGGCATCAGTCATGGTGGCACCAGTAGGGTACCAATCGTGGACGAATCTGAAGGCATCATCGGAGGCATCCAGGCAGTGGCAAGTCATCATCGTTGAGCAGGTAAGTGAATTATATGTGTCTATGAATTGTAAACAATTCGTCAACATATGCTTTCACTTTATTTGCAGGTCATCCGGTTTGGTGTCATCATAGGCATCAGTCATGGTGGCACCAGTAGGGTACCAATCGTGGACGAATCTGAAGGCATCATCGGAGGCATCCAGGCAGTGGCAAGTCATCATCGTTGAGCAGGTAAGTGCAATATATGTGTCTGTGAATTGTAAACAATTCGTCAACATATGCTTTCACTTTATTTGCAGGTCATCCGGTTTGGTGTCATCATAGTCATCAGTCATGGTGGCACCAGCAGGGGACCAATCGTGGACGAATTTGGAGGCATCCTAGGAGGCATCCAGGCAGTGGCAGGTCATCGTCGTTGAGCAGGTAAGCGAATTATATGTGTCTATGAATTGTAAACAATTCGTCAACATATGCTTTCACTTTATTTGCAGGTCATCTGGTTTGGTGTCATCATAGGCATCAGTCATGGTGGCACCAGCAGGATACCAATCGTGGACGAATCTGGAGGCATCATCGGATGCATCCAGGCAGTGGCAGGTTATCATCGTTGAGCAGGTAAGTGAAATATATGTGTCTGTGAATTGTAAACAATTCGTCAATATATGCTTTCACTTTATTTGCAGGTCATCCGGTTTGGTGTCATCATAGGCATCAGTCATGGTGGCACCAGTAGGGTACCAATCGTGGACGAATCTGAAGTCATCATCGGAGTCATCCAGGTAGTGGCAGGTCATCATCGTAGAGCAGGTAAGTGAATTATATGTGTCTATGAATTGTAAACAATTCGTTAACATATGCTTTCACTTTATTTTCCAGTCAACCGGATTGGTGTCATCATAGTCATCAGTCATGGCTGCACCACCAGGGTACCGGTAGGTGAAATATATGTGTCTGTGAATTATAAACAATTCGTTAACATATGCTTTCACTTTATTTGCAGGTCATCCGGTTTGGTGTTATCATAGGCATCAGTCATGGTGGCACCAGCATGTTACCAATCGTGGACGAATCTGGAGGCATCATCGGAGGTATCCAGGCAGTGGCAGTTCATCATCGTTGAGCAGGTAAGTGAATTATATGTGTCTGTGAATTGTAAACAATTCGTCAACACATGCTTTCACTTTATTTGCAGGTCATCTGGATTGGTGTCATCATAGGCATCAGTCATTGTGGCACCAGCAGGATACCAATCGTGGACGAATCTGGAGGCATCATCGGATGCATCCAGGCAGTGGCAGGTTATCATCGTTGAGCAGGTAAGTGAAATATATGTGTCTGTGAATTGTTAACAATTCGTCAACATATGGTTTCACTTTATTTGCAGGTCATCCGGATTGGTGTCATCATAGGCATCAGTTATGCTGGCACCAGCAGGATACCAATCGTAGACGAATCTGGAGGCATCCAGGCAGTGACAGGTCATCATAGTTGAGCAGGTAAGTAAAATATATGTGTCTGTGAATTGTAAACAATTCATCAACATATGCTTTCACTTTATTTGCAGGTCATCCGGATTGGTGTTATCATAGGCATCAGTCATGGTGGGACCAGCAGGATACCAATCGTGGACGAATCTGGAGGCATCCAGGCAGTGCCAGGTCATCATCGTTGATCAGGTAAGTGAAATATATGTGTCTATGAATTGTAAGCCATTCGTCAACATATGGTTTCACTTTATTTGCAGGTCAACCGGATTGGTGTCATCATAGGCATCAGTCATGGTGGCACAAGCAGGCGACCAATCGTGGACGAATCTGGAGGCATCATAGGAGGCATCCAGGCAGTGGCAGGTCATCGTCGTTGAGCAGGTAAGTGAAATATATGTGTCTATGAATTGTAAACAATTCGTCAACATATGGTTTCACTTTATTTGCAGGTCAACCGTATTGGTGTCCTCATAGGCATCAGTTATGGTGGCACCAGCAGGGTACCGGTAAGTGAAATATATGTGTCTGTGAATTGTAAACAATTCATCAACATATGCTTTCACTTTATTTGCAGGTCAACCGGATTGGTGTCATCATAGGCATCAGTCATGGTGGCACCAGCAGGATACCAATCGTGGACGAATCTGGAGGCATCATCGGATGCATCCAGGCAGTGGCAGGTTATCATCGTTGAGCAGGTAAGTGAAATATATGTGTCTGTGAATTGTAAACAATTCGTCAACATTTGCTTTCACTTTATTTGCAGGTCATACGGTTTGGTGTCATCATAGGCATCAGTCATGGTGGCACCAGTAGGGTACCAATCGTGGACGAATCTGAAGGCATCATCGGAGTCATCCAGGTAGTGGCAGGTCATCATCGTTGAGCAGGTAAGTGAATTATATGTGTCTATGAATTGTAAACAATTCGTTAACATATGCTTTCACTTTATTTTCCAGTCAACCGGATTGGTGTCATCATAGTCATCAGTCATGGCTGCACCACCAGGGTACCGGTAGGTGAAATATATGTGTCTGTGAATTATAAACAATTCGTTAACATATGCTTTCACTTTATTTGCAGGTCATCCTGTTTGGTGTTATCATAGGCATCAGTCATGGTGGCACCAGCATGTTACCAATCGTGGACGAATTTGGAGGCATCATAGGAGTCATCCAGGCACTGGCAGGTCATCATAGTTGAGCAGGTTAGTGAAGTATATGTGTCTATGAGTTGTAAACAATTCGTCAACATATGCTTTCACTTTATTTGCAGGTCACTTTATTTGCAGGATTGGTGTTATCATATGCATCAGTCATGGTGGAACCAGCAGGATACCAATCGTGGACGAATCTGGAGGCATCATAGGAGGCATCCAGGCAGTGGCAGGTCATCATAGTTGAGCAGGTAAGTGAAATATATGTGCCTGTCAATTGTAAACAATTCGTCAACATATGCTTCCACTTTATTTGCAGGTCATCCGGATTGGTGTCATCATAGGCATCAGTCATTGTGGCACCAGCAGGTTACCAATCGTGGACGAATATGGAGGCATCATAGGAGTCATCCATGCACTGGCAGGTCATCATAGTTGAGCAGGTAAGTGAATTATATGTGTCTATGAATTGTAAACAATTCGTCAACATATGCTTTCACTTTATTTGCAGGTCATCCGGTTTGGTGTCATCATAGGCATCAGTCATGGTGGCACCAGCAGGGTACCAATCGTGGACGAATCTGGAGGCATCATAGGGGGCATCCAGGCATGGCACGTAAGTGAGATATATGTGTCTATGAATTGTAAATAATTCGTCAACATATGCTTTGACTTTATTTGCAGGTCATCCGGTTTGGTGTCATCATAGGCATCAGTCATGGTGGCACCAGCAGGGTACCGGTAAGTGAAATATATGTGTCTGTGAATTGTAAACAATTCATGAATATATGCTTTCACTTTATTTGCAGGTCAACCGGATTGGTGTCATTATAGGCATCAGTCATGGTGGCACCAGCAGGATACCAATCGTGGACGAATCTGGAGGCATCATCGGATGCATCCAGGCAGTGGCAGTTTATCATCGTTGAGCAGGTAAGTGAAATATATGTGTCTGTGAATTGTAAACAATTCGTCAACATATGCTTTCACTTTATTTGCAGGTCAACCGGATTGGTGTCATCATAGGCATCAGTCATGGTGGCACCAGCAGGATACCAATCGTGGACGAATCTGGAGGCATCATCGGAGGCATCCAGGCAGTGGCAAGTCATCATCGTTGAGCAGGTAAGTGAAATATATGTGTCTGTGAATTGTAAACAATTCGTCAACATATGCTTTCACTTTATTTGCAGGTCAACCGGTTTGGTGTCATCATAGGCATCAGTCATGGTGGCACCAGCAGTATACCAATCGTGGACGAATCTGGAGGCATCATCGGATGCATCCAGGCAGTGGCAAGTCATCATCGTTGAGCAGGTAAGTGAAATATATGTGTCTGTGAATTGTAAACAATTCGTCAACATATGCTTTCACTTTATTTGCAGGTCATCCGGTTTGGTGTCATCATAGGCATCAGTCATGGTGGCACCAGTAGGGTACCAATCGTGGACGAATCTGAAGGCATCATCGGAGGCATCCAGGCAGTGGCAAGTTATCATCGTTGAGCAGGTAAGTGAATTATATGTGTCTATGAATTGTAAACAATTCGTCAACATATGCTTTCACTTTATTTGCAGGTCATCCGGTTTGGTGTCATCATAGGCATCAGTCATGGTGGCACCAGTAGGGTACCAATCGTGGACGAATCTGAAGGCATCATCGGAGGCATCCAGGCAGTGGCAAGTCATCATCGTTGAGCAGGTAAGTGCAATATATGTGTCTGTGAATTGTAAACAATTCGTCAACATATGCTTTCACTTTATTTGCAGGTCATCCGGTTTGGTGTCATCATAGTCATCAGTCATGGTGGCACCAGCAGGGGACCAATCGTGGACGAATTTGGAGGCATCCTAGGAGGCATCCAGGCAGTGGCAGGTCATCGTCGTTGAGCAGGTAAGCGAATTATATGTGTCTATGAATTGTAAACAATTCGTCAACATATGCTTTCACTTTATTTGCAGGTCATCTGGTTTGGTGTCATCATAGGCATCAGTCATGGTGGCACCAGCAGGATACCAATCGTGGACGAATCTGGAGGCATCATCGGATGCATCCAGGCAGTGGCAGGTTATCATCGTTGAGCAGGTAAGTGAAATATATGTGTCTGTGAATTGTAAACAATTCGTCAATATATGCTTTCACTTTATTTGCAGGTCATCCGGTTTGGTGTCATCATAGGCATCAGTCATGGTGGCACCAGTAGGGTACCAATCGTGGACGAATCTGAAGTCATCATCGGAGTCATCCAGGTAGTGGCAGGTCATCATCGTAGAGCAGGTAAGTGAATTATATGTGTCTATGAATTGTAAACAATTCGTTAACATATGCTTTCACTTTATTTTCCAGTCAACCGGATTGGTGTCATCATAGTCATCAGTCATGGCTGCACCACCAGGGTACCGGTAGGTGAAATATATGTGTCTGTGAATTATAAACAATTCGTTAACATATGCTTTCACTTTATTTGCAGGTCATCCGGTTTGGTGTTATCATAGGCATCAGTCATGGTGGCACCAGCATGTTACCAATCGTGGACGAATCTGGAGGCATCATCGGAGGTATCCAGGCAGTGGCAGTTCATCATCGTTGAGCAGGTAAGTGAATTATATGTGTCTGTGAATTGTAAACAATTCGTCAACACATGCTTTCACTTTATTTGCAGGTCATCTGGATTGGTGTCATCATAGGCATCAGTCATTGTGGCACCAGCAGGATACCAATCGTGGACGAATCTGGAGGCATCATCGGATGCATCCAGGCAGTGGCAGGTTATCATCGTTGAGCAGGTAAGTGAAATATATGTGTCTGTGAATTGTTAACAATTCGTCAACATATGGTTTCACTTTATTTGCAGGTCATCCGGATTGGTGTCATCATAGGCATCAGTTATGCTGGCACCAGCAGGATACCAATCGTAGACGAATCTGGAGGCATCCAGGCAGTGACAGGTCATCATAGTTGAGCAGGTAAGTAAAATATATGTGTCTGTGAATTGTAAACAATTCATCAACATATGCTTTCACTTTATTTGCAGGTCATCCGGATTGGTGTTATCATAGGCATCAGTCATGGTGGCACCAGCAGGATACCAATCGTGGACGAATCTGGAGGCATCCAGGCAGTGCCAGGTCATCATCGTTGATCAGGTAAGTGAAATATATGTGTCTATGAATTGTAAGCCATTCGTCAACATATGGTTTCACTTTATTTGCAGGTCAACCGGATTGGTGTCATCATAGGCATCAGTCATGGTGGCACAAGCAGGCGACCAATCGTGGACGAATCTGGAGGCATCATAGGAGGCATCCAGGCAGTGGCAGGTCATCGTCGTTGAGCAGGTAAGTGAAATATATGTGTCTATGAATTGTAAACAATTCGTCAACATATGGTTTCACTTTATTTGCAGGTCAACCGTATTGGTGTCCTCATAGGCATCAGTTATGGTGGCACCAGCAGGGTACCGGTAAGTGAAATATATGTGTCTGTGAATTGTAAACAATTCATCAACATATGCTTTCACTTTATTTGCAGGTCAACCGGATTGGTGTCATCATAGGCATCAGTCATGGTGGCACCAGCAGGATACCAATCGTGGACGAATCTGGAGGCATCATCGGATGCATCCAGGCAGTGGCAGGTTATCATCGTTGAGCAGGTAAGTGAAATATATGTGTCTGTGAATTGTAAACAATTCGTCAACATTTGCTTTCACTTTATTTGCAGGTCATACGGTTTGGTGTCATCATAGGCATCAGTCATGGTGGCACCAGTAGGGTACCAATCGTGGACGAATCTGAAGGCATCATCGGAGTCATCCAGGTAGTGGCAGGTCATCATCGTTGAGCAGGTAAGTGAATTATATGTGTCTATGAATTGTAAACAATTCGTTAACATATGCTTTCACTTTATTTTCCAGTCAACCGGATTGGTGTCATCATAGTCATCAGTCATGGCTGCACCACCAGGGTACCGGTAGGTGAAATATATGTGTCTGTGTATTATAAACAATTCGTTAACATATGCTTTCACTTTATTTGCAGGTCATCCGGTTTGGTGTTATCATAGGCATCAGTCATGGTGGCACCAGCATGTTACCAATCGTGGACGAATTTGGAGGCATCATAGGAGTCATCCAGGCACTGGCAGGTCATCATAGTTGAGCAGGTTAGTGAAGTATATGTGTCTATGAGTTGTAAACAATTCGTCAACATATGCTTTCACTTTATTTGCAGGTCACTTTATTTGCAGGATTGGTGTTATCATATGCATCAGTCATGGTGGAACCAGCAGGATACCAATCGTGGACGAATCTGGAGGCATCATAGGAGGCATCCAGGCAGTGGCAGGTCATCATAGTTGAGCAGGTAAGTGAAATATATGTGCCTGTCAATTGTAAACAATTCGTCAACATATGCTTCCACTTTATTTGCAGGTCATCCGGATTGGTGTCATCATAGGCATCAGTCATTGTGGCACCAGCAGGTTACCAATCGTGGACGAATATGGAGGCATCATAGGAGTCATCCATGCACTGGCAGGTCATCATAGTTGAGCAGGTAAGTGAATTATATGTGTCTATGAATTGTAAACAATTCGTCAACATATGCTTTCACTTTATTTGCAGGTCATCCGGTTTGGTGTCATCATAGGCATCAGTCATGGTGGCACCAGCAGGGTACCAATCGTGGACGAATCTGGAGGCATCATAGGGGGCATCCAGGCATGGCACGTAAGTGAGATATATGTGTCTATGAATTGTAAATAATTCGTCAACATATGCTTTGACTTTATTTGCAGGTCATCCGGTTTGGTGTCATCATAGGCATCAGTCATGGTGGCACCAGCAGGTTACCAATCGTAGACGAATCTGGAGGCATCATAGGAGTCATCCAGGCACTGGCAGGTCATCATAGTTGAGCAGGTAAGTCAATTATATGTGTCTATGAATTGTAAACAATTCGTCAACATATGCTTTCACTTTATTTGCAGGTCAACCGGATTGGTGTCATCATAGGCATCAGTCATTGTGGCACCAGCAGGATACCAATCGTGGACGAATCTGGAGCCATCATAGGAGGCATCCAGGCATGGCAGGTAAGTGAGATATATGTGTCTATGAATTGTAAACAATTCGTCAACATATGCTTTGACTTTATTTGCAGGTCAACCGGATTGGTGTCATCATAGTCATCAGTCATGGCTGCACCAGCAGGGTACCGGTAAGTGAAATATATGTGTCTGTGAATTATAAACAATTCGTTAACACATGCTTTCGCTTTATTTGCAGGTCATCCGGGATTAGCGTCGTCATAGGCATCAGTCATGGTGGCACCAGCAGGTTACCAATCGTGGACGAATCTGGAGGCATCATAGGAGTCATCCAGGCACTGGCAGGTCATCATAGTTGAGCAGGTAAGTCAATTATATGTGTCTATGAATTGTAAACAATTCGTCAACATATGCTTTCACTTTATTTGCAGGTCAACCGGATTGGTGTCATCATAGGCATCAGTCATGGTGGAACCAGCAGGATATCAATCGTGGACGAATCTGGAGGCATCATAGGAGGCATCCAGGCAGTGGCAGTTCATCGTCGTTGAGCAGGTAAGTGAAATATATGTGTCTATGAATTGTAAACAATTCGTCAACATGTGCTTTCACTTTATTTGCAGGTCATCCGGATTGGTGTCATCATAGGCATCAGTCATGGTGGCACCAGCAGGATACCAATCGTGGACGAATCTGGAGGCATCATAGGAGGCATCCAGGCAGTGGCAGATCATCATCGTTGAGCAGGTAAGTGAAATATATGTGTCTATGAATTGTAAACAATTCGTTAACATATGCTTTGACTTTATTTCCAGGTCAACCGGATTGGTGTCATCATAGTCATCAGTCATGGCTGCACCAGCAGGGTACCGGTAAGTGAAATATATGTGTCTGTGAATTATAAACAATTCGTTAACATATGCTTTCACTTTATTTGCAGGTCATCCGGATTGGTGTCATCATAGGCATCAGTCATGGTGGCACCAGCAGGATACCAATCGTGGACGAATCTGGAGGCATCATAGGAGGCATCCAGGCAGTGGCAGTTCATCGTCGTTGAGCAGGTAAGTGAAATATATGTGTCTGTGAATTGTAAACAATTCGTCAACATATGGTTTCACTTTATTTGCAGGTCATCCGGATGTGTGTCATCATAGGCATCAGTCATGGTGGCACCAGCAGGGGACCAATCGTGGACGAATCTGGAGGCATCATAGGAGGCATCCAGGCAGTGCCAGGTCATCATCGTTGATCAGGTAAGTGAAATATATGTGTCTATGAATTGTAAACAATTCGTTAACATATGGTTTCACTTTATTTGCAGGTCAACCGGATTGGTGTCATTATAGGCATCAGTCATGGTGGCACCAGCAGGATACCAATCGTGAACGAATCTGGAGGCATCATCGGAGGCATCCAGGCAGTGGCAAGTCATCGTCGTTGAGCAGGTAAGTGAAATATATGTGTCTATGAATTGTAAGCCATTCGTCAACATATGGTTTCACTTTATTTGCAGGTCAACCGGATTGGTGTCATCATAAGCATCAGTCATGGTGGAACCAGCAGGATACCAATCGTGGACGAATCTGGAGGCATCATAGGAGGCATCCAGGCAGTGCCAGGTCATCATAGTTGAGCAGGTAAGTGAAATATATGTGTCTGTGAATTGTAAACAATTCATCAACATATCATCATAGTCATCAGTCATGGTGGCACCAGCAGAATACCAATCGTGGACGAATCTGGAGGCATCATCGGAGGCATCCAGGCAGTGGCAAGTCATCGTCGTTGAGCAGGTAAGTGAAATATATGTGTCTATGAATTGTAAGCCATTCGTCAACATATGGTTTCACTTTATTTGCAGGTCAACCGGATTGGTGTCATCATAGGCATCAGTCATGGTGGCACAAGCAGGCGACCAATCGTGGACGAATCTGGAGGCATCATAGGAGGCATCCAGGCAGTGGCAGGTCATCGTCGTTGAGCAGGTAAGTGAAATATATGTGTCTATGAATTGTAAACAATTCGTCAACATATGGTTTCACTTTATTTGCAGGTCAACCGTATTGGTGTCCTCATAGGCATCAGTTATGGTGGCACCAGCAGGGTACCGGTAAGTGAAATATATGTGTCTGTGAATTGTAAACAATTCATCAACATATGCTTTCACTTTATTTGCAGGTCATCCGGTTTGGTGTTATCATAGGCATCAGTCATGGTGGCACCAGCATGTTACCAATCGTGGACGAATCTGGAGGCATCATAGGAGGCATCCAGGCAGTGGCAGGTCATCATAGTTGAGCAGGTAAGTGAAATATATGTGCCTGTGAATTGTAAACAATTCGTCAACATATGCTTCCACTTTATTTGCAGGTCATCCGGATTGGTGTCATCATAGGCATCAGTCATTGTGGCACCAGCATGTTACCAATCGTGGACGAATTTGGAGGCATCATAGGAGTCATCCAGGCACTGGCAGGTCATCATAGTTGAGCAGGTAAGTGAAGTATATGTGTCTATGAGTTGTAAACAATTCGTCAACATATGCTTTCACTTTATTTGCAGGTCACTTTATTTGCAGGATTGGTGTCATCATAGGCATCAGTCATGGTGGAAACAGCAGGATACAAATCGTGGACGAATCTGGAGGCATCATAGGAGGCATCCAGGCAGTGGCAGGTCATCATAGTTGAGCAGGTAAGTGAAATATATGTGCCTGTGAATTGTAAACAATTCGTCAACATATGCTTTCACTTTATTTGCAGGTCACTTTATTTACAGGATTGGTGTTATCATATGCATCAGTCATGGTGGAACCAGCAGGATACCAATCGTGGACGAATCTGGAGGCATCATAGGAGGCATCCAGGCAGTGGCAGGTCATCATAGTTGAGCAGGTAAGTGAAATATATGTGCCTGTCAATTGTAAACAATTCGTCAACATATGCTTCCACTTTATTTGCAGGTCATCCGGATTGGTGTCATCATAGGCATCAGTCATTGTGGCACCAGCAGGTTACCAATCGTGGACGAATATGGAGGCATCATAGGAGTCATCCATGCACTGGCAGGTCATCATAGTTGAGCAGGTAAGTGAATTATATGTGTCTATGAATTGTAAACAATTCGTCAACATATGCTTTCACTTTATTTGCAGGTCATCCGGTTTGGTGTCATCATAGGCATCAGTCATGGTGGCACCAGCAGGGTACCAATCGTGGACGAATCTGGAGGCATCATAGGGGGCATCCAGGCATGGCACGTAAGTGAGATATATGTGTCTATGAATTGTAAACAATTCGTCAACATATGCTTTGACTTTATTTGCAGGTCATCCGGTTTGGTGTCATCATAGGCATCAGTCATGGTGGCACCAGCAGGATACCAATCGTGGACGAATCTGGAGGCATCATAGGAGGCATCCAGGCAGTGGCAGGTCATCATAGTTGAGCAGGTAAGTGAAATATATGTGCCTGTGAATTGTAAACAATTCGTCAACATATGCTTTCACTTTATTTGCAGGTCACTTTATTTGCAGGATTGGTGTTATCATATGCATCAGTCATGGTGGAACCAGCAGGATACCAATCGTGGACGAATCTGGAGGCATCATAGGAGGCATCCAGGCAGTGGCAGGTCATCATAGTTGAGCAGGTAAGTGAAATATATGTGCCTGTCAATTGTAAACAATTCGTCAACATATGCTTCCACTTTATTTGCAGGTCATCCGGATTGGTGTCATCATAGGCATCAGTCATTGTGGCACCAGCAGGTTACCAATCGTGGACGAATATGGAGGCATCATAGGAGTCATCCATGCACTGGCAGGTCATCATAGTTGAGCAGGTAAGTGAATTATATGTGTCTATGAATTGTAAACAATTCGTCAACATATGCTTTCACTTTATTTGCAGGTCATCCGGTTTGGTGTCATCATAGGCATCAGTCATGGTGGCACCAGCAGGGTACCAATCGTGGACGAATCTGGAGGCATCATAGGGGGCATCCAGGCATGGCACGTAAGTGAGATATATGTGTCTATGAATTGTAAACAATTCGTCAACATATGCTTTGACTTTATTTGCAGGTCATCCGGTTTGGTGTCATCATAGGCATCAGTCATGGTGGCACCAGCAGGTTACCAATCGTAGACGAATCTGGAGGCATCATAGGAGTCATCCAGGCACTGGCAGGTCATCATAGTTGAGCAGGTAAGTCAATTATATGTGTCTATGAATTGTAAAAAATTCGTCAACATATGCTTTCACTTTATTTGCAGGTCAACCGGATTGGTGTCATCATAGGCATCAGTCATGGTGGAACCAGCAGGATACCAATCGTGGACGAATCTGGAGCCATCATAGGAGGCATCCAGGCATGGCAGGTAAGTGAGATATATGTGTCTATGAATTGTAAACAATTCGTCAACATATGCTTTGACTTTATTTGCAGGTCAACCGGATTGGTGTCATCATAGTCATCAGTCATGGCTGCACCAGCAGGGTACCGGTAAGTGAAATATATGTGTCTGTGAATTATAAACAATTCGTTAACACATGCTTTCGCTTTATTTGCAGGTCATCCGGGATTAGCGTCGTCATAGGCATCAGTCATGGTGGCACCAGCAGGTTACCAATCGTGGACGAATCTGGAGGCATCATAGGAGTCATCCAGGCACTGGCAGGTCATCATAGTTGAGCAGGTAAGTCAATTATATGTGTCTATGAATTGTAAACAATTCGTCAACATATGCTTTCACTTTATTTGCAGGTCAACCGGATTGGTGTCATCATAGGCATCAGTCATGGTGGAACCAGCAGGATACCAATCGTGGACGAATCTGGAGGCATCATAGGAGGCATCCAGGCAGTGGCAGTTCATCGTCGTTGAGCAGGTAAGTGAAATATATGTGTCTATGAATTGTAAACAATTCGTCAACATGTGCTTTCACTTTATTTGCAGGTCATCCGGATTGGTGTCATCATAGGCATCAGTCATGGTGGCACCAGCAGGATACCAATCGTGGACGAATCTGGAGGCATCATAGGAGGCATCCAGGCAGTGGCAGATCATCATCGTTGAGCAGGTAAGTGAAATATATGTGTCTATGAATTGTAAACAATTCGTTAACATATGCTTTGACTTTATTTCCAGGTCAACCGGATTGGTGTCATCATAGTCATCAGTCATGGCTGCACCAGCAGGGTACCGGTAAGTGAAATATATGTGTCTGTGAATTATAAACAATTCGTTAACTTATGCTTTCACTTTGTTTGCAGGTCATCCGGTTTTGTGTCATCATAGTCATCAGTCATGGTGGCACCAGCAGGTTACCAATCGTGGACGAATCTGGAGGCATCATAGGAGTCATCCAGGCACTGGCAGGTCATCATAGTTGAGCCGGTAAGTGAATTATATGTGTCTATGAATTGTAAACAATTCGTCAACATATGCTTTCACTTTATTTGCAGGTCAACCGGATTGGTGTCATCATAGGCATCAGTCATGGTGGAACCAGCAGGATACCAATCGTGGACGAATCTGGAGGCATCATGAGAGGCATCCAGGCAGTGGCAGTTCATCGTCGTTGAGCAGGTAAGTGAAATATATGTGTCTGTGAATTGTAACCAATTCGTCAACATATGGTTTCACTTTATTTGCAGGTCATCCGGATTGGTGTCATCATAGGCATCAGTCATGGTGGCACCAGCAGGGGACCAATCGTGGACGAATCTGGAGGCATCATAGGAGGCATCCAGGCAGTGGCAGATCATCATCGTTGAGCAGGTAAGTGAAATATATGTGTCTATGAATTGTAAACAATTCGTTAACATATGCTTTGACTTTATTTCCAGGTCAACCGGATTGGTGTCATCATAGTCATCAGTCATGGCTGCACCAGCAGGGTACCGGTAAGTGAAATATATGTGTCTGTGAATTATAAACAATTCGTTAACTTATGCTTTCACTTTATTTGCAGGTCATCCGGTTTTGTGTCATCATAGTCATCAGTCATGGTGGCACCAGCAGGTTACCAATCGTGGACGAATCTGGAGGCATCATAGGAGTCATCCAGGCACTGGCAGGTCATCATAGTTGAGCCGGTAAGTGAATTATATGTGTCTATGAATTGTAAACAATTCGTCAACATATGCTTTCACTTTATTTGCAGGTCAACCGGATTGGTGTCATCATAGGCATCAGTCATGGTGGAACCAGCAGGATACCAATCGTGGACGAATCTGGAGGCATCATGAGAGGCATCCAGGCAGTGGCAGTTCATCGTCGTTGAGCAGGTAAGTGAAATATATGTGTCTGTGAATTGTAACCAATTCGTCAACATATGGTTTCACTTTATTTGCAGGTCATCCGGATTGGTGTCATCATAGGCATCAGTCATGGTGGCACCAGCAGGGGACCAATCGTGGACGAATCTGGAGGCATCATAGGAGGCATCCAGGCAGTGCCAGGTCATCATCGTTGATCAGGTAAGTGAAATATATGTGTCTATGAATTGTAAACAATTCGTTAACATATGATTTCACTTTATTTGCAGGTCAACCGGATTGGTGTCATTATAGGCATCAGTCATGGTGGCACCAGCAGGATACCAATCGTGAACGAATCTGGAGGCATCATCGGAGGCGTCCAGGCAGTGGCAGGTCATCATAGTTGAGCAGGTAAGTGAAATATATGTGTCTGTGAATTGTAAACAATTCATCAACATATCATCATAGTCATCGGTCATGGTGGCACCAGCAGGATACCAATCGTGGACGAATCTGGAGGCATCATCGGAGGCATCCAGGCAGTGGCAAGTCATCGTCGTTGAGCAGGTAAGTGAAATATATGTGTCTATGAATTGTAAGCCATTCGTCAACATATGGTTTCACTTTATTTGCAGGTCAACCGGATTGGTGTCATCATAGGCATCAGTCATGGTGGCACAAGCAGGCGACCAATCGTGGACGAATCTGGAGGCATCATAGGAGGCATCCAGGCAGTGGCAGGTCATCGTCGTTGAGCAGGTAAGTGAAATATATGTGTCTATGAATTGTAAACAATTCGTCAACATATGGTTTCACTTTATTTGCAGGTCAACCGGATTGGTGTCCTCATAGGCATCAGTTATGGTGGCACCAGCAGGGTACCGGTAAGTGAAATATATGTGTCTGTGAATTGTAAACAATTCATCAACATATGCTTTCACTTTATTTGCAGGTCAACCGGATTGGTGTCATCATAGGCATCAGTCATGGTGGCACCAGCAGGATACCAATCGTGGACGAATCTGGAGGCATCATCGGATGCATCCAGGCAGTGGCAGGTTATCATCGTTGAGCAGGTAAGTGAAATATATGTGTCTGTGAATTGTAAACAATTCGTCAACATATGCTTTCACTTTATTTGCAGGTCATCCGGTTTGGTGTCATCATAGGCATCAGTCATGGTGGCACCAGTAGGGTACCAATCGTGGACGAATCTGAAGGCATCATCGGAGTCATCCAGGTAGTGGCAGGTCATCATCGTTGAGCAGGTAGTGAATTATATGTGTCTATGAATTGTAAACAATTCGTTAACATATGCTTTCACTTTATTTTCCAGTCAACCGGATTGGTGTCATCATAGTCATCAGTCATGGCTGCACCACCAGGGTACCGGTAGGTGAAATATATGTGTCTGTGAATTATAAACAATTCGTTAACATATGCTTTCACTTTATTTGCAGGTCATCCGGTTTGGTGTTATCATAGGCATCAGTCATGGTGGCACCAGCATGTTACCAATCGTGGACGAATCTGGAGGCATCATAGGAGTCATCCAGGCACTGGCAGGTCATCATAGTTGAGCAGGTAAGTGAATTATATGTGTCTATGAGTTGTAAACAATTCGTCAACATATGCTTTCACTTTATTTGCAGGTCACTTTATTTGCAGGATTGGTGTCATCATAGGCATCAGTCATGGTGGAACCAGCAGGATACCAATCGTGGACGAATCTGGAGGCATCATAGGAGGCATCCAGGCAGTGGCAGGTCATCATAGTTGAGCAGGTAAGTGAAATATATGTGCCTGTGAATTGTAAACAATTCGTCAACATATGCTTTCACTTTATTTGCAGGTCACTTTATTTGCAGGATTGGTGTTATCATATGCATCAGTCATGGTGGAACCAGCAGGATACCAATCGTGGACGAATCTGGAGGCATCATAGGAGGCATCCAGGCAGTGGCAGGTCATCATAGTTGAGCAGGTAAGTGAAATATATGTGCCTGTCAATTGTAAACAATTCGTCAACATATGCTTCCACTTTATTTGCAGGTCATCCGGATTGGTGCCATCATAGGCATCAGTCATTGTGGCACCAGCAGGTTACCAATCGTGGACGAATATGGAGGCATCATAGGAGTCATCCATGCACTGGCAGGTCATCATAGTTGAGCAGGTAAGTGAATTATATGTGTCTATGAGTTGTAAACAATTCGTCAACATATGCTTTCACTTTATTTGCAGGTCACTTTATTTGCAGGATTGGTGTCATCATAGGCATCAGTCATGGTGGAACCAGCAGGATACCAATCGTGAACGAATCTGGAGGCATCATAGGAGGCATCCAGGCAGTGGCAGGTCATCATAGTTGAGCAGGTAAGTGAAATATATGTGCCTGTCAATTGTAAACAATTCGTCAACATATGCTTCCACTTTATTTGCAGGTCATCCGGATTGGTGCCATCATAGGCATCAGTCATTGTGGCACCAGCAGGTTACCAATCGTGAACGAATCTGGAGGCATCATAGGAGGCATCCAGGCAGTGGCAGGTCATCATAGTTGAGCAGGTAAGTGAAATATATGTGCCTGTCAATTGTAAACAATTCGTCAACATATGCTTTCACTTTATTTGCAGGTCATCCGGTTTGGTGTCATCATAGGCATCAGTCATGGTGGCACCAGCAGGGTACCAATCGTGGACGAATCTGGAGGCATCATAGGGGGCATCCAGGCATGGCACGTAAGTGAGATATATGTGTCTATGAATTGTAAACAATTCGTCAACATATGCTTTCACTTTATTTGCAGGTCAACCGGATTGGTGTCATCATAGTCATCAGTCATGGCTGCACCAGCAGGGTACCGGTAAGTGAAATATATGTGTCTGTGAATTATAAACAATTCGTTAACACGTGCTTTCGCTTTATTTGCAGGTCATCCGGGATTAGCGTCGTCATAGGCATCAGTCATGGTGGCACCAGCAGGTTACCAATCGTGGACGAATCTGGAGGCATCATAGGAGTCATCCAGACACTGGCAGGTCATCATAGTTGAGCAGGTAAGTCAATTATATGTGTCTATGAATTGTAAACAATTCGTCAACATATGCTTTCACTTTATTTGCAGGTCAACCGGATTGGTGTCATCATAGGCATCAGTCATGGTGGAACCAGCAGGATACCAATCGTGGACGAATCTGGAGGCATCATAGGAGGCATCCAGGCAGTGGCAGTTCATCGTCGTTGAGCAGGTAAGTGAAATATATGTGTCTATGAATTGTAAACAATTCGTCAACATGTGCTTTGACTTTATTTGCAGGTCAACCGGATTGGTGTCATCATAGTCATCAGTCATGGCTGCACCAGCAGGGTACCGGTAAGTGAAATATATGTGTCTGTGAATTATAAACAATTCGTTAACATATGCTTTCACTTTATTTGCAGGTCATCCGGTTTTGTGTCATCATAGTCATCAGTCATGGTGGCACCAGCAGGTTACCAATCGTGGACGAATCTGGAGGCATCATAGGAGTCATCCAGGCACTGGCAGGTCATCATAGTTGAGCCGGTAAGTGAATTATATGTGTCTATGAATTGTAAACAATTCGTCAACATATGCTTTCACTTTATTTGCAGGTCAACCGGATTGGTGTCATCATAGGCATCAGTCATGGTGGAACCAGCAGGATACCAATCGTGGACGAATCTGGAGGCATCATAGGAGGCATCCAGGCAGTGGCAGTTCATCGTCGTTGAGCAGGTAAGTGAAATATATGTGTCTGTGAATTGTAACCAATTCGTCAACATATGGTTTCACTTTATTTGCAGGTCATCCGGATTGGTGTCATCATAGGCATCAGTCATGGTGGCACCAGCAGGGGACCAATCGTGGACGAATCTGGAGGCATCATAGGAGGCATCCAGGCAGTGCCAGGTCATCATCGTTGATCAGGTAAGTGAAATATATGTGTCTATGAATTGTAAACAATTCGTTAACATATGGTTTCACTTTATTTGCAGGTCAACCGGATTGGTGTCATTATAGGCATCAGTCATGGTGGCACCAGCAGGATACCAATCGCGAACGAATCTGGAGGCATCATCGGAGGCGTCCAGGCAGTGGCAGGTCATCATAGTTGAGCAGGTAAGTGAAATATATGTGTCTGTGAATTGTAAACAATTCATCAACATATCATCATAGTCATCAGTCATGGTGGCACCAGCAGGATATCAATCGTGGACGAATCTGGAGGCATCATCGGAGGCATCCAGGCAGTGGCAAGTCATCATCGTTGAGCAGGTAAGTGAAATATATGTGTCTATGAATTGTAAGCCATTCGTCAACATATGGTTTCACTTTATTTGCAGGTCAACCGGATTGGTGTCATCATAGGCATCAGTCATGGTGGCACAAGCAGGCGACCAATCGTGGACGAATCTGGAGGCATCATAGGAGGCATCCAGGCAGTGGCAGGTCATCGTCGTTGAGCAGGTAAGTGAAATATATGTGTCTATGAATTGTAAACAATTCGTCAACATATGGTTTCACTTTATTTGCAGGTCATCCGGTTTGGTGTCCTCATAGGCATCAGTTATGGTGGCACCAGCAGGGTACCGGTAAGTGAAATATATGTGTCTGTGAATTGTAAACAATTCATCAACATATGCTTTCACTTTATTTGCAGGTCATCCGGTTTGGTGTCATCATAGGCATCAGTCATGGTGGCACCAGTAGGGTACCAATCGTGGACGAATCTGAAGGCATCATCGGAGTCATCCAGGTAGTGGCAGGTCATCATCGTTGAGCAGGTAAGTGAATTATATGTGTCTATGAATTGTAAACAATTCGTCAACATATGCTTTCACTTTATTTTCCAGTCAACCGGATTGGTGTCATCATAGTCATCAGTCATGGCTGCACCACCAGGGTACCGGTAGGTGAAATATATGTGTCTGTGAATTATAAACAATTCGTTAACATATGCTTTCACTTTATTTGCAGGTCATCCGGTTTGGTGTTATCATAGGCATCAGTCATGGTGGCACCAGCATGTTACCAATCGTGGACGAATCTGGAGGCATCATAGGAGTCATCCAGGCACTGGCAGGTCATCATAGTTGAGCAGGTAAGTGAATTATATGTGTCTATGAGTTGTAAACAATTCGTCAACATATGCTTTCACTTTATTTGCAGGTCACTTTATTTGCAGGATTGGTGTCATCATAGGCATCAGTCATGGTGGAACCAGCAGGATACCAATCGTGGACGAATCTGGAGGCATCATAGGAGGCATCCAGGCAGTGGCAGGTCATCATAGTTGAGCAGGTAAGTGAAATATATGTGCCTGTCAATTGTAAACAATTCGTCAACATATGCTTCCACTTTATTTGCAGGTCATCCGGATTGGTGTCATCATAGGCATCAGTCATTGTGGCACCAGCAGGTTACCAATCGTGGACGAATATGGAGGCATCATAGGAGTCATCCATGCACTGGCAGGTCATCATAGTTGAGCAGGTAAGTGAATTATATGTGTCTATGAATTGTAAACAATTCGTCAACATATGCTTTCACTTTATTTGCAGGTCATCCGGTTTGGTGTCATCATAGGCATCAGTCATGGTGGCACCAGCAGGGTACCAATCGTGGACGAATCTGGAGGCATCATAGGGGGCATCCAGGCATGGCACGTAAGTGAGATATATGTGTCTATGAATTGTAAACAATTCGTCAACATATGCTTTGACTTTATTTGCAGGTCATCCGGTTTGGTGTCATCATAGGCATCAGTCATGGTGGCACCAGCAGGTTACCAATCGTAGACGAATCTGGAGGCATCATAGGAGTCATCCAGGCACTGGCAGGTCATCATAGTTGAGCAGGTAAGTCAATTATATGTGTCTATGAATTGTAAACAATTCGTCAACATATGCTTTCACTTTATTTGCAGGTCACTTTATTTGCAGGATTGGTGTTATCATATGCATCAGTCATGGTGGAACCAGCAGGATACCAATCGTGGACGAATCTGGAGGCATCATAGGAGGCATCCAGGCAGTGGCAGGTCATCATAGTTGAGCAGGTAAGTGAAATATATGTGCCTGTCAATTGTAAACAATTCGTCAACATATGCTTCCACTTTATTTGCAGGTCATCCGGATTGGTGTCATCATAGGCATCAGTCATTGTGGCACCAGCAGGTTACCAATCGTGGACGAATATGGAGGCATCATAGGAGTCATCCATGCACTGGCAGGTCATCATAGTTGAGCAGGTAAGTGAATTATATGTGTCTATGAATTGTAAACAATTCGTCAACATATGCTTTCACTTTATTTGCAGGTCATCCGGTTTGGTGTCATCATAGGCATCAGTCATGGTGGCACCAGCAGGGTACCAATCGTGGACGAATCTGGAGGCATCATAGGGGGCATCCAGGCATGGCACGTAAGTGAGATATATGTGTCTATGAATTGTAAACAATTCGTCAACATATGCTTTGACTTTATTTGCAGGTCATCCGGTTTGGTGTCATCATAGGCATCAGTCATGGTGGCACCAGCAGGTTACCAATCGTAGACGAATCTGGAGGCATCATAGGAGTCATCCAGGCACTGGCAGGTCATCATAGTTGAGCAGGTAAGTCAATTATATGTGTCTATGAATTGTAAACAATTCGTCAACATATGCTTTCACTTTATTAGCAGGTCAACCGGATTGGTGTCATCATAGGCATCAGTCATGGTGGAACCAGCAGGATACCAATCGTGGACGAATCTGGAGCCATCATAGGAGGCATCCAGGCATGGCAGGTAAGTGAGATATATGTGTCTATGAATTGTAAACAATTCGTCAACATATGCTTTGACTTTATTTGCAGGTCAACCGGATTGGTGTCATCATAGTCATCAGTCATGGCTGCACCAGCAGTGTACCGGTAAGTGAAATATATGTGTCTGTGAATTATAAACAATTCGTTAACACATGCTTTCGCGTTATTTGCAGGTCATCCGGGATTAGCGTCGTCATAGGCATCAGTCATGGTGGCACCAGCAGGTTACCAATCGTGGACGAATCTGGAGGCATCATAGGAGTCATCCAGGCACTGGCAGGTCATCATAGTTGAGCAGGTAAGTCAATTATATGTGTCTATGAATTGTAAACAATTCGTCAACATATGCTTTCACTTTATTTGCAGGTCAACCGGATTGGTGTCATCATAGGCATCAGTCATGGTGGAACCAGCAGGATACCAATCGTGGACGAATCTGGAGGCATCATAGGAGGCATCCAGGCAGTGGCAGTTCATCGTCGTTGAGCAGGTAAGTGAAATATATGTGTCTATGAATTGTAAACAATTCGTCAACATGTGCTTTCACTTTATTTGCAGGTCATCCGGATTGGTGTCATCATAGGCATCAGTCATGGTGGCACCAGCAGGATACCAATCGTGGACGAATCTGGAGGCATCATAGGAGGCATCCAGGCAGTGGCAGTTCATCGTCGTTGAGCAGGTAAGTGAAATATATGTGTCTATGAATTGTAAACAATTCGTCAACATGTGCTTTCACTTTATTTGCAGGTCATCCGGATTGGTGTCATCATAGCAGGATACCAATCGTGGACGAATCTGGAGGCATCATTGGAGGCATCCAGGCAGTGGCAGTTCATTGTCGTTGAGCAGGTAAGTGAAATATATGTGTCTGTGAATTGTAAACAATTCGTCAACATATGCTTTCACTTTATTTGCAGGTCATCCGGATTGGTGTCATCATAGGCATCAGTCATGGTGGCACCAGCACGATACCAATCGTGGACGAATCTGGAGGCATCCAGGCAGTGGCATGTCATCATCGTTGAGCAGGTAAGTGAATTATATGTGTCTATGAATTGTAAACAATTCGTCAACATATGATTTCACTTCATTTGCAGGTCATCCGGTTTGGTGTCATCATAGGCATCAGTCATGGTGGCACCAGTAGGGTACCAATCGTGGACGAATCTGGAGGCATCTTAGGGGGCATCCAGGCATGGCAGGTAAGTGAGATATATGTGTCTATGAATTGTAAACAATTCGCTAACACATGTCTTCGCTTTATTTGCAGGTCATCCGGGATTAGCGTCGTCATAGGCGTCATTCATGGTGGCACCAGCAGGATACCAATCGTGGACGAATATGGAGGCATCATCGGAGGCATCCAGGCCCTGGCAGGTCATCATAGTTGAGCAGGTAAGTGAATTATATGTGTCTATGAATTGTTAACAATTTGTCAACATATGCTTTCACTTTATTTGCAGGTCAACCGGATTGGTGTCATCATAGTCATCAGTCATGGCTGCACCAGCAGGATACCGGTAAGTGAAATATATGTGTCTGTGAATTATAAACAATTCGTTAACATATGCTTTCACTTTATTTGCAGGTCATCCGGTTTGGTGTCATCATAGGCATCAGTCATGGTGGCACCAGAAGGATACCAATCGTGGATGAATCTGCAGGCATCATCGGAGGCATCCAGGTACTGGCAGGTCACCGTCGTTGCACAGGTAAGTGAAATATATGTGTCTATGAATTGTAAACAATTCGTCAACATATGGTTTCACTGTATTTGCAGGTCATCCGGATTGGTGTCATCATAGGCATCAGTCATGGTGGCACCAGCAGGATACCAATCGTGAACGAATCTGGAGGCATCATCGCAGGCATCCAGGCAGTGGTAGGTCATCATCGTTGAGTAGGTAAGTGAAATATATGTGTCTGTGAATTGTAAACAATTCGTCAACATATGCTTTCACTTTATTTGCAGGTCATCCGGATTGGTGTCATCATAGGCATCAGTCATGGTGGCACCAGCAGGGGACCTATCGTGGACGAATTTGGAGGCATCCTAGGAGGCATCCATTGCAGGTCATCCGGATTGGTGTCATCATAGGCGTCATTCATGGTGGCACCAGCAGGATACCAATCGTGGACGAATATGGAGGCATCATCGGAGGCATCCAGGCCCTGGCAGGTCATCATAGTTGAGCAGGTAAGTGAATTATATGTGTCTATGAATTGTTAACAATTTGTCAACATATGCTTTCACTTTATTTGCAGGTCAACCGGATTGGTGTCATCATAGTCATCAGTCATGGCTGCACCAGCAGGATACCGGTAAGTGAAATATATGTGTCTGCGAATTATAAACAATTCGTTAACATATGCTTTCACTTTATTTGCAGGTCATCCGGTTTGGTGTCATCATAGGCATCAGTCATGGTGGCACCAGCAGGATACCTATCGTGGACGAATCTGCAGGCATCATCGGAGGCATCCAGGTAGTGGCAGGTCACCGTCGTTGCACAGGTAAGTGAAATATATGTGTCTATGAATTGTAAACAATTCGTCAACATATGGTTTCACTGTATTTGCAGGTCATCCAGATTGGTGTCATCATAGGCATCAGTCATGGCGGCACCAGCAGGGTGCCAATCGTGAACGAATCTGGAGGCATCATCGGAGGCATCCAGGCAGTGGCAGGTCATCATCGTTGAGTAGGTAAGTGAAATATATGTGTCTGCGAATTGTAAACAATTCGCTAACATATGCTCTCACTTTATTTGCTGGTCATCCGGATTGGTGTCATAATAGGCATCGGTCATGGCGGCACCAGCAGGGTGCCAATCGTGGACGAATCTGGAGGAATCATCGGAGGCATCCAGGCAGTGGCAGGTCATCGTCCTTGAGCAGGTAAGTGAAATATATGTGTCTACGAATTGTAAACAATTCGCCAACATGTGCTTTCACTTTATTTTCCAGTCAACCGGATTGGTGTCATCATAGGCATCAGTCATGGCTGCACCACCAGGGTACCTTATGGTAGGTGAAATATATGTGTCTGCGAATTATAAACAATTCGCTAACACATGCTCTCGCTTTATTTGCAGGTCATCCAGATTGGTGTCATCACAGGCATCAGTCATGGCGGCACCATCAGGACGCCAGTCGTGGACGAATCTGGAGAGCATCACAGAAGGCATCCAGGCCTGACAAGTCATCATTATTAAGCAGGTAAGTGTAATATATGTGTCTGCGAATTGTAAACAAAATGTTAACATATGCTTTCACTTTATTTTTAGGTTATAGTTGGTTATGGAGTATCCGCATCAGTCGAGAAGGCAAGAGCTCGCGCAAGCAGCTCCACTTGCTCCTCTTCTGAATAGTCGGGCAGTATGATTCTTTGAATCGCAAGTGGCTGCCCTTGTATTCTCTCAACTGCTTCCTCTCTCGTGATTCGGCCATGTCTAAGTCCTCTGCTGAGGTCGTTTATGTGTGCTTCGAAGAATCTGGGTTGAGGCCTCAGGATGCGGTCTAGCAATTCCCTGTTGTGCTGCTCGCGGATTCTCCTGTTCTTTATTCGCTCAGCTTCGTCCCACTCCAAGCGAAGCAATGTGGGGAGCGATTCCCGGATTTGCTGCGTTGTGGTCGTGGGCTGTTGTTGTTGCTGCTGTTGTCCACGTTGCGGTTGCAGCGGGCAGATGTGCTGCTGTTGTTGTTCCATGTATCGGGGTCTTTGTAGGCGGGCCGGAACATATGGGTCCAGCACCAGCTTTCGGGCTTCCTGGTTGCCGTGGGTGGCCAGTGCGTTGGCAAAGCGGCTGCTGGATAGCTGGAATGCTTCGTCCACGTCTTTAAGCGCATACTCCGCTCGTATTGCATCATTTCTCCGGTACCATGATATCTTTAGGGACTTTCGTATAATTCTGTTTTGCAGACCCTGTATTCGTTGCACCTGTGTGTCAGACACAAGGGCACCCCAGACCGGAAGTGCATAATGCCATATCGGCATAATGAGCTGCTTGATGATTAGTGCTTTGCACTTTTTCGCCAAGCGGCTGCTTTTTCCCAGCAGCCAGTCCAGTTTAGCAGCTCTAGTCCTTAGTTTTGCTCTAAGTCTAGTCACGTGAGAGGAGAACGTTAGTTTCCTATCCAGTATGACTCCCAGATAGTTGTGCGAGATTTTTGTTGGGATTGTTTGCCCGTTTAACTTGGGGGATCGTACTATTGTTCCTCCTTCCAGCCTTCTCAGGGTAAACATCACATGTCCAGATTTGGCTTCATTGACGTTGATGGCCCATTTCTTGGTCCATTTGGCAAAATGTTCAAGATATTGCTCATTACCATTGACTGCGTTACTTGGGAGTTCTGCTGCACACATTATGACTGTGTCGTCAGCATAGGTGGACAGCAGCATCGGGATCTGCCCTGTCGAGAGGAAGCGACGGTCTTGCGTGAGTGCTGGCAACGGCATGTCCGATGTGTATATGGTGTAGAGTATGGGTCCTAATACACTCCCTTGAGGTACGCCTGCTGAGGCTCTTCCCACTCTAGACTTAGTGCCGTGGCAGTTTACTGTAAATGTACGGCTGTCAAGGTAGCTTTCCATTAGATTGAACATATTTATCGGAAGCAATTTGACCAGCTTGCACAATAGTCCCTCGTGCCAGACTCTGTCAAATGCCTCCGATATATCAATGAAAACAGCTGAGCAGTAATGTCTTTGTTCGTAGGCGCGCAGAATAAACTGCGTGACGCGGGCCAATTGCTGCTCGGTGCCGTGTTCTCGCCTGAAGCCAAATTGGTGGGTTGGCACCGCCTTAGCGAAGTCTTCCACTTCAAACAGTCTGGCCATGAGCAGTCTCTCGAAGAGTTTCGAGAATCCAGGCGT
Organism: Drosophila peninsularis; assembly: GCA_035047485.1. Classification (NCBI taxonomy): domain Eukaryota; kingdom Metazoa; phylum Arthropoda; class Insecta; order Diptera; family Drosophilidae; genus Drosophila; species Drosophila peninsularis. Next base: position 684,321 of record JAWNPN010000043.1, on the reverse strand, counting down.
TAAGCTAATTGGGCGGTATGATGTCATCTCAGAGCTATGCTTACCAGTTTTGAGGATGGGCGTTATGACCGCATGCTTCCATTTTGGCGGGTAGTGGCCTGTCCTAAGCATAGCATTGTATATAGTCAGCAGATATAAAATGGCAATTTCACGAGGAGTAGTAAAATTGAACTTCGAAATAAAAACCTTAGCTTTAGTTTTGCTTTCTATAAAAGCAGACACAGATTCACATGTAGTATCTGATGAAAGCCTAGGTAAGAAAACTTGCTTTCGAGGAGCCAGAACAGATAAATAGGGTACAGTGGGGTCAAGAGCAGATGTCTGAATGTTGTTCTTAGTTTGAACTACACTCGGATTCACTTTAACTTTTTAATTAGGGGACTTTTGAGTGGCTATTATGACACTGGCAGCAGATGTTTCACCTGAGTCATCGGATATCGGAATTGATATTTCCTGACACGGTGAAGAAGGGGCAGACAAATTAGGAGATGGTAAATGAAATGAGGGACTAACAGTGATGGAGTCATCACCTGATTAAGTGGAGATTCAAAACTATATTGATTTAATATTTCTTCGCCAGCTTTCAGTTCACCTGTTAGCTCAAATATTAATTAGTTTCGAATACTGTACCCGCACTGTATTATACATCTTGGAAAAATTAAATTGTTTTTTAACTGGATTAACTGTGTTGAGAGAGCAAATCACAAACAATAACAAACGACTAAGACAGAGACCAATACATACAGCTGATACAGTAAATAGAGCGGGAGAGATACAACGATAAAAACGAACAAAAATTTCGTATGACAAAAACAAACACTAAGCTAAGCGTGAGCGATCAACAGCGAACACACTCACTAACAAGTGTCAAAATCACAAAGCAAATGAGAAACAAGTAAGAATGCTCTAGTCGAGACGGCTCGACTAGGCGATACCCTGACGGACTGGGCTATATCAACTCAGCTCATCGAGCTGATCAAGAATATATATACTTTGTATGGTCTGCGACGTCTCCTTCTGTCTGTTACATACATTTTCACAAAAACATTATACCCTGATTTCCCATTTTCAATGGGCTCAGGGTATAAAAAATACACAGAATAGATATGTATACTAAAACGAAGACGAAAATTGCAAATTTAATATAATTATCAACGCTCACAAAACTATGTAAGTGAGAAAGCAAACACAATGTTTAAAGGCACAAATCACAGCAATATAAATAACCCAACCACCTAAGGGCCACTACCGACAGATCACTCCATATCAACATTAATCACAGCACCTCTAAAAGAACTCTTTTAAGTACCAATTTGAACATATGCTGTCGAGCATAATGTTCCTCCATGGTCAGGGGCGAGGCCTTTCATGCAGCCTCTGCTGACTACGGGTTCAGCTTCCGGTCGTGATTCAACTCTACGTAGAACCATGAACTCCCACTAGGGGGTCAACCCCCAACAGCTTTGATCGGCTGATCGCTTCCCAAATTCGTTTTCCGACGGTTTCCTGGAGCTGGGTGAGCACCATCGGATATCTCATAAGAGGAAAGCCTTCCAAATTAAGGCTTTGGTGCGCTTTCGACTCATCACAAGGATTTGTCTTCCAAATAAATTAAAACAAGTAAGAATGCTCTAGTCGAGACGGCTCGACTAGGAGATACCCTGAGCCCTGCGATGTGCCGATAGTTCAAATATTCTATGCTTAGTTTACATACATATATATTGCAAGCTACACATACAAACACACAGACGCACGCTCAAGCACACGCGCTGCCAACTGCGCAGTTGACGTAGCGAAAGCGCTTGGACTGCACGAGGCTTATGTTGTGGAAATTAAATGTTTAATAACTTTTTTTCTAGCAGGACTTTTTTATTCAAACTTTCAGGGCATGATTATGTTATTCATATGTGTGTATGTGCCGAAGCACAAGTCTCTAGTATTTGAAATGCGTTTTTTGCAAATTTAGGGCGAAGGGGGCGTGGCATCCAAAATCCAAAAATTACAAAATGTCTGTATTCACAACTGGAATCTACATAGTGAATTTCAGGTCTCTAGCTCTTACGGTACGTAAATGAGACGAAAAGGTTTCGAAATTTATCGATAAAAAGAGAACGGGAAGAGTTATCGAATTTTTGAAAAAAACTCGTATAGCGTATGGTATTCAGGAGTATTCATGTAAAATTTCAGCTCTCTAGCTTCTGTGGTTTACGAGATCGCTGCGTTCACACAGACGGACGGACGGACGGACAGACGGACAGGGCTATATCAACTCAGCTCATCGAGCTGATCAAGAATATATATACTTTGTATGATCTGCGACGTCTCCTTCTGCCTGTTACATACATTTTCACAAAAACATTATACCCTGATTTCCCATTTTCAATGGGCTCAGGGTATAAAAAGATAATAAAATATTTAATCGAGACAATAAACCAATAATTGATTAATGTATATCAAAAATTCTCTTACACACAAAACCAATCTGTAATTATGAACATAATTATGAATGGCAAAAAAGTAATAAAATATATTCAGCTAAATAGCATTGTAACTTGGAACATAAATTATAAAACAAAATTATAAAACAAATAAAAAAAAATAATGTTAATCTTAATATTCAGGGTAATAAAATGATAAGAATAAATCAATGAAAACTACAAATAAATGACATAAATTACAAGCGATAACTATTTTCAATCAGAAATTGATCTTACACCATTGTATTCCCCAATAGAAATTATTTAAATCAAACCTATCAAGCATGATGACATTGTAAAAATTTTATCAAAAAACAAGTAAGAATGCTCTAGTCGAGACGGCTCGACTAGGAGATACCCTGAGCCCTGCAAAGTGCCGATACTTCAAATATTCTATGCTTAGTTTACATATACATATATTGCAAGCAACACATACACACACACAGACGCACGCTCAAGCACACGCTCTGCCAACTGCGCAGTTGACGTAGCGACAGCGCTTGGGCTGCAAGACGCTGATGTTGTCGAAATTAAATGTTTAATAACTTTTTCTAGCAGGACTTTTTTTATTCAAACTTTCAGGGCATGATTATGTTATTCATATGTGTGTATGTGCCGAAGCACAAGTCTCTAGTATTTGAAATGCGTTTTTTGCAAATTTAGGGCGAAGGGGGCGTGGCATCCAAAAACCAAAAATTACAAAATGTCTGCATTCACAACAGGAATATATATAGTGAATTTCATGTCTCTAGCTCTTACGGTACGTAAAAGAGACGAAAAGTTATCGAAATTTATCGATAAAAAGAGAACGGGAAGAGTTATCGAATTTTTGAAAAAAAACTCGTATAGCGTATGGTATTCAGGAGTATACATGTCAAATTTCAGCTCTCTAGCTTCTGTGGTTTACGAGATCGCTGCGTTCACACAGACGGACGGACGGACGGACGGACGGACGGACGGACGGACAGACGGACAGGGCTATTTCAACTCAGCTCATCGAGCTGATCAAGAATATATATACTTTGTATGGTCTGCGACGTCTCCTTCTGCCTGTTACATACATTTTCACAAAAACATTATACCCTGATTTCCCATTTTCAATGGGCTCAGGGTATAAAAAGATCCCACTCTTTGGGTTCACCAAAAAATGTGGGTAGTTGAATTTTAGGTAGCGTCGGAAGATCCTCTGTTTTTACGTCTACCTTATATGGTTTTGTATCCTGAGATACGCGCTCTAAAGTGTCTACCATATTCTGAGCATCGAATTTTAACTCATCAACATCTTCGTTTAATGAATATTTTAACGAAGTAAAATAATTTATTTTTTCTTGGATGCTACTCCAAAGAAAATTAATTTTGTTTTTTCTGATGTTACTCCATCCCAAGGTAGAATTATTCAACCCCTTTTCGGTTTCTTCTAAATATACCCTGATTTAAATTTTGTTCAAAATTGTCGGCTTGTTTCTGCATGTCGCTTTTCTCTGACATTATTACTGTCCCGGTATCAACAACCTGTTTTGAACACGTTTGTTTCAATGATACTTTTAATTTTACCTACTGTTTTTTCATATAAGTTTTTGTTGAAATCTTCATGATCTACTATTCCGATTTTTAATAGTGTCTTATGATTGCTCATAAACTTTGATCTAATGGTTTCTAATTTTTGAACCTCCTCACTACTTATTATACCAGCTTCCATTTGCTGGATTTCTGTCATCAGTGTCGACTGATTATTTAGTAACTGAATTGTCGCCTCGGACATCATTTTTATACCCTGAGCCCATTGAAAATGGGAAATCAGGGTATAATGTTTTTGTGAAAATGTATGTAACAGGCAGAAGGAGACGTCGCAGACCACACAAAGTATATATATTCTTGATCAGCTCGATGAGCTGAGTTGAAATAGCCCTGTCCGTCCGTCTGTGTGAGCGCAGCGATCTCGTAAGCCACAGAAGCTAGAGAGCTGAAATTTTACATGTATACTCCTGAATACCATACGCTATAAGAGTTTTTTTCAAAAATGCGATAACTCTTCCCGTTCTCTTTTTATCGAAAAATATCGATAACTTTTGGTCTCTTTTACGTACCGTAAGAGCTAGAGACCTGAAATTCACTATGTAGATTCCAGTTGTGAATACAGGCATTTTGTAATTTTTGGATTTTTGATGCCACGCCCCCTTCGCCCTAAATTTGCAAAAAAAAGTCCTTCTAGAAAAAAAGTTATTAAACATTTAATTTCCCATAGCGTAGGCGTCTTGCAGCCCAAGCGCAGTCGCTACGTCAACTGCGCAGTTGGCAGAGTGTGTGCTTGAGCGTGCGTCTGTGTGTGTGTATGTGTTGCTTGCAATATATGTATATGTAAACTAAGCATAGAATATTTGAAGTATTGACACTTTGCAGGGCTACCGAACTGTAGAGTCTAAGGAGCTGGTTAAAAATTCTAAGTCTCTTACCACTGGTGGGGGAGACAATAGAATGCTCGAATGACCAAAATGTAAATAATGGTACAACGTTATAATTTGAGCACTAAAATTAAACTGTTTTATTCTTTTAAATCCTTCTCCTTAAATACCTCGTTTGAGAAGTAAGAGAAGAGCATCTCTCAAATACATTAACATTTCTTACATTCTAACATGTGTCCTATGCAACCACTTGAGTTCTATGTTAGTCTTATCTTATTCCAGGCGTCTCTTACGAACATGAAAGAGGATCACACGTACTGAATTTTGTAACATTATCTTAAGGGTCGTTTATGTTTTGTAATCTATTTTTATGTTATTACCACATGGCGAGATCTGTGTTCATGCTTGAACAGCTTGAAAGCCCGCATCCCAAAAAAACATTAATGGACTGTATGATCAAGACCCTTACAGTAAAAATAATATAGACAATTGAACACTGCACCCCAAGAAAACAAGTTTAGTTACAGACCCGAAAACTTCCTGCCAGATTAAAAGACATCATAGCTACGAGAAATGCTGTTCAGAGACAATGGATCAGAACGAGACCAATCTGCAAAGCTAGAATGAACCACTTAAATATAACCATAAAGCAGGAATTATTTAATCATAATAATACCATTCGGTGCGAAAAGCTGTCTAAACTGGGCTATAACTCTCAGCCCTTTTGGAAACTCACAAAAATAATAAAAACAAAACAAGTAAGAATGCTCTAGTCGAGACGGCTCGACTAGGAGATACCCTGAGCCCTGTGAAGTGCCGATACTTCAAATATTGTATGCTTAGTTTACATATACATATATTACAAACAACACATACACACACAGACGCACGCTCAAACATACTCTCTGCCAACTGCTCAGTTGACGTAGCGACTGCGCTTGGGCTGCAAGACGCTTATGTTGTGGAAAATTAAATGTTTAGTAATTGTTTTTCTAGCAGGGCTTTCTTATTCAAACTTTCAGGGCATGATTATGTTATTCATATGTGTGTATGTGCCGAAGCACAAGTCTCTAGTATTTGAAATGCGTTTTTTGCAAATTTAGGGCGAAGGGGGCGTGGCAACCAAAATCCAAAAATTACAAAATGTCTGTATTCACAACAGGCATCTACACAGTGAATTTCATGTCTCTAGCTCTTACGGTACGTAAAAGAGACGAAAAGTTATCGAAATTTATTGATAAAAAGAGAACGGGAATAGTTATCGCATTTTTGAAAAAAAAAACTCGTATAGCGTATGGTCTTCAGGAGTATACATGTCAAATTTCAGCTCTCTAGCTTCTGTGGTTTACGAGATCGCTGCGTTCAGACCGACGGACGGACGGACAGACGGACAGGGCTATTTCAACTCAGCTCATCGAGCTGATCAAGAATATATATACTTTGTATGGTCTGCGACGTCTTCTTCTGCCTGTTACATACATTTTCACAAAAACATTATACCCTGATTTCCCATTTTCAATGGGCTCAGGGTATAAAAATGTTTGTATTCATAACAGGCATCTATAAAGTGAGTTTCATGTCTCTAGTTCTTACGGTACGCAAAGCAGAAGAAAAGTTATCGAAATTTATCGATAAGAAGAGAACGGGAAGAATTGTGTTCACACAGACGGACACGAACAGACAGACAGACGGACAGGGCTAAATCGACTCGAATAATCTCCCTGATCAAGAACATATATACTTTATGGGGTCTGCGACGTCTTCTTCTCCCTGTTACATAAATACTTACAAAACCATTATACCCTAATTCCCATTTTCAATGGGCTCACAGTATAAAAAGAGAATCGAAATCCAAATTACCACAAACGCCCCTATTAAATCGCTGGCTTTTTCACCACGCCACATTTGACGATATGAATTTGCCAGCGAGTACACCAGTTACCAAAACTTATAACCGTGTGGGAATGGAAATAAAAAAGTGTTAGAAATCAAATCAATTAAACACCACATAAAAGTAAATAATACAATGTGTTTGTCTGCAAGTAATGCAAAACAAAGCACTGCGGAGATTTACGGGCGCCAGCTGGTACGTTAGAAATTCAGTGCTTCATAGGGACCTGAAAATCCCTACCATTGCGGAACTGATTGGAAGACACAGCTCCAGATACGCGGACAGACTTGTGGCGCACCTGAACCAACTCGCATCCAATCTAGCTACAAACAGAAACAGAAGAAGACTGAAGAGATTGCATCCCCTTGACCGTCGCTAATAAGTATAATAATAAGTTAATAAGTTAAGTACACATAATGGCATACTTGTCCATTAATTTAGTTAAGGTTTATTGATAAATGCGCTATAGAGTCTAAGACAATAAGCGTAAATAAAATGAATTTGAAAAAAAAAAAACAAGTAAGAATGCTCTAGTCGAGACGGCTCGACTAGGAGATACCCTGAGCCCTGCGAAGTGCCGATACTTCAAATATTCTATGCTTACATATACATATATTGCAAGCAACACACACACACACAGACGCACGCTCAAGCACACACTCTGCCAACTGCGCAGTTGCCGTAGCGACTGCACTTGGGCTGCAAGCGGCTTATGTTGTAGAAATTAAATGTTTAATAACTTTTTTTCTAGCAGAACTTTTTTATTCAAACTTTCAGGGCATGATTATGTTATTCATATGTGTGTATGTGCCGAAGCACAAGTCTCTAGTATTTGAAATGCGTTTTTTGCAAATTTAGGGCGAAGGGGGCGTGGCATCCAAAATCCAAAAATTACAAAATGTCTGTATTCACAACAGGAATCTACATAGTGAATTTTAGGTCTCTAGCTCTTACGGTACGTAAAAGAGACGAAAAGTTATCGAAATTTATCGATAAAAAGAGAACGGGAAGAGTTATCGAATTTTTGAAAAAACTCGTATAGCGTATGGTATTCAGGAGTATACATGTCAAATTTCAGCTCTCTAGCTTCTGTGGTTTACGAGATCGCTGCGTTCACACAGGCGGACGGACGGACGGACGGACGGACGGATGGACGGACAGACGGACGGACGGACGGACGGACAGACGGACAGGGCTATATCAACTCAGCTCATGGAGCTGATCAAGAATATATATACTTTGTATGGTCTGCGACGTCTCCTTCTGCCTGTTACATACATTTTCACAAAAACATTGTACCCTGATTTCCCATTTTCAATGGGCTCAGGGTATAAAAAAAAACAATGTGTTTGTAGGAGGGCGGGCAGTCCGAGGGTTCAGCAACTGCCGAGATTTACCTTCAGTAGTAGGTGCGCTGACCCAGGTTGAATGTACCCGCGAACTCGATTGCATTGTAGTATATTTGCGTTGCGCAAATTTATTTATGAACTTATACTATAAATTATATTGAATGTAAATATATATGTATGTATTAAAAGAAATGAATGTTACAAAATCGACGATGTTACTAGCGCAAGTAAGCGTTTTCCATGAAAGTGGGTAATAGTCACGGCTCCCAGTGTGACCGCCTTTCGCCAAGGCGACAAATCCTCGCCTTCTCGACTCTGTGCTCAAAACGACCACCTTGTGGCGTAGATATACAGCCCCCTTGCAACAAGGTGCTATTGCCACACTGGATAGACATTAGGATGGGGGACGGCAGCGTTCTGGAGCGCCTAGATACCACAGGAGCCGGAGATAACCCACCCAAATAGCGTGCTTTAGGCGGCGGGTATGCCTTTCTGCTGGGGGTTCTTTTGGAGACGTGCTTCATTCCTCAGGAATTCAGTCAGAGCGATGGGTCGGGAGTGACCTAGATCTACACCGTTTGGATTTTAAAACGGTAAAGAGACTACGTAACGACCGTCCTTCCTCCTACTGGTGGTTTCCTAAAACACCTGTTCACAAAGGACGTCTGTCTCGTTTTTCGGCTTTGCCGGAAGGTCTTGGCTCTGGCTTGGTGCGAGCGCTCCCGTCTGTAACGTGAACACTTGGCGAGACTTCGGTCAAACGGCTACGATGGACCCGCACAACACCCAATCAAAAATGGTTTCCAGTCCGACGAAATCACCGCAATGCCCTTTTTTATCCGTTCCCCAAGGATATGTGGGAAGAGATCCACTTCACTCATCATCTCAATCGGAGCTGGCCTGTTGTAATGAGGGTCGACCAATGGACGATCCAAGTATTCATGGGATTGCTCCTGCCAGTCTGGGAACGACTAAGGCCAAAGCTTCTTCCTGTCCCAAGGGGCGGACAGCTATAACAAACATGCCTTTTCTGCGCTACCTCCGTCGGTTTGTCCCATACCGGTAGCAGCTGCGCTGATATGGCAGAACGGAGGCCGGATTAAACACCTTCTCGAAAACGAAGGTCGAATCGGCTCCGGAATCTATCAACGCCCGGATATGAAACTCTTCACCGCGATGGTTGAGTGTCACGATGGCGGTCACCCTCACTCCGCGAGCAGTTCAAGCACAAAATCTGTAGCCTGATCACTTCCGCTCTCCTTGCAACGGACATCTCAATGAAGGTTGGGCAGACACGGATCGGATGATTTTCCTTGTTACAGAGCTTTCAGGATGCTGCCTTAATCTGTGTCTTTGCGGGAATCGGATGATTTTCCTTGTTACAGAGCTTTCAGGATGCTGCCTTAATCTGTGTCTTTGCGGGAAACGCGTTGCGGCGGGTTTTCGGGACCTGGATGGGTCGACCTGTGCATATGCGGTCGACCCTCCGAGGCCTCCAGCACACGATATCGATCTGTCAGGAAACGATTGAGATTTCTTTGGAGCAGATTGTTCCCACAACAGGATAGTTGCTCTGGGTAGCTTGGTATCTTGCAGATTGTTATGAGAAGTAAATCCCAATTCTCTGTACTGGCTCCTCACCGCTGCAAAGTAGTCAGGCACCCCTGAAAAGCCGTCTGCAGCTCTCGCAAGGACTTGCCTGATTCTAGAGAGAGATTGAGATTGTCCCACGCGCCTTGGAAACCCTCATTTATTTTATTTATTTATTTATTATAGTTGACAAATCGAGTGTCACTAATAAGTAATTAAAGTAAAAGCCTAAAATTAACAAAATTTTATCAATGATATCACCACCCGCTGGGGGTGTTTTATTTGCCATGCCGGCGAGCTATGCACCGAATCACAGGCAAATATGGTTAGTGATATCATTGAACTATGATAGATAGGGAGTGAAGAAATTAAAAATATTTAGTTAAAAAATTAATCTACAAACATAGCATAACCATAAAAACAGGAAGAAGAAGAACATATTTATATATTTTACAGAAATGAGAAAACACAACACAAGTAGGGAGAATTGCCAATTCCTGTGCATTCTCACTCTTGGGCCCTGTGTGTGATTTCTCTGAGGTAAGCTGAAAGCAAGGATTTTATTAAAGGAAGAGAGAGTTCTGAAGCAAATACATATAAATATTTATTATAGGTAGCACATAAGACCTGAAACGCACTATGCAAGGAGTAATCAGATGTACATATAGGTAAATATAGAGGACGAAAGTGACGGGAAATACGAGAAGGAACTACAAAATTAATTGGCTTTAAAAGAGCAGGCGAATCAGTATTACCATTAATCAAATTATGTAGAAAAGCAATACCCAAAACTGTTCTACGGTTTATTAGTGATGGAAGATCTATAAGAAGAAGCCTACTATGATAAGAGGGTAAGCGAAGGTTACGATCCCAGTTAAGATTGCGTAACGCAAAGAGAAGAAACTGTTTCTGAATCGATTCTATACGGTCCTGATACAATTTATGCTGTGGCGACCATATAATTGAACAATATTCCAAAATTGGTCCCTGTTACATAAATACTTACAAAACCATTATACCCTAATTCCCATTTTCAATGGGCTCACAGTATAAAAAGAGAATCGAAATCCAAATTACCACAAACGCCCCTATTAAATCGCTGGCTTTTTCACCACGCCACATTTGACGATATGAATTTGCCAGCGAGTACACCAGTTACCAAAACTTATAACCGTGTGGGAATGGAAATAAAAAAGTGTTGGAAATCAAATCAATTAAACACCACATAAAAGTAAATAATACAATGTGTTTGTCTGCAAGTAATGCAAAACAAAGCACTGCGGAGATTTACGGGCGCCAGCTGGTACGTTAGAAATTCAGTGCTTCATAGGGACCTGAAAATCCCTACCATTGCAGAACTGATTGGAAGACACAGCTCCAGATACGCGGACAGACTTGTGGCGCACCTGAACCAACTCGCATCCAATCTAGCTACAAACAGAAACAGAAGAAGACTGAAGAGATTGCATCCCCTTGACCGTCGCTAATAAGTATAATAATAAGTTAATAAGTTAAGTACACATAATGGCATACTTGTCCATTAATTTAGTTAAGGTTTATTGATAAATGCGCTATAGAGTCTAAGACAATAAGCGTAAATAAAATGAATTTGAAAAAAAAAAAAACAAGTAAGAATGCTCTAGTCGAGGCGGCTCGACTAGGAGATACCCTGAGCCCTGCGAAGTGCCGATACTTCAAATATTCTATGCTTACATATACATATATTGCAAGCAACACATACACACACACAGACGCACGCTCAAGCATACGCTCTGCCAACTGCGCAGTTGCCGTAGCGACTGCACTTGGGCTGCAAGCGGCTTATGTTGTAGAAATTAAATGTTTAATAACTTTTTTTCTAGCAGGACTTTTTTATTCAAACATGATTATGTTATTCATATGTGTATATGTGCCGAAGCACAAGTCTCTAGTATTTGAAATGCGTTTTTTGCAAATTTAGGGCGAAGGGGGCGTGGCATCCAAAATCCAAAAATTAGAAAATGTCTGTATTCACAATAGGAATCTACATAGTGAATTTCAGGTCTCTAGCTCTTACGGTACGTAAATGAGACGAAAAGTTATCGAAATTTATCGATAAAAAGAGAACGGGAAGAGTTATCGAATTTTTGAAAAAAACTCGTATAGCGTATGGTATTCAGGAGTATACATGTCAAATTTCAGCTCTCTAGCTTCTGTGGTTTACGAGATCTCTGCGTTCACACAGACGGACGGACGGACGGACGGACGGACGGACGGACGGACGGACAGACGGACGGACGGACGGACGGACGGACGGACGGACGGACAGACGGACAGGGCTATATCAACTCAGCTCATGGAGCTGATCAAGAATATATATACTTTGTATGGTCTGCGACGTCTCCTTCTGCCTGTTACATACATTTTCACAAAAACATTGTACCCTGATTTCCCATTTTCAATGGGCTCAGGGTATAAAAAAAAACAATGTGTTTGTAGGAGGGCGGGCAGTCCGAGGGTTCAGCACCTGCCGAGATTTACCTTCAGTAGTAGGTGCGCTGACCCAGGTTGAATGTACCCGCGAACTCGATTGCATTGTAGTATATTTGCGTTGCGCAAATTTATTTATGAACTTATACTATAAATTATATTGAATGTAAATATATATGTATGTATTAAAAGAAATGAATGTTACAAAATCGACGATGTTACTAGCGCAAGTAAGCGTTTTCCATGAAAGTGGGTAATAGTCACGGCTCCCAGTGTGACCGCCTTTCGCCAAGGCGACAAATCCTCGCCTTCTCGACTTCGTGCTCAAAACGACCACCTTGTGGCGTAGATATACAGCCCCCTTGCAACAAGGTGCTATTGCCACACTGGATTGACATTAGGATGGGGGACGGCAGCGTTCTGGAGCGCCTAGATACCACAGGAGCCGGAGATAACCCACCCAAATAGCGTGCTTTAGGCGGCGGGTATGCCTTTCTGCTGGGGGTTCTTTTGGAGACGTGCTTCATTCCTCAGGAATTCAGTCAGAGCGATGGGTCGGGAGTGACCTAGATCTACACCGTTTGGATTTTAAAACGGTAAAGAGACTACGTAACGACCGTCCTTCCTCCTACTGGTGGTTTCCTAAAACACCTGTTCACAAAGGACGTCTGTCTCGTTTTTCGGCTTTGCCGGAAGGTCTTGGCTCTGGCTTGGTGCGAGCGCTCCCGTCTGTAACGTGAACACTTGGCGAGACTTCGGTGAAACGGCTACGATGGACCCGCACAACACCCAATCAAAAATGGTTTCCAGTCCGACGAAATCACCGCAATGCCCTTTTTTATCCGTTCCCCAAGGATATGTGGGAAGAGATCCACTTCACTCATCATCTCAATCGGAGCTGGCCTGTTGTAATGAGGGTCGACCAATGGACGATCCAAGTATTCATGGGATTGCTCCTGCCAGTCTGGGAACGACTAAGGCCAAAGCTTCTACCTGAATCTTCCTGTCCCAAGGGGCGGACAGCTATAACAAACATGCCTTTTCTGCGCTACCTCCGTCGGTTTGTCCCATACCGGTAGCAGCTGCGCTGATATGGCAGAACGGAGGCCGGATTAAACACCTTCTCGAAAACGAAGGTCGAATCGGCTCCGGAATCTATCAACGCCCGGATATGAAACTCTTCACCGCGATGGTTGAGTGTCACGATGGCGGTCACCCTCACTCCGCGAGCAGTTCAAGCACAAAATCTGTAGCCTGATCACTTCCGCTCTCCTTGCAACGGACATCTCAATGAAGGTTGGGCAGACACGGATCGGATGATTTTCCTTGTTACAGAGCTTTCAGGATGCTGCCTTAATCTGTGTCTTTGCGGGAATCGGATGATTTTCCTTGTTACAGAGCTTTCAGGATGCTGCCTTAATCTGTGTCTTTGCGGGAAACGCGTTGCGGCGGGTCTTCGGGACCTGGATGGGTCGACCTGTGCATATGCGGTCGACCCTCCGAGGCCTCCAGCACACGATATCGATCTGTCAGGAAACGATTGAGATTTCTTTGGAGCAGATTGTTCCCACAACAGGATAGTTTCTCTGGGTAGCTTGGAATCTTGCAGATTGTTATGAGAAGTAAATCCCAATTCTCTGTACTGGTTCTTCACCGCTGCAAAGTAGTCAGGCACCCCTGAAAAGCCGTCTGCAGCTCTCGCAAGGACTTGCCTGATTCTAGAGAGAGATTGAGATTGTCCCACGCGCCTTGGAAACCCTCATTTATTGTATTTATTTATTTATTATAGTTGACAAATCGAGTGTCACTAATAAGTAATTAAAGTAAAAGCCTAAAATTAACAAAATTTTATCAATGATATCACCACCCGCTGGGGGTGTTTTATTTGCCATGCCGGCGAGCTATGCACCGGATCACAGGCAAATATGGTTAGTGATATCATTGAACTATGATAGATAGGGAGTGAAGAAATTAAAAATATTTAGTTAAAAAATTAATCTACAAACATAGCATAACCATAAAAACAGGAAGAAGAAGAACATATTTATATATTTTACAGAAATGAGAAAACACAACACAAGTAGGGAGAATTGCCAATTCCTGTGCATTCTCACTCTTGGGCCCTGTGTGTGATTTCTCTGAGGTAAGCTGAAAGCAAGGATTTTATTAAAGGAAGAGAGAGTTCTGAAGCAAATACATACAAATATTTATTATAGGTAGCACATAAGACCTGAAACGCACTATGCAAGGAGTAATCAGATGTACATATAGGTAAATATAGAGGACGAAAGTGACGGGAAATACGAGAAGGAACTACAAAATTAATTGGCTTTAAAAGAGCAGGCGAATCAAAGGTCATTGTCATACATTTAGAGCAATTCAACTGCAATTGATTAGCCTTACACCAACATTGAAAGGAATCAAGATCATCTTGTAATCCAGTGAATTGTTGTATGAGAGACAGAGTTTTACATCATCTGCATACATAAAAACCTTTGAATGAGAAATACAACTCGGAAGGTCATTTATAAAAAGGGAGAATAGTAGAGGGCCCAAATGACTACCCTGAGGCACACCCGATGAGACAAAAAAGACGATGAGACCTTCGAAATAGCTGTTCTCAACAAAACTCTTTGGGTTCTACGCTTTAAATAGGAAGCTATCCAAGATAGAAGTTTAGGCGAAAATCCGAAATGGTCAAGCTTTTGAAGTAAAATATCATGCTGAACTGAGTCAAATGCCTTACTGAAGTCAGTATATTTAACATCAGTCTGCATTTTATTTAAAAAGCTTTCGTTGATAATATTAATGATTCTAATAGGTTAGTTGAGGTTGATCGATTCTGAACAAAGCCATGTTGAAATGGTGAAATATTCGATTTGCAAAAATGTTCAAGTTCGAAGTTATTATATTTTCAAATAACTTCGGGATAACAGAAAGCTTCGCAATACCTCTATAATTGGAAATATCAGATCTTCCTCCTTTTTTATACAGAGGAATAATAAATGATTCTTTCCAAATTGAAGGGAGTACTGAGGTATTAAGGGACAAATTAAACAGTTTTAATAAAGGTGACCGCAAAGAAACACTGCATTCTTTAATCAAACAACTTGGAATACCATCTGCTCCAGGAGAGAACGATGATTTCAACGTCCGAATAGCGGATAAGAGACGAAATGTTTGAAGCAATAATGGAATTTACATTCATTATAGTATTCAAAGTTGAATGTGATTTGGTATAGGTTATGGCAGAAGAGTAAGTGGATTGGAAGAAATCTGCAAATAGATCAGAGGCATCTTGATCATTACAGGTCTTGTCTAAACCGAAGAAAAATGAAGAGGGCAATCCAGAAGATTTACGCGAATTTACAAATGAATAAAACCTTTTAGGGTCACTAGCAAACTGCCTTCTACAGCGTAAGAGGTAATTCTCATAGCAACGAGAGTTAAAAATATTGAAATTTGACTTAGCTAAAGAGTATTTAGACCAGTCAACAATTGAATCTGACTTTTTAAACTTTTTAAAATATTTAGATTTAATATTTTTTAAATTCGAAAGAGTCGGAGTAAACCAGGGTGGTTTATTAGAAAGGGATTTAGAAACACATATAGGAACACAACTGTCTAGGATAGAATTTAAAGTACTATAAAATATAGAAACTGCTAAATCGACCTCAGTTGCCTCATACAAAGGGGACCAGTCCGTTGCATTTATGAGATCATTAAGCAAAACAAAATTACATTTATTAAAACAACGACGTTGTTTGAATGATAAGGATGCTGAAATTAGTGGACAGTCAATAGGTATTAAAACCTCTAAAGTCGAATGATGTATATCCTCAGGAATACAAATGGGAGTTGATCTTAAACCCCTAATGATGGTATCATCATTAGTAAAAACAAGATCAAGAGATCGATTCAAATGATTTGAGATCGAGTTCATCTGAAACATGGAAAGGTTAAACAATTCATCAAAAAGATAATGATCCATTGTTGGAATTAGATGATTTGAATTGGGAGATGAGGCCCAAGAAGTGTTTGGTATATTAAAATCACCCAATACAAGAAACAGGTCGTTATCTTGAACATACCCATACATTTCTTTAATACAAGATATATGTTGACTATAAACTTGTAAATCAGAAGAGGGAGATATATATAAACAAGTAACGTACAGGGAACAAGACTGGAGAGTTATTTTAACTCCAATAATCTCAACATTTTGAAGTGATGAGAATGTAAAGGATTCCGAGAGAAAGTAGGATTTAACAGTTATTAAAACTCCACCCCCTCTACGTGACAAACGATCAAGTCTATAAATAGCGAAATTATCTGAAAGAACCTCACTGTTATAAACATTTGGAGTTAACCACGTCTCAGTGAGGATAATAAGTTCAGATTTTACACTAAAGCTATACAGAAAAAGACTTCTTAATTTGGAATTAAGGCCACGAACATTTTGGTACATTAAGGATAGCTGCGGAGAAGATGGTGAAATTAGTTTTTTGATACAGCCTCAGATGAAGGTTGTACCGAATCAGAAATCAAAGAGACCGGGGAAATTCTGTTCCGAATCTTCTGTTTGAATTCATGCACAACTACATGGGGTGGCCAAAATTTGGAGTCACATATAGTTGCGAAGAATTCTATAGGTACATTTATTTTAAATGAAGCAATTTCACGAGGAGTAGTAAAGTTGAACTTCGAAATAAAAACCTTAGCTTTTGTTTTGCTTTCAATAAAAGCAGACACAGCCTCACATGTAGTATCTGTTGAAAGCTTAGCTAAGAAAACTTGCTTTCGAGGAGACACAACAGATAAATAGGGTACAGTAGGGTCAAGAGCAGATGTCTGAATGTTTTTCTTAGGTTGAACTACACTCGGAGTAACTTTAACTTTTTTATTAGGGGCCTTTTGAGTGTCTATTATGACACTGGCAGCAGATATTTCACCTGAGTCGTCGGATATCGGAATTGATATTTCCTGACACGGTGAAGAAGGGGCAGACAAATTAGACAGACAAAAAATGAAATGAGGGAGGCCAACAGTGGAGTCATCACCTGATTAAGCGGGGATTCGAAACTATATTGATTTAATATTTCTTCGCCAGCTTTCAGTTCACCTGTTAGCTGTTTAGAAATATTAATCAGTTTCGAATACTGTACCCGTACTGTATTATACATCTCGGAAAAATTTAATTGTTTTTCCAAGCAATCGGGGCAAGACCAGCGTAATCCACCAAACCCACTTTTGGGTGCAGCCATGACTCTATCGCAATCACGCCCAGAGATGCCAGCACATTTTATATGCATTAGATTCTCGCACAACCAGCAACCAAAAAATTGCATTTGTGCAGAATCAGCGGCTTGCCTAAATGAGCAAGATTTCTTGCAGCAAGTCATATTGGCAACTGGGAAGTTGAGCAAAACTAAATTAACGGATAAAAAATAAGAAAAATACAGACAAAGCGAGGAATAACTGTGTTGAGCGAGCGAATCACAAACAACAACAAAGAGCTAAGACAGAGACCAACACAAACAGCTGATACAGTAAATAGAGCGGGCGAGATACAGCGATAAAAACGAACAAAAATTTCGTATGACAAAAACAAACACTAAGCTGAACGTGAGAGAGAGGGGACTTTGAAACAATGGCTCTTGCATCACCGCGAGTCTTGGAGCTTAGGTGGTAAAGCTTTTCCACCTCTGCCAAGCCGGGATTACGAATATAGATCGCAGAGAACAAATCGCGGATCGTGGGCCACGCCTGAGCCGACAACAGCTAGATGCGTTCTCCGAAAAGAGTTCCGCATCGTACGTAAACCATGTAGCAGTATTCGTGCTTCTCCTTGATGGTCGTCAACGTCATCAACGTCAACGATGTCTCCTTCTGCCTGTTACATACATTTTCACAAAAACATTGTACCCTGATATCCCATTTTCAATGGGCTGCTTAATAACTTTTTTTCTGGACGGACTTTCTTATTCAAACTTTCGGGGCATGATTATGTTATTTATATGTGTGTATGGTCCGAAGCACAGTTTTAATAGGAAAGTCCTTCAAGAAAAAAAGTCATTAAACAATGATTTGTCCGCATCGTATGCGTCTTGCAGCTCGGCACTGCAGAGCTCAGAATATCTCCTAGTCATGCCGTTTCGATTAGAGCACTCGTACTTGTTCTTACTTCATCACTCCACCATAACATGGGCACTGGGTGTCGCGTGAGCTGCTTGCTCACGCAGCTCGTATCTGATGGAAAGTGGTTGTGATAGCGCCTCGTACTTAGCCGAAGGAGACTGGTGAACCGAAACCGTCTGCTGCAGCTCCATTAGTTGTTGCTGCGGCGATCGCTTCAATAGAGACCGGCGTGCACAGGTTTGGAGCTCATCCTCCATCCTGGCCTCCATTTTTCTCCGACTACCAAAGTGTCTTGTCTATAGTGGGCAATAACTGACTTCAATTCTTGGATAAAGAACTTTAAGAGATAAAACTTAGAAAAATCAGACCAGATGCGCTGTGAGCCCGAATGTATGCAATACCTTCGAGAGCTCAGACCACTTGAGACGTTAGGTTGCTGTCTTTGCTAGGCTCAGCAACAGCTGATTTGTCCTGTGCAGTTTGCAGCACTATTTAAGCTGATGGAATGAGTGCACCTGATGCTGTTTATTTGTCTAGACGTGATTAAAATTTGTTTTCTAATTTTCGCGCTAAAAACTGGGAAACTCTAAAGTGACGCTACCAATACACTAAGACAGAGGCTCCACTTTGCTTCCAGAAAAGGGACGAAGTGACGAAGGTTATGTCGACTATGGACCCATATCCATCCCGGCTGAAGGTGAACTCGTGTCACCTCATTGAGCTGTATACGGGGGCTGGTCCCCTGTATATCAGTTGTATATCCATACACTGCCGTATCGAGCGCGTACAAACCCATTGAATGACTTGGCATTTGCAAGAGTTTTCACTGAGTTGTCGCATATCCACAGAGCCGCATATCCACAGCGCTGCTTTGCCACTGAGGTCTGAGGCCCAAGACCTGGGGCAGCTGGTCATGCAATGATGGTGCTCACTCAGAATGGCTATAGTCTCTTACAGTCTGCTCTAGCAAATCATCCGCATATATACAATGGTTCAGGTTAAGCTGTAGAAACTTGAACATTTAATTTTTCGGACAACTTCACGGTACGATGGGCTCTTAAAGCTACCAGCTCCGATATCAGTCTGCTTCTCGACTTTCCGGGCGCAGAGACTGCGTTTGGCTGGCTTATCGCAGTTATTAGCGGCATGGTCCATCATTCCGCATTCGTCCAGATTGCGGATGTCGATTTGCGTGGACTGCACTATACTCAGGTTTCTTGCTCAAGTGGAGCAACAAATTCCACTTTGCTGTCTTTCTTGCACATCCTCACTGAGGTGTTTCAGGCTCGGATCGCTTATAACGACTCTAAGCATGTTCGGATAGCTGTAGCCGTGCACTCCAGAAACCGTTATCGCGTCAATCCGCTTCAGCTGCGGGTTGCGTTCTTTGACAACCATCCCTCGAATGCTTTGGCATGTTGTCGCCTGATGGGGCGATAGAGGAACAATTTTAACATCGACCGTACTCCACAATACCAAAAACTCTCTCCGTCTATATATAGTCTGCTGCAGGGTATGTGCTTCAGACGCTCAGCGTGGGCATAAGTGCTTCGCTCTTTACTCGCAGCTATTCTTTTTAATTGTAAGCAAAAAAGTGTTGTTCGTTCGCGCTTAAAGTAGCTTATTTCGAACGCTTCGAGATAAGCGATCTTCGTTGTGCGCGTGTATTAGTGCGTGTGTCATCTTTTACCGGTACTTTAAACTGAGCACCAGCGCCACGAGCTCGACGCTATCATCGCATTCGGGCGGGCGCAAGAAGCGAGTTCGTCCACGCGTTACTCCACGAGCAGCCACTATTGACGATGATGTGATGTCGCCGCCGACGGATTGCTTCGCTAGCTGCTATCGTGGCAGGACATGGTAACCGCGTGGCCGCCGAGGTCCCTGCTGCAGGTGTCCCTTCTGCTGCTGGTGCCACTCCAGCTGGAGCTGAATCCAGCCTGACCCAGCACATTGAGAAGCTCAGGCACCAGGAGGTGCTTGTCTCCTCGCTCCTCCTCTCCTCGCGTGAGTGTGCCCGGAAAGTTCAGCTCAATTTACCTCACCTCCTCCTTCAACTCTAGAATGAAAAGGTACCTTCTGTATATGGATGCGGTGCTGCTCGCTTGCCGCTAGCCCATCATCTATGGCCTAGACGCGAACGCAGTATCCCTGGGACCCGGATTCAGTAAGCTTCCAGAGCGATCTCGGGGCTACTTGAACAGGCAGCGGGGTGAGCTGCTTGCTGATTGGGTTAGGGCAGTCGAGCTGGCATGCTAAATGTCCACAGCAATGTGTACACGTTCGATAATCGCATGGCTGGAGACGATTTAGCGACTGGTAAGCTGCGTATTAGTGGAGTGTCAGCGATTGGAGAGAGCACAACATCATCACTGTTCTTGTGACACTCGATCCGCCAAGCACAGTTGAGAGCTAGTGCTGACTGGCGGCGTTTTGGTGATGAGCTAAGGACTGCATCTATGGATATTATTCTTGAGCAGTTCAACGAGATGGCATCGAATGCTCAGTGTTTGCACTTCGCTCACTAGTGTACCAAGCGATCGACGCTGTGTTTGAACGTCAGCAACTGTGGCCCAAACGTCGTGTGAGTTGGTGGAATGCCACTCTCACTAACGAACGCCGTGAGCTCAGGAGAGCCCGGCGCAGGCTGCAGCATGCGCGCCTCACTCACAGTGACAGTGGACCACTGAAGACGATATGTCAGATATGTCAAATGTTTCCACCCTTGATCGTAGCCTGAGGAGAGCCTTGCTGGACGAGAGCGTTTTACGCGAATGGATACTTCGGTGGGATGACGGCGAGCGCGGCCGCATTACGCATAAGTACATCCCGGATGTTAGCTTCGTTTGCAACCGCCTCAACTTCAAGTTCGATGTATGGCAGTTTCCTCATAACTGGCCATGGCTCGTTGAACGCTTTTCTGCATAGACATGGTCTGAGCGAGACTGCTGGATGCCTATGTGACGATCCCATAGAAGACTGGCAGCACGTGTTGTGTGCCTCCCCCTTTAGGCGGATGTGCGGGACCTTGAAGGCCTAACGATCCAGCAAGACAAATCCGGTGATTGTAATTTCGGACAGACGGTGACCACCCTTGAGAGCAGGCAACTACTGATTGGCTATGCCAACAGAGTCTTCACTAGGCGACGCATGCTGATGGACGACGCAGGATGCCCTGGTCGACCAATACCGGACTGATGATAGTCAATACTGGGAGTAGCAGCTGCTATGCAAGGTTTTACCAATACCTAAAATTGGAAGACTCTCTCTTTGGAGAGAGTCGAAGGTCCTACCAAAGCCCATAAATTTGGGAGACAAATCCTTGCGATAAATCAAAAGGCGTACCAAAGCGTCATTTGGTTGACTTGCTTCTTTATGGAGGAAGTCGAAGGTCGGACCAAAGACCATAAGTTTGGGAGACAAACCCTCGTGATGAGTCGAAAGCGCACCAAAGCCTTAATTTGGAAGGCTTCCCCCTTATGAGATATCTGATGGTGCTCACCCAGCTCCAGGAAACCGTCGGAAAACGAATTTGGGAAGCGATCAGCCGATCAAAGCTGTTGGGGGTTGACCCCCTTGTGGGAGTTCATGGTTCTACGTAGAGTTGAATCAGAGTTGGAGCTGAACCCGTAGTCAGCAGTGGCAGCATGAAAGGCCTCGCCCCTGACCATGGGGGAACATTATGCTCGACAGCATATGTTCAAATTAGTACTTAAAAGAGTTATTTTAGAGGTGTTTTGATTAATGTTGATATGGAGTGATCTGTCGGTAGTGGCCCTTAGGTGGTTGGGTTTGAGGTGCATATTATAAACTAGGATCGAAATATTTTCTTGAATCTGACCGTTCCTGTTCATTGGTCTCATTGTTTGTTGGCTGACGATAAATAGAGTGTTTGCGTAGGTTGTTTGCTGAACTTCGCATCAAAATCAATCCTGTTTTCTTGATTTGCCACAAAGCTGCACAAGTGAAGTGCAGGAGGATCCCGAAATGGAAATGCCTTTCCAGTTCATATGGGTGCTGTACGACTAATTATAATTATTCTTCTTTCAAGAACAGAACGATGTTCGTCCAGCAAAGATGATGAGGATTACTATTACATCATTAAATTCAGAACTGGTAACTTTTTAAAGAAAGATCGGGGCGAGAAGTGTTGCGATAATATTACGCGACGACGAGTGAGAGTCCTCTTCATGCATATTTTCATCTAATAAACATAGTAGACTGACGGCAGAGTGCGCGCGAGAAGCTATGAACGAGAAAGCTCTGCATGCATATTTACATGTAATCGGTTAATACATGTTAGAAGAGAAGAGAGTCAAAGCGACAAAATGAAGCCAGTTGCGAGTTGGGAGAATGCGATTCTGAATCGCTTTGCTGCTACGTATGTTTTTTTTCTATTCGAGCTTAAGTCTCCGTTATTTGTAGTGAAATATGTATTGTTTTGGCATTATAATCTTAAATTACAGCTTCTCTCACAATGATACATATTTTAAGACATTTCCTTTAAATCCAGTATGAGAAACACAAACTAAAATTCTTCGAGAAAGAAGTGATGCAAAGTAGCAACTGCGCTTGGGATGCCATCATCTATATATATTATATTATCAGGGTATAATGGTTTTATTGAAATGTATGTAACAGGGAGAAGAAGGCGTGGTAGACCCCATAAAGTATAAATATATTATAGATCAGGGAGACAAGACGAGTCGATTTAGCCCTGCCCGTCTGTCTGTCTGGCTGTCCGTCCGTCTGTCCGTATGTGTGAACACATCGATCTCAGCATCTATAAGAGCTCTAGCTCTTATGCAATTTTGATGTAGTCCTTGTCCACACCAGTTGCACTCATCAGAGTCGTCATGTCCGAACTACTTCAGGTAACTCCGAAAACATCGGTGTCCAGTGAGAATCTGCGAAAGATAAAATTTTATCTCGCAACGATTGAGACATGGCTCCAGCTCCGGGATGCGCAAGTGTGTCCATCGTCCTTTCGCCGAGCTGTCCTATCTTCTCTGCCATCTTGAGATGCTGTTCGCCCAGCAGCATTACGTGAGCCACGTGCCTGCTCCTGTGTACTCCGCCCCACAGCTTCGGCAACCAAGTCCTCCTAGGTAGGTGGAGCGAATACCTTGACTGTAGCTGGAAGTAGCCATTGCTCTTGACCAGATTGGCGGCCCGTATAGGATGACGGACCTCATGACGCTAATAAGAAGAAGGCGTCGTTGTTGCTTTGGTCACCGCGCGTTTAGCATGATTCGAGAGAGAGCTCTACACGAATCGACTGCTTTTTTATGCTCGTATTCCAGGTGCTCGCGGAAAGTCAATCTTGTGTTTAACATGATCCCAAGATACTTTATCTCCCCCCCAGGCCCCAGGACTGATCCTTGGGGGACTACAGCTGACACTATGTGAGATTGGGAGCCCTCACTCGTGTTATACATAAGTGTCCTTCCTCTGAAGTAGCTCTTTACTATCTCGTTAGATATTTAGGGATTGTGCTAGCGCATCCAGTATCATATTCCATTTAGATGTATTGAAAGCCTTCTTCACATCAACAGACGCTATGATGAAATACTGCTTCGATCCAAGCTTCCATCTGGTACCTTGAATGGCGGAGGTTGCGATACCAACAACTTTGCTCAGTGCATCCGTTGTCGACATGGTTTTCCGGAACCCAAATTGGTTTAGGGATATACCTCCGGCGCTGGAGATTGCACCTTCCAGTCTCAAACAGTCCACTTTCTCAAACACCTTTCCATGGTATGTAGAGACAGATTGGCCTGTAAGATGATGGCTCCTCCGGTGGTTTGCAAGCCTTGGGAAGCAACACCGGGTTCTGAACCTTCCAGATTGCAGAGAACGTTTCCTGAGCTAAACACGCATTGTATAACTCTGTAAACGTTGTTTTTAACGCTCGGATGGGAATCCCGTCCGGCCAAGGCGCAGAGTTGGGTCTTAGATTCCTGGCAGATACCAAAATTTCTTCATCTGTCGCTAGAACAGGGTGATCGCTGCTCGAGTCCCACTTGCTGATGTGTAGT
Organism: Drosophila peninsularis; assembly: GCA_035047485.1. Classification (NCBI taxonomy): domain Eukaryota; kingdom Metazoa; phylum Arthropoda; class Insecta; order Diptera; family Drosophilidae; genus Drosophila; species Drosophila peninsularis. Next base: position 659,967 of record JAWNPN010000043.1, on the reverse strand, counting down.
CAGGTCCATGAATGGAGCTAAATCTATCTGGAAACAGGGTTTCCACGATTGTCTTAAGCGCCAATCGATCCGTACGCTGCAGTTGCTTGTCGGCGTAAAGTCTTTTGACCATAGTTTTGTATGCTCTGTCCCGTATGGGCTTCTTCAGCTGCCGTTTTGCTACCTGGTATGCTACTTTGCTTTTCTGCAAACGTAGGCGCTCCGCGGGCTCGCTGGTAGATTCTTCTCGCCTAGACGCAATTTCTGCGGATTTCGATCATTTGTTCGGTCCACCTGTACATAGGCGCTTGGTGTCGTGTGAACTGCTTGCGATGCTTCATGTTAGCCTTTCAGGCGCTCTGTATTTGGGTCACCATTTAGCAAGCTCTGACCTCAGCATTGCCAGATGTACCCAGCGACTGGATGGCCTTCGAGAAGGCTGTCGGGTTAGATGTATACAGCCGATAAGCCTCTCTCCATAGTGTTGGCGCCCTGCCAACTGGCTCACCGATTTTGAACAAAATCGCGGAGTGATCGCAGCCCGTATAGCTATCGCAGATGCTCCACTTTGCGTCACGAAAGTGGAACGAAGTGACAAGAGTTATGTGCCCATAGCACACCCAGCTGAAAGTGAGTTGGGCAAAGCCACATCCAGCGTCGCGAAGATCTCCAGTTGAGTGCGACCTCTGGCATTTGTTGAAAGGCTGCCCCATTCCATGGCCCAAGCGTTGCACTCTCCAGTTATAATAGCCATCCGGCTTCTTACATCCTCAGCAAGTTCGTCAATCACCGAGGTGAACCCATTGAGCTGTATGCGAGGGGTCAGATGGCAGCTGTATATCCATATACTGCCGTATCGAGCGCGTACGAACCCATTGAATGACTTGACTTTTGCTAGAGCATTCATTGGGTTGCTGCATATCCACAGCGCCGCTTTGCCACTGAAGTCTAACGCCCAAGACATGGGGCAGCTGGTCATGCAATGATAGGGCTCACTCAGAATGGCTATGTCTATGCACTATTCTCTTATAGTCTGCTCGAGCAAAACAGTGGTTCAGTTTAAGCTGTAGAAACTGCAACATTTTATTTTTCGGACAGCTTCCCGGTACGATGGGCACTTAATCAATCTGATCAGTCTGCTTCTCACCTTTCTGGGCGCATTTGGCTGGCTTATCGAAGCTTTTAGTGGCATGGCCCATCGTTCCGTTCCCATGAAGCAGGCACCTTTCATGTCATAGTCGCTTTTGCAGTTAGCAGCAATATAGTCGTAGTCCAGGCATCGCTTTGGCTGGTCCGCTGCGTGAATACGGCAATCCAAGGTTCTGGCCTTTCCAACCGGGAGGACGACAGTGGCTCTTTACTGTCCACCGAAGGCTGACCGCAGTGACATAATTGCGTCAGCTGAGAGCGATTTATTGTTATCGATTAAAAACGAAATCGATATTCAGCTATAAAATTCTATCTTATTCATCTTTATAGCTAGAGTATTCAAATTTTGTTTTTAGTTTTATGTGTGCTTAATACAATACCACGCCCCCATCGCCCAAAATTTGCAAAACACGTATTTAAAATACTAGAAACTTGTGATTCGGCACATGCAGACATATGAATAACATAATCATGCCCTGAAAGTTTGAATAAATAAGTCTTTCTAAAAAAAAAGTTATTGAACATTTAATTTTCACAACATCAGCGTCTGTTTGTTTGCCCGTCCGACTGTCCATCGGTCCGTCAACGCCGATCTCAGATCTAAAGAGCTATAGACTTGAACTTTCTGTATGGCACTCGCAGATCAAGTCTACGTCAAAAATTTGATAACCGTTTAATATTATCGACTATCGATGAAAACGTTGTCAAAATTCAACTATTTAATAATATCATACATCATTAAATCTTGAGTACCAGGTATTATTTAGTTATTACCATTCAACAATTATCTAGGATTATTATCAGTTATATTATGACCGTCTCATTGAATTGTGCATTTTGATCTGAAGCACATACATAGATGATTCTAAGAGCGTGGTATTTGCTATGTGCTATGCAATGTGCTATAATGTGTGTGTGACAAGACGAACACAATTGAGTATCACAAGGTTATACAAAGCATAATAGCCAGTAAATCGTCATTGTTTCGGAAATTGGTGCGTGCGAGTTACACTAGCAGAATGCGCTGTAGCTTCTGAGATTAATGTGCTGAAGCTCCTGAGAATAACGTAAATAGAACAAGTAAGAATGCTCTAGTCGAGACGGCTCGACTAGGAGATACCCTGAGCCCTGCGAAGTGCCGATACTTCAAATATTCTATGCTTAGTTTACATATACATATATTATAAGCAACACATATACACACCCAGACACACGCTCTGCCAACTGCGCAGTTGACGTAGCGACTGCGCTTGGGCTACAAGAGGCTTATGTTGTGGAAATTAAATGTTTAATAACTTTTTTCTAGCAGGACATTCTTATTCAAACTTTCAGGGCATGGTTATGTTATACATATGTGTGTATGTGCCAAAGCACATCACCGCTAGTATTTGAAATGCGTTTTTTTGCAAATTTAGGGCGAAGGGCGCGTGGCATCCAAAATCCAAAAAGTACAAAATGTTTGTATTCATATCAGGCATATACACAGTGAATTTCATGTCTCTATCTCTTACAGTACGAAAAAAAAGAAGAAAAGTTATCGAAATTTGTCGATAACGGGAAGAGTTATCGTTTGGTATTCAGGAGTATACATGTCAAATTTCAGCTCTCTAGCTTCTGTGGTTTACGAGATCGCTGCGTTCACACAGACGGACGGACAGACGGACAGACAGACGGACAGGGCTATTTCAAGCTATTCAGCTCATCAAGCTGATCAAGAATATATATACTTTGTGAGGTCTGCGATGATATATCTGCCTGTTACATACATTTTCACAATGTTGAAATATTTATGTACACACCGCTGAATGTCCAACTCTTTTAGTCATAATTCGCTAGTTCTGTTCATTTGAATCATAACGGAACGTTTATCCAATTCGCTTTTATGCTTAAGTTCGGCTGCCTGCGCTTGCAGCATATATATTTTTAGTCTCGAATAGGTTATGGGCCCAGGACTGCGGAAATTGGGCATGTTAGTCGGAAAGATTGGTCGAGATTCGGTTTTGTTAATTAATATCGGATATTAATTAATTTGTGCAAAATGAGTTCGCAATTCGCAATTGAGAAACTCGATGGTGAAAACTATCGTGTGTGGTCAGTACAGATGAGAAGTCTCTTAATCCATTCTGACTTGTGGGCGGTGACTTCTAAACGTTTAATAAAAAACGAAAATGATACACCTGAACAATTAGCGTTGGTAGACAGTAAAGACGAGAAAGCTCTTGCAAGTATATTGTTGTGCCTAAAACCATCGCAAATTAACTATGTTAAGCACTGTAAGACAGCAAGTGAAGCTTGGAAAAAATTAGCTGAAATTCATATACCCTCGGGTCCGACGCGAAAAATACAGCTATTCAAGCAATTGCTATATTTGAAAATGTCAAGTTCGGAAAGCATTCGTGAACATTTAAATAATTTCTCTGATCTCGTAGAAAAATTATGTGAAATCCAGTCACACGTGCCCGATGAAATGCTCGCAATAATTTTGCTTGCAAGTTTAAGTGACGAATTCGAAAATTTCGTTAGGCCATAGGGTCGCGAGATTCGTTGCCGTCGCTTAGCGCCCTAAAAATCAAATTACTTGAAGAAGGAGAGAGGCGCAAAATTGGCGAAGTAGCGGAAAAATTTGAGCAGAAAATGTTCGTGTCGCGGCAAGAAAACGGTAAAAAGGACAAACCGAAAAGAGACGGAAAAAACTTGGAGTGTTGGTCGTGTGGCGGTCGCGGGCATATAGCGGCAAAGTGCAGATCGAAAGAGAAAACGAAACCGCGCGAAGAGAGTAATAAAAGGGCATTGTCGGTGTTTGCTGCTTCTGGAACTAAAAACGAATTGGCGAGAGACGCATGGTGTGTAGATAGCGGGGCTACAGCTCATTTGTGTGCGAACAAATGTTCACATGTATCCATGAGCACAAAGAAAAACAAGTAAGAATGCTCTAGTCGAGACGGCTCGACTAGGAGATACCCTGAGCCCTGCGAAGTGCCGATACTTCAAATATTGTATGCTTAGTGTACATATACATATATTGCAAGCAACACATACACGCACACAGACGCACGCTCAAGCACACGCTCTGCCAACTGCGCAGTTGACGTAGCGACTGCGTTTGGGCTGCGAGACGGCTTATGTTGTAGAAATGAAATGTTTAATAACTTTTTTTCTAGCAGGACTTTTTTATTCAAACTTTCAGGGCATGATTATGTTATTCATATGTGTGTATGTACCGAAGCACAAGTCTCTAGTATTTGAAATGCGTTTTTTGCAAATTTAGGGCGAAGGGGGCGTAGCATCCAAAAACCAAAAATTACAAAATGTCTGCATTCACAACAGGAATCTATATAGTGAATTTCAGGTCTCTAGCTCTTACGGTACGTAAAAGAGACGAAAAGTTATCGAAATTTATCGATAAAAAGAGAACGGGAAGAGTTATCGAATTTTTGAAAAAAACTCGTATAGCGTATGGTATTCAGGAGTATACATATCAAATTTCAGCTCTCTAGCTTCTGTGGTTTACGAGATCGCTGCGTTCACACAGACGGACGGACGGACGGACAGACGGACAGGGCTATTTCAACTCAGCTCATCGAGCTGATCAAGAATATATATACTTTGTATGGTCTGCGACGTCTCCTTCTGCCTGTTACATACATTTTCACATAAACATTATACCCTGATTTCCCATTTTCAATGGGCTCAGGGTATAACAAATCACTTTCTTTATCTGCAACCATTAATATTTCGTTATTACTGTCTTTAACATACGCTTTGTTTTTAACAAAATTTACTTTGAAACCATTTTCCGTTGCTTTTGATACTGATATAAAATTGCATTGTAAGCCTTTTACATATAATACGTCGACTAATTCGAACGTACGTTTTTGTCCGTTTAACTCCACTGTTCCTAAACCTTCGGCTTCTATGTAATTTTCGTCCGCTAATTTTATTTTACCGTTTTATTATATTATTATATTATATGTAACAGGCAGAAAGAGACGTCGCAGACCATACAAAGTATATATATTCTTGATCGATCAGCTCGATGAGCTGAGTTGAAATAGCCCTATCCGTCTGTCCGTCCGTCTGTCCGTCCGTCCGTCTGTGTGAACGCAGCGATCTCGTAAACCACAGAAGCTAGAGAGCTGAAATTTGACATGTATACTCCTGAATACCATACGCTATACGAGTTTTTTTCAAAAATTCGATAACTCTTCCCGTTCTCTTTTTATCGATAAATTTCGATAACTTTTCGTCTCTTTTACGTACCGTAAGAGCTAGAGACCTGAAATTCACTATATAGATTCCTGTTGTGAATGCAGACATTTTGTAATTTTTGGTTTTTGGATGCTACGCCCCCTTCGCCCTAAATTTGCAAAAAACGCATTTCAAATACTAGAGACTTGTGCTTTGGTACATACACACATATGAATAACATAATCATGCCCTGAAAGTTTGAATAAAAAAGTCCTGCTAGAAAAAAAGTTATTAAACATTTCATTTCTACAACATAAGCCGTCTCGCAGCCCAAACGCAGTCGCTACGTCAACTGCGCAGTTGGCAGAGCGCGTGCTTGAGCGTGCGTCTGTGTGTGTATGTGTTGCTTGCAATATATATGTATGTAAACTAAGCATAGAATATTTGAAGTATCGGCACTTCGCAGGGCTCAGGGTATCTCCTAGTCGAGCCGTCTCGACTAGAGCATTCTTACTTGTTTTTGTTTAAAAATAAAATAAAAAGAGCATTCGTCGCAAATACAAATTTAAATAAGCTGATTAAAGGTTCGGGCATTTTAATTTTGACAGCTTGAATAAAATGATAAAACAAGACATGGTTTATGGTCTTCGAGCTAGTGCGTGCAACATTAATGACTTTGTATGTGAGACGTGTGCGAAATGTAAGATTTGCGTCAAGAAATTCCCGAAAGCGTCGGAAAATCGCTCCAAAGATGTGCTGGGCTTAATCCACACTGACATTTGTGGCTCTATGCCAACACAATCCCAAGGTGGAGCACTGTATTTCGCCCCGTTTATTGATGATAAATCGCGCTATGTATCGGTATACATGTTGAAAACGAGAGACGAAGTTCTTGAACAATTTAAAGACTTTAAAACGTTGGTAGAAAATCAATCCGGAAAACAGATTAAAGCTGTGAGAAGCGACAATGGGCGTGAGTACCTTAGTGGCGCGTTTGAAAATTACTTGTCGAGCCACGGTATAAAAAGGCAACTTACGGTTCCCCACACTCCGCAGCAAAATGGTGTGGCGGAACGCGCCAACAGAACCTTAGTGGAGATGGCGCGCAGTATGCTGGTTCACGCTGGAGTAAGTGAAAGCTTATGGGGTGAGGCCATAATGACAGCGGCATACCTACGCAATAGAGCTGAAACTACAAGTTTGTCCGGAAAAACACCGTATGAGGAATGGTATGGGAAAAAACCAAGCGTTTCCCGCCTAAAAATATTTGGTATGAGAGCGATTGTTCTAGATAAAAAACACAAGAAAAAGTTAGCGCAAAAGGGATTGCAACACATTTTTGTCGGCTATTCCGAAACTGCAAAAGCTTATCGCTTGTACAATCCTGCTAAAAGATGTGTTACAGTTTCTAGAGATGTTGTGTTTTTGGAGCACAAGTTTGCATTGGATTCGGAACACGAAAATATCAAATGAGACCGTTTCGTTGGTGTTTGAATCAGGTGAAAACAAGCACACTGACGATCATAAGGATACTGTTGATAACATCCAAGGCCCAACAGTTCATGGAGCCAGCGAAACTAATGATGAAGAGAATGCTGAACAAGAGGAAACCACAGCCAGAAGAGGGCCAGGCAGGCCAAGGATTGTTCACAATGGGCGTCCAGGTCGCCCACGAAAAGAGTACAATAACTTTTTCTCCAGTGGCACGTTATTCGTCAATCAGGCTAGTGATTGCGTTGGCTGTCGAGCACGAGATGCACTTGCACCAAATGGACGTCTCAGCAGCGTATCTTAACAGCGAGCTACAAGACGACGTATATATGCGACAGCCGGAGGGCTTCATTGATGCAGATCATCCCAAACGTGTGCTGATTGGTTTCGTCCCATGTGCGAGCGAGCCGTGCATATACACCAATACAATTAAAGGGTATTTAAATATAATTGTTGTATATGTTGACGACTTTATACTTACATGTAACAGAGAAGAAGACATGGCCCACATAAAGCAACTTATATCAAAAAAATTTGACGTAGTTGATGGCGGCAAGCTGCAGCATTTCCTAGGCATGGAAATCTAGAGAGATGGCAAAACGGGTGGCGTATCCATTAGCCATAATCAATACATCGAGGGTATCTTAAAGGAGTACGGCATGCAAGACTGTAAGGCAATAACAACACCGTTAGAAGTTGGCTTCCAGACAAAATGCGACGATGTTGGCTGTGAGCAGGTGGACAAGACACGCTACCAATCTCTCTTCGGGTCCTTATTATATTTGGCGCTGACGACACGACCAGATATAATACATTCTGTGGCTAAGCTGGCGCAGAGAAATGCAGATCCGCACAAGGAGCATGAGGTTGCTGCAAAGCGGGTGTTGAGATACTTAAAGGGTACCTCATTGAGATGCGATTGTGCTACAACAAAACAGGTGTGCCTATCCATTGTTTTGTTGATGCCGACTGGGCTGGCGATAGCAGCGATCGTCTTTCACGGGTTGGTCATTCTTCATGGCTGGAGCAGCAGTCTCATGGGAATCAAAGAAGCAAAGCCTTGTCGCCCTCAGCAGCACGGAGGCAGAATACGTAGCACTTTCTACAGCCACCAAAGAAGCTGTATACCTAAGAAAGCTGATCCACGAGATGGGATTCGAGCCGATGTTAAAATTAATGATATATAGCGATAACAAAAGCGCACAGTGCCTTGCTAAAGATTCTAAATTTCATTCACGTAGCAAGCACATCGAAATAAGGTATCATTTTGTACGGGAAATTTATAAAAATAATGTAATTAATATAAAGTACGTTCCCACGAATAATATAACATCAGATATCCTAACTAAAAACTTATGTAAGACAAAGCATGTAAAGTTCAGAGAAATGTTAGGACTAGCTTAAATTCTTTAATTTTTTTAAAGTGGACATCGCGTTGAGAAGGAGTGTTGAAATATTTATGTACACACCGCTGAATGTCCAACTCTTTTAGTCATAATTCGCTAGTTCTGTTCATTTGAATCATAACGGAACGTTTATCCAATTCCCTTTTATGCTTAAGTTCGGCTGCCTGCGCTTGCAGCATATATATTTTTAGTCTCGAATAAACTCTAACTCGAATACACAAAAACGTTATACCCTGATTTCCCATTTTCAAGGCTCAGGGTATAAAAATTATCAAAGAAAGCAATTCACCGAATAATAGCCCCTTCTGGATTGCAGAGAAGAAGCTCGATAACTTAGGAACAAAAAAATACCGCTTATTCATTTACTATAGGAAGTTAAATGATTTCACGGTAGATGACAAATTTCCCATACCCAAACTCGGCACATCTCAATGCCTTACCACTTTAGACATGGCAAAGGGCTTCCATCAAATTTTATTAAATGAAGAAGACAGGCCAAAAACAGCATTCTCCACACCGTCAGGGCATTATGAGTTTATTCGAATGCTATAAGTTCATATAAGATTATGCAAAAATTTCATACCCCATGTCGAAGTATTTAAAAAAATCCGTTTATATGAATATTAATTAAAAACGTTAGAAACCAACAATCTTAGTATATCTAAGATATTCCAATTTAAAAAAAATTCAAAGTCACAACAGATGCTAGCAACTTCGCCATAGGAGCAGTGCTTTCTCAAGAAGGAATCACGAACTCTAAATCAACACGAACGCAATTATGAAACCATCGAAAAGGAACTACTAGCCATTGTCTGGGCTGTAAAATATTTCAGATCATACATTTATGGTATGGAATTTGACCTCGAAAGCGACCATCAACCACTAAAATGGCTGATGGCTAAATACACAGGGAAAGATTTTAACCCGACACTTCACAGATGGCTTATAAGCCTAGGAGAATACAACTTCTATTTAGACTATATAAAAGGCAAAAATACCCATATTGCCGATTTCTTAAGTAGAATAAAAGAAGACGAAATAAACCTCGGAGAAAACGAACTTACCCTAGAGGGTTTAAAAGATAATGCTTCCATTGAAGTGCAAGAGGAGGACCAGGGAAACAGTCGTAAACCGATTTAAGCCACAACTTATTTTATGCGATACAAAAAAACGAAACAGTCAGTCAAACTTTCAATAATAAAAGAATTTACATAAGTAAAGCAAACTTAGATAGTAAAAACCTAGTGAACATCCTAAAACAAGTAAGAATGCTCTAGTCGAGACGGCTCGACTAGGAGATACCCTGAGCCCTGCGAAGTGCCGATACTTAAAATATGCTATGCTTAGTTTACATATACATATATTGCAAGCAACACATATACACACACAGACGCACGCTCACGCACACGCTCTGCCAACTGCGCAGTTGAAGTAGCGACTGCGCTTAGGCTGCAAGAGCCTGATGTTGTGGAAATTAAATGTTTAATAACTTTTTTTGTAGCAAGTTTTTTTTATTTAAACTTTCAGTGCATGATTATGTTATTCATATGTGTGTATGTGCCGAAGCACAAGTCTCTAGTATTTGAAATGCGTTTTTTGCAAGTTTAGGGCGAAGGGGGCGTGGCATCCAAAATCGGACGGACGGATGGACGGACAGGGCTATGTCAACTCAGCTCATCGAGCTGATCAAGAATATATATACTTTGTATGGTCTGCGACGTCTCCTTCTGCCTGTTACATACATTTTCACAAAAACATTATACCCTGATTTCCCATTTTCAATGGGCTCAGGGTATAAAAATATATGTCCAAGACTACTGGGGGCAGGGCAAATCGGATCTGAATATATATAGTAATTTTGCAGATTTCGTTATATTTTGTGCACATTGATACTACTGTCTTGAGACTTGGTATATAAGTTATTCTAATCTATTTGAGCAGCGCGATTGCGTCTGTTTGAATTCAAATCAAAGATTGAAATGAAGTAGATTTGTATTTTATTATTTCACAGTACTTTGCTCCTCAGTGGCGATCTTAAGACTGAATTCTTATTCTAAAGCAGGCCTATTTTTGTATACTCTTAAAACTACTCAGCTGGAAAATTTAAAATTTAATTTAATTTTTTAAACTTCGGCGCGTCATTCTCAGGAGCTTCGGCGCATCATTCTTAAAAGCTACAGCGCATTCTCAGAACCTTTCTGCTAGTATACAAACAATGACAGCTCACTATGTGATTCTTAAAGTTACTGAACTATTACTTAACTATTTATTATTATTATTTTAATTATAATGTTAAAGATACAAAAATAAGCTTAAAATAATTAACTAATTTTCCTAGTTGGGAGATCCTGTGGATGGTATCTTTTGAGTCTTCTTCTTCGGATCGGGTTGTTAGTGTTAGTGCATTGGGGTGACTGTCCAGGCGTAGCTAATAGTTACCAGAGTGTATATTTTATTTTAGTTTTTTTTTTTATTTAAGTAGCCACGCCATCTTTGCAGCTTTTGCCATTACAGGCCTCTGCATCATTGTAGTATGAACCTTAAAGTTTAGTTTCCTGTCAACGACAACTCCCAAATATTTGTGTGAAGCCTTGTGCGTCAATGTAGATCCAAGCAAGGAAATGCCTCTGCAAGGAAGTGTCCTGGTTGCAAAAGTAACATTTGCACACTTGCTTGCTCCCGACATTCCACCTTTGGGTATTGTATTGCTGTAATGCTTCCGTGGCTATATTGATGTCCGGACTTCGGGTCAGGATTGCCGTGTCATCAGCATATGTTGCTATCAGCACATCTTCCTCGTCCAAACTAGTTATTGCCCTTGACGAAGGCATATCAGCTGTAAAAAGCGAATATAGCGTAGGGCCAAGAACGCTTCCCTGAGGTACGCCTGCGCAGATTGGACGCTTCGACGATGTGGCTCCATCGACCACAACTCTAAAGCTCCTGTCCTTGAGGAAGCTTTTCACAAGTTGGAAAAGCTGCGGGGGTAAACTGCTTTTTAGCTTGGAAAGAAGGCCTTCATGCCATACTCTGTCAAATGCTTGCTGAATGTCCATGAAAACAGCTATTGAATACATTTTCCTTTCCATTGATTGAAGAGCGAAATTGACAACCCGGTGGAGTTGCTCTGGAGTGCCGTGACTTTGCCTAAATCCATACTGCCACTTTGGAATTCTTTGTGTCACAGATTCGAGCCGAAAGATGCGGTTTAGGATCACTCTTTCCGTCATTTTACCAAGCGTTGAGAGTAGACTAATTGGTCTGTATCCATCGACTTCTGTGTGCTGTTTTCCAGGCTTTGGGACCATAGTTATTAACGCGGTCTTCCAGCTGGTTGGAAAATATCCTATATTGAGAATGCTGTTGAGTAGTAGGACAATAAACAGCATGGCTTTTTATACCCTGAGGCCATTGAAAATGGGAAATCAGGGTATAATGTTTTTGTGAAAATGTATGTAACAGGCAGAAGGAGACGTCGCAGACCATACAAAGTATATATATTCTTGATCAGCTCGATGAGCTGAGTTGATATAGCCCTGTCCGTCTGTCCGTCCGTCCGTCCGTCTGTGTGAACGCAGCGATCTCGTAAACCACAGAAGCTAGAGAGCTGAAATTTGATATGTATACTCCTGAATACCATACGCTATACGAGTTTTTTTCAAAAATTCGATAACTCTTTCCGTTCTCTTTTTATCGATAAATTTCGATAACTTTTCGTCTCTTTTTCGTACCGTAAGAGCTAGAGACCTGAAATTCACTACATAGATTCCTGTTGTGAATGCAGATATTTTGTAATTTTTGGTTTTTGGATGCCACGCCCCCTTCGCCCTTCGCCCCCTAAAACGCATTTCAAATACTAGAGACTTCTGCTTCGGCACATACACACATATAAATAACATAATCATGCCCTGAAAGTTTGAATAAAAAAGTCCTTCTAGAAAAAAAGTTATTAAACATTTAATTTCGACAACATCAGCGTCTTGCAGCCCAAGCGCTGTCGCTACGTCAACTGCGCAGTTGGCAGAGCGTGTGCTTGAGCGTGCTTCTGTGTGTGTGTATGTGTTGCTTGCAATATTTGTACACTAATCATAGAATATTTGAAGTATCGGCACTTCGCAGGGTCCAGGGTATCTCCTAGTCGAGCCGTCTCGACTACAGCATTCTTACTTGTTTTGGCATGAGTTTAAGCGTCTTGTTGTCCAAGAGATCCTCGCCAGGAGTCTTTTTGGTCTTGAGTTTCTCGATTAAATGCAACACCTCCTGCAGAGTGACTGGATTTGTTGGCAAGGACGTTTGGAACGGCATCTGCAAAATTAGTTCAACTTGCCTTCTCATATCCGGAGATGTAAAATTAAATGGCTTAAATCTGTGTTCCAGGCTATTTGCAAACACTTTAGCCTTCTGCTGGCTGGAGTAACACCATCCATCTGATGGATCTTTAATCGGTGTTTTTGGAATCGTGACTCTCTTATAGCGACTGGTTAGCTTCCATAAAGTATAATTATACGAAGCATCTGGACCAGCATTTTCAAGGATATCGTCAATCTTTTTTTGCTTAAGTTTAATCCTTTAAACGTTTCTACCCACGAACCAACTGGAAGAATATGTTGTCTCTTAGCTTTAGCTTGCGGTGCATTATTTAATGTTGCTACTATTGGCAGATGATCCGAGGAGAGATCGTGCTTGGTTTCAACCGAGAGCTTATTCATCATGATATATGAGATATGAGTCTCTGTTATTAGCATTATGTCAATATTGTTGGCACTAAGGAAAATTCTAATTTCTTCCACGTTTTTAACTAGACCTCGTGCATTCCATAATCCGATTTTTAATGTTGGATTAATCATTTTGACATAAACTTTTCTATCAGATTACGGAAAGCCTTATTTGCTTTCATCGAATTCTCCCTGAGCTTAAAAATTCGATCCATTCTGACACTTAGTTCGTTAATAGTTTTTTCAAGTATTTTTAGTTTCTCGCTAAAGTTTTGGTCCTCTGTACCATTGATCAACCGGGAGCTATCCTGCGTTGTGTTAAACTTATTATATCTCATTCCATGAAGCTTTGTCACATCAGCATGGGAGAAGTCGCTTCTGACAGTAGCACTTGGCAGGGCTTGAACTTTAACAGCGTGGCTTAAATTGTTCGTACTGTTAATGAGACCGTTTGCTGGAAGTCCGTTTGAGAAGTCTGCTGGCTTAAGCTTCTTTCACAGTTCTATTCTTACAGAACACAATTTATTCCCTGCTAAGTGATCGCCGCCGCAGTTTGCACATATTGTAGTTGAACTACTACATAGATTGGATCCAGTAAAGTGATCTCCTTCACATTTGCCACAGACTGGTTTCTTGAGACAGTAATTCTTCGTATATCCGTAATCTTGACATCTAAAACATTGCACCAATTCTCTGTTATTCAGTGCCTTTGATACTGTAACTCGATGATTACCAATTTTAATAATCTTGAACGCCTCTGCTACTTTAGGCGTGTTCTTTAAATTAACATAAAACAGGTTCTGCCTTGTTTTTATATTATTTATTTCTGGACCATCCTCTTCGTTGACTTCAATATTGCGCCAATCTCGCTTTCTAGGGCAGTAAATATTCAAGACAGTGTGGCCTTTATCACTGAATGCACGTTCAATTGGTTCTTTAGGGACATTTGAATGGATATCTCTAATGACTAGCCTAAATGGTGTATCCTCTCTAAGTTGGTGATGCCAGAACTCGCAGTTTTGCTTAGTCAACAGGTCTACAACTCCCCGAAAAACTTTGGAATTTTGTTCGTATATTCGCGAGACCCCAAATCTTGAAGTGCGAATTTCATAGTCTTCGACACCGACTACTGAATGGAGTGCCCTTTCCAGGTCACTCATGTTCTTCACCTGTGGCACACAGATAGCTGGAGGCTTAGGCATTGTGCTAGCTTGTTTATCGGCAGCTTCTTCACTGGCTGCTACTTCTTCGTCTTCAGCTTCTTCTGATAGCAAAGCGTAGCGATTGTTTTGAAGTGCTACCGGCGAGGTGGTAGCCTGTGCGTTTCTTTGGCGCCCTTTAATTGACTTATGAACCACTGGATTTACCTTTTTTTGGATAGTTTTTGAGACTCTGGCGCCCTTTTGTTTTTTGCGTATTGATACCATAGGCATCTGGAACGTGCAGTTAATAGCATTTGACAGCTTCTTAAGGACTTCAGTGGACACTGCTGTAAGGGAGCATATGCTACCGCCTGTTGTGTTTGCAACTGAAAAGCTTGGTTTGCAACTGACTGGTAAATGTTATGGTGCTAGTAGTAGTAGTAGTAGTACTGGTACTTGTTGCGACCAGACTCACACTATATCTAATGTCATCAATTTCCTTAAATTGTTGTTGAGCCAGTTGAGCACGCAGCTCTCCAGACGACACACCGACCATTCTCTTCATCCTGTCAAGCATGTCTTGCTTATCAATAAGCGGGTGTTGATTAGATGAGCCTCCATCCATTTTGGGTAAGTTTTACAAAATTTGTACCTGCCAAATTTTCGACTGCCCGAGAGTATGCAGCTCTAGTTGCAGTCCCTCCCGGGACAACAACCAGCCAATGTGACCTCCGTGGCCAATGTGACTGTCGTTGACCAATGTGACCAACGTGACACCAACCAGGTGGACAGCTGTTTTCCCACGTGGTCGCCGGCAAGCGGCTGGAGCCCCAATTTACAATTGCACTTTATTAAATAATTAACTTGCACAATTGCAACTTTGTTTTTGCGTGCTTTATATTCCCCGTGTCTTTTGACAGACACTGAAAGAGTTTTTTTTTGCCACTGGCGTGGTCGTAGTCCAATTTAAATATAAATTTTGACAAATTCTCTATTCACTCACTTACAGTCAGCTGTGTGCTTGTCAGCAGTCGCGACGCGACCGACATCATTCTCAAAAGCTAAAGCGCATTCTCAGAACCTTTCTGCAAGTATATGCTCTTAAAATTATGCAGCGGAAAATTATATTTAATTTTCTAAACTCCGGCGCGTTATCTCAGGAACTTCGGCACATCATTCTCAAAAGCTACAGCGCATTCTCAGTACTAGTACAGTACAGTAGTACTAGTACTAGTACTGTAGTACAGTAGTACTAGTACTAGTACAGTTGTGCTAGTATATGCTCGCAGCGGAAAATTATGCTTTATTTTCTATACTCCTGCGCGTCACATAATTCTCAGAAGCTTCGGCCCATTCTCAGTACCTTTCTGCTTGTGAAAATCGCGCGCTCACAGCTTGCCCAATTACAAAAGCATTTTATTCTTATTAGGTAGCACTAACTAACGATCCGCACGTCGCTGGTGAGAAATGCTGACCTTGCACATTGCGGGAGTGTCGCATTTCATGCTCGTGGGACAGGGACACAGTGATCTGGGAGCATCGTCAGCATTATCGTAACACAAATAATGCCACAGCCGGTTTAGTTTTGGCTAATGTTAACTACTCCCCCCACTCCCCCCACTACTCTCGTAGAACGACTGTCATTGTTTATGAAGATTTCTTCTCCAATGACCGTTATTGGGGCTAGGGGGCATGTTGCAATGGGCCTTGGAGCGCACGTGCGCAACACTGACACTGACACGCAAGGCTGACTCTTTGAAGAAGGGCATGTGAGACGATCCATGGCATGATTGTGTTGCAATAATTTTACCATCGCAGTCGGTTACGGTGATCTCAAAAATTTGCAGTAATATTCCAGCCTGGGCGACGGGGAAAACTATGACCTTGTTACATTAGGTTTAGGGAATTTAACTATAAAATGGAGTTCTTGATCGTTTGCAAAGACATTAACGCTAGAGACATAAAAAATTTAAGTTACGCTAACTTCTGTGAAATCTCTGCTTAAAATTACCTTTAAGTCGCTGTCATTGATAATTATTGGGTTTATTACGGTAGTGGCAGCTAAAGTGATCGCAATTATAAGGTTTTCAATTTCCAAGGTAAGTAGGTTAGGTTAGGTTTCTCGCTAAAAGGGTCTCATATAAGTGTGCAGAATCTTACTACGGTTGTCCTTATGTACCCTCCCTTTTATGAGAACTGTCGTTCCCAAATCTGCTTCAATTTTTTCCTATACATATAAGGGGCTTAGCTTATTACCTAGCCGCTTATTTGCCTTAGCTAACACCACTTCAGCTACTTCAAATACCCTATTCTGTCTTGATGGGATATTTCAGTCTAGCTGTATTTTCTGTATTATGTCCTGTTTTCATTCATCCGGTGATGAATGGATGACGTCTACCTCTATCTATGACCGAGTGGAATTATAAGATATATTCCACCGTGGCTTGCACCACACTTTTAACCGTGTCTGTGATACGCATTTGCTTGGATAAGTTTCTTGCCATGTCACTTAAGGTGCTGTGAACCCGTTTTACTTGCCCATTTGAGTGCTGTGAAACTGAGAGGCATTAACAATATCGATGCCGTGCTGACTTTTTCACATTGACATTAGTGACAATAGACCGTCCTGATTGTCGGGAATAAATTGACTATCAAATTGGTCCGTTTATGTCCGAAATCGCGCGTGATGCAATAGGCTGAACAACAGAAAACTTAGAGAACGTGTCTACAGTCAAAAAATGCTTTCCTGCAGTAGAGTAAATAACTTTTGTTTTTTGGGGTGGTTATCATACTGGGCCTTAGCACAAATTATACAATTTACAACAACTTCCCCCGCAATTTTGTTCATATATGTTTTTCATTTTCTTGTGCTGCTCTGTGAGCTCGATTGTGCTCAGCAACGATTTGCATCTGTTCATCCTTCTTAAAAATGTCGGTCACTCTGCCTTTGCAGTACCAAAATTTGGTAGAAGGGAAAGTTTCGACAAGCGCATGCTGTATGCGTGCTAAAATTGATAACTCGCAGTTAATAGCGTTTACTACCTCTGGGCTAACGGCCTCTTTGAATACATCAATAAGTGTGTCCCTGTCTTTGAAAAGGATTTCATGCCAGACTTTTTGCTTGAAAAGCACTGAATAATCTGGTTTCTAAAGCAGTTTACGGACTTTTCAGTGGCGTAGATCGTATAAGATAAAGACTGCTCACTATGAATTGTGCTTTTGTCGGACTTCGGCAAGTTTTCAATGGCGTTTATATATTGCCTGGACAGCGCATACCAGGTTTGTAAAAAACTTTGGCCCCGTGTTCATCAATGAATGCTTTCCAGCGCTTGATTTTCGAATTTGGATTTCTATCCGACTGCTTTTGAGTCAATTCTACATGGATTTTTTGGAGCTAACTTTACCGTTTCTCCTTTTAAAATATCTGACAGTGGTTTCGCGATAGCTGCAAAGTCTTTGACGAAACATCTATAATAGGTCGCGAGACCTTTGCCAACAAATTTATTGTTATTTCAAAATTTTTTATCGCTTTTACCTTGTCTTCGCTTGTCTTTGTACCGCTGCTGGATACGATAAAACCTAAAAGGTCGACTCTTTTTTTGAAAAATGCGATTTTACTTTAGCGACCCTCATGTTGGCGTCTAAGAGACACCTAAGATTTGGTATATGTCCCTTACATGGTCGTGCTCGTTTTTCGAAAAAATGGGGACATCTTCGACATAGACATAACAAGACTTACCATGTGCTCACGGAGCATGTCATCGATCGCCCTTTGGACAATACTTCGGGCGGTTAAGGCTTCGAATAAACTGGCTCACTATCTTCGGTTCGGATTGCTCCGACAACCGACGTGTTATAAGGCAGAAGATGGTCTGGGTCTGCAAAAGCCTTTGTCTTTTTATACCCTGAGCCCATTGAAAATGGGAAATCACCTGTCCGTATTAACGCAAACCATTTCTACGCTATTGAAGCTAGAGGCTTGAAATTTCGAATAAATACTCGCGTATATCCTTGTCAAATAAAGTGTCAAGATTTTACTAATACGCCCACTTGGGGCATGGCAAATAAGATAATGCATAATCCTGTATCTCAGAAACACTACTTGTAGAGGTGGTAGAGAGTTGATATTTGGGATGTATACTCGCGTTGACACCCCAAGATCAAAAGCTATGGCGGATATATCTATGCAAATTGGGGGAGTGGCAAATCGGATGAAACTGTATCTTCCACAGCTTTTGAGCTAGAGCACCTAAATTTGTCACATGAGTTACTGTTACGATCCTGTAAACATCGACCAAAAAATATATGTCCACGACTACTGGGGGCATGGCAAATCGGATCTGAATATATATTACTATATAGTAATTTTGCAGATTTCGTTATATTTTGTGCACATTGATACTACTGCCTTGAGACTTGGTATATAAGTTATTCTAATCTATTTGAGCAGCGCGATTGCGTCTGTTTGAATTCAAATCAAAGATTGAAATGAAGTAGATTTGTCTTTTATTATTTCACAGTACTTTGCTCCTCAGTGGCGATCTTAAGACTGAATTCTTATTCTAAAGCAGGCCTCTTTTTATACCCTGAGCCCATTGAAAATGGGAAATCAGGGTATAATGTTTTTGTGAAAATGTATGTAACAGGCAGAAGGAGACGTCGCAGACCATACAAAGTATATATATTCTTGATCAGCTCCATGAGCTGAGTTGATATAGCCCTGTCCGTCTGTCCGTCCGTCCGTCCGTCCGTCCGTCCGTCCGTCCGTCCGTCCGTCCGTCCGTCTGTGTGAACGCAGCGATCTCGTAAACCACAGAAGCTAGAGAGCTGAAATTTGACATGTATACTCCTGAATACCATACGCTATACGAGTATCGAGTTTTTTTCAAAAATTCGATAACTCTTCCCGTTCTCTTTTCATCGATAAATTTCGATAACTTTTCGTCTCTTTTACGTACCGTAAGAGCTAGAGACCTGAAATTCACTATGTAGATTCCTGTTGTGAATGCAGACATTTTGCAATTTTTGGATTTTGGATGCCACGCCCTTCGCCCTTCGCCCTAAATTTGCAAAAAACGCATTTCAAATACTTGAGACTTGTGCTTCGGCACATACACACATATGAATAACATAATCATGCCCTGAAAGTTTGAATCAAAAAGTCTTGCTAGAAAAAAAGTTATTAAACATTTAATTTCCACAACATAAGCCTCTTGCAGCCCAAGCGCTGTCGCTACGTCAACTGCGCAGTTGGCAGAACGTGTGCTTGAGCGTGCGTCTGTGTGTGTGTATGTGTTGCTTGCAATATATGTATGTATATGTAAACTAAGCATAGAATATTTGAAGTATCGGCACTTTGCAGGGCTCAGGGTATCTCCTAGTCGAGCCGTCTCGACTAGAGCATACATACTTGTTATCGATAAGCTTCGTTAACTTTTCGCCTCTTTTACGTACCGTAAGAGCTAGAGACCTGAAATTCACTATATAGATTCCTGTTGTAAATGCAGACATTTTGTAATTTTTGGTTTTTGGATGCCACGCCCCCTTCGCCCTAAATTTGCAAAAAACGCATTTCAAATACTAGAGACTTGTGCTTCGGCACATACACACATATGAATAACATAATCATGCCCTAAAAGTTTGAATCAAAAAGTCTTGCTAGAAAAAGTGATTAAACATTTAATTTTCACACTATAAACCCCTTGCAGCCCAAACGCAGTCGCTACGTCAACTGCGCAGTTGGCAGAGCGTGTGCTTGCGCGTGCGCCTGTGTGTGTGTATGTGTTGCTTGCAATATTTGTATATGTAAACTAATCATAGAATATTTGAAGTATCGGCACTTCGCAGGGCTCAGGGTATCTCCTAGTCGAGCCGTCTCGACTAGAGCATTCTTACTTGTTATATACTCTTAAAACTACTCAGCTGGAACATTTAAAATTTAATTTAATTTTTTAAACTTCGGCGCGTCATTCTCAGGAGCTTTCGGCGCATCATTCTTAAAAGCTACAGCGCATTCTCAGAACCTTTCTGCTAGTATATGCTCTTAAAATTATGCCGCGGAAAATTATGCTTATTTTTCTAAACTCCGGAGCGTCATTCTCAGAAGCTTCGGCGCATCATTCTCAAAAGCTACAGCGCATTCTCAGAACCTTTGTGCTAGTATATGCTCGCAGCGGAAACACAAATAATGCCCAGCCGGTTTAGTTTTGGCTTATGTTAACTACTCCCCCACTCCGTCCGTCCGACCCTCCTCGGTCATTCCAAGATTTCGTAGAACGACTGTCATTGTTTATGAAGATTTCTTCTCCAATGACCGTTATTGGGGCTAGGTGGCATGTTGCAATGGGCCTTGGAGCGCACGTGCGCAACACTGACACTGACACGCAAGGCTGACTCTTTGAAGAAGGGCATGTGACACGATCCATGGCATGATTGTGTTGCAATAATTTTACCATCGCAGTCGGTTACGGTGATCTCAAAAATTTGCAGTAATATTCCAGCCTGAGCGACGGGGAAAACTATGACCTTGTTACATTAGGTTTAGGGAATTTAATTATAAAATGGAGTTCTTGATCGTTTGCAAAGACGTTAACGCTAGAGACATAAAAAATTTAAGTTACGCTAACTTCTGTGAAATCTCTGCTTAAAATTACCTTTAAGTCGCTGTCATTGATAATTATTGGGTTTATTACGGTAGTGGCAGCTAAAGTGATCGCAATTATAAGGTTTTCAATTTCCAAGGTAAGTAGGTTAGGTTAGGTTTCTCGCTAAAAGGGTCTCATATATGTGTGCAGAATCTTACTACCTAAGGTTGTCCTTATGGACCACCCTCCCTTTTATGAGAACTGTCGTTCCCAAATCTGCTTCTATTTTTTCCTATACATATAAGGGGCTTAGCTTATTACCTAGCCGCTTATTTGCCTTAGCTAACACCACTTCAGCTACTTCAAATACCCTATTCTGTCTTGATGGGATATTTCAGTCTAGCTGTATTTTCTGTATTATGTCCTGTTTTCATTCATCCGGTGATGAATGGATGACGTCTACCTCTATCTATGACCGAGTGGAATTATAAGATATATTCCACCGTGGCTTGCACCACACTTTTAACCGTGTCTGTGATACGCATTTGCTTGGATAAGTTTCTTGCCATGTCACTTAAGGTGCTGTGAACCCGTTTTACTTGCCCATTTGAGTGCTGTGAAACTGAGAGGCATTAACAATATCGATGCCGTGCTGACTTTTTTCACATTGACATTAGTGACAATAGACCGTCCTGATTGTCGGGAATAAATTGACTATCAAATTGGTCCGTTTATGTCCGAAATCGCGCGTGATGCAATAGGCTGAACAACAGAAAACTTAGAGAACGTGTCTACAGTCAAAAAATGCTTTCCTGCAGTAGAGTAAATAACTTTTGTTTTTTGGGGTGGTTATCATACTGGGCCTTAGCACAAATTATACAATTTACAACAACTTCCCCCGCAATTTTGTTCATATATGTTTTTCATTTTCTTGTGCTGCTCTGTGAGCTCGATTGTGCTCAGCAACGATTTGCATCTGTTCATCCTTCTTAAAAATGTCGGTCACTCTGCCTTTGCAGTACCAAAATTTGGTAGAAGGGAAAGTTTCGACAAGCGCATGCTGTATGCGTGCTAAAATTGATAACTCGCAGTTAATAGCGTTTACTACCTCTGGGCTAACGGCCTCTTTGAATACATCAATAAGTGTGTCCCTGTCTTTGAAAAGGATTTCATGCCAGACTTTTTGCTTGAAAAGCACTGAATAATCTGGTTTCTAAAGCAGTTTACGGACTTTTCAGTGGCGTAGATCGTATAAGATAAAGACTGCTCACTATGAATTGTGCTTTTGTCGGACTTCGGCAAGTTTTCAATGGCGTTTATATATTGCCTGGACAGCGCATACCAGGTTTGTAAAAAACTTTGGCCCCGTGTTCATCAATGAATGCTTTCCAGCGCTTGATTTTCGAATTTGGATTTCTATCCGACTGCTTTTGAGTCAATTCTACATGGATTTTTTGGAGCTCTGGTTGCTAACTTTACCGTTTCTCCTTTTAAAATATCTGACAGTGGTTTCGCGATAGCTGCAAAGTCTTTGACGAAACATCTATAATAGGTCGCGAGACCTTTGCCAACAAATTGGTTGTTATTTCAAAATTTTTATCGCTTTTACCTTGTCTTCGCTTGTCTTTGTACCGCTGCTGGATAGGATAAAACCTAAAAGATCGACTCTTTTTTTTTAAAAAATGCGATTGTTCTTTAGCGACCCTCATGTTGGCGTCTAAGAGACATCTAAGATTTGGTATATGTCCCTTACATGGTCGCGCTCGTTTTTCGAAAAAATGGGGACATCTTCGACATAGACATAACAAGACTTACTATGTGCTCACGGAGCATGTCATCGATCGCCCTTTGGACAATACTTCGGGCGGGCAGAAGATGGTCTGGGTCTGCAAAAGCCTTTGTCTTTTTATACCCTGAGCCCATTGAAAATGGGAAATCACCTGTCCGTATTAACGCAAACCATTTCTACGCTATTGAAGCTAGAGGCTTGAAATTTCGAATAAATACTCGCGTATATCCTTGTCAGATAAAGTGTCAAGATTTTACTAATACGCCCACTTGGGGCATGGCAAATAAGATAATGCATAATCCTGTATCTCAGAAACACTACTTGTAGAGGTGGTAGAGAGTTGATATTTGGGATGTATACTCGCGTTGACACCCCAAGATCAAAAGCTATGGCGGATATATCTATGCAAATTGGGGGAGTGGCAAATCGGATGAAACTGTATCTTCCACAGCTTTTGAGCTAGCGCACCTAAATTTGTAACATGAGTTACTGTTACGATCCTGTAAACATCGACCAAAAAATATATGTCCACGACTACTGGGGGCATGGCAAATCGGATCTGAATATATATTACTATATAGTAATTTTGCAGATTTCGTTATATTTTGTGCACATTGATACTACTGCCTTGAGACTTGGTATATAAGTTATTCTAATCTATTTGAGCAGCGCGATTGCGTCTGTTTGAATTCAAATCAAAGATTGAAATGAAGTAGATTTGTCTTTTATTATTTCACAGTACTTTGCTCCTCAGTGGCGATCTTAAGACTGAATTCTTATTCTAAAGCAGGCATCTTTGTAAATATTCTTAAAACTACTCAGCTGGAAAATTTAAAATTTAATTTAATTTTTTTAAACTTCGGCGCGTCATTCTCAGGAGCTTTCGGCGCATCATTCTTAAAAGCTACAGCGCATTCTCAGAACCTTTCTGCTAGTATATGCTCTTCAAATTATGCCGCGGAAAATTATGCTTATTTTTCTAAACTCCGGAGCGTCATTCTCAGAAGCTTCGGCGCATCATTCTCAAAAGCTACAGCGCATTCTCAGAACCTTTGTGCTAGTATATGCTCGCAGCGGAAAATTATGCTTTATTTTCTATACTCATGCGCGTAACACAAATAATGCCACAGCCGGTTTAGTTTTGGCTTATGTTAACTACTCCCCCCACTCCGTCCGTCCGACCCTCCTCGGTCATTCCAAGATCTCGTAGAACGACTGTCATTGTTTATGAAGATTTCTTCTCCAATGACCGTTATTGGGGCTAGGTGGCATGTTGCAATGGGCCTTGGAGCGCACGTGCGCAACACTGACACTGACACGCAAGGCTGACTCTTTGAAGAAGGGCATGTGAGACGATCCATGGCATGATTGTGTTGCAATAATTTTACCATCGCAGTCGGTTACGGTGATCTCAAAAATTTGCAGTAATATTCCAGCCTGAGCGACGGGGAAAACTATGTCCTTGTTACATTAGGTTTAGGGAATTTAATTATAAAATGGAGTTCTTGATCGTTTGCAAAGACATTAACGCTAGAGACATACAAAATTTAAGTTACGCTAACTTCTGTGAAATCTCTGCTTAAAATTACCTTTAAGTCGCTGTCATTGATAATTATTGGGTTTATTACGGTAGTGGCAGCTAAAGTGATCGCAATTATAAGGTTTTCAATTTCCAAGGTAAGTAGGTTAGGTTAGGTTTCTCGCTAAAAGGGTCTCATATATGTGTGCAGAATCTTACTACCTAAGGTTGTCCTTATGGACCACCCTCCCTTTTATGAGAACTGTCGTTCCCAAATCTGCTTCTATTTTTTCCTATACATATAAGGGGCTTAGCTTATTACCTAGCCGCTTATTTGCCTTAGCTAACACCACTTCAGCTACTTCAAATACCCTATTCTGTCTTGATGGGATATTTCAGTCTAGCTGTATTTTCTGTATTATGTCCTGTTTTCATTCATCCGGTGATGAATGGATGACGTCTACCTCTATCTATGACCGAGTGGAATTATAAGATATATTCCACCGTGGCTTGCACCACACTTTTAACCGTGTCTGTGATACGCATTTGCTTGGATAAGTTTCTTGCCATGTCACTTAAGGTGCTGTGAACCCGTTTTACTTGCCCAATTGAGTGCTGTGAAACTGAGGGGCATTAACAATATCGATGCCGTGCTGACTTTTACACATTGACATTAGTGTCTCCGAATTAAATGAAGCTTCGTTGTCGCAATAGACCGTCCTGATTGTCGGGAATAAATTGACTATCAAATTGGTCCGTTTATGTCCGAAATCGCGCGTGATGCAATAGGCTGAACAACAGAAAACTTAGAGAACGTGTCTACAGTCAAAAAATGCTTTCCTGCAGTAGAGTAAATAACTTTTGTTTTTTGGGGTGGTTATCATACTGGGCCTTAGCACAAATTATACAATTTACAACAACTTCCCCCGCAATTTTGTTCATATATGTTTTTCATTTTCTTGTGCTGCTCTGTGAGCTCGATTGTGCTCAGCAACGATTTGCATCTGTTCATCCTTCTTAAAAATGTCGGTCACTCTGCCTTTGCAGTACCAAAATTTGGTAGAAGGGAAAGTTTCGACAAGCGCATGCTGTATGCGTGCTAAAATTGATAACTCGCAGTTAATAGCGTTTACTACCTCTGGGCTAACGGCCTCTTTGAATACATCAATAAGTGTGTCCCTGTCTTTGAAAAGGATTTCATGCCAGACTTTTTGCTTGAAAAGCACTGAATAATCTGGTTTCTAAAGCAGTTTACGGACTTTTCAGTGGCGTAGATCGTATAAGATAAAGACTGCTCACTATGAATTGTGCTTTTGTCGGACTTCGGCAAGTTTTCAATGGCGTTTATATATTGCCTGGACAGCGCTTCCAGGTTTGTAAAAAACTTTGGCCCCGTGTTCATCAATGAATGCTTTCCAGCGCTTGATTTTCGAATTTGGATTTCTATCCGACTGCTTTTGAGTCAATTCTACATGGATTTTTTGGAGCTCTGGTTGCTAACTTTACCGTTTCTCCTTTTAAAATATCTGACAGTGGTTTCGCGATAGCTGCAAAGTCTTTGACGAAACATCTATAATAGGTCGCGAGACCTTTGCCAACAAATTGGTTGTTATTTCAAAATTTTTATCGCTTTTACCTTGTCTTCGCTTGTCTTTGTACCGCTGCTGGATAGGATAAAACCTAAAAGATCGACTCTTTTTTTTTAAAAAATGCGATTGTTCTTTAGCGACCCTCATGTTGGCGTCTAAGAGACATCTAAGATTTGGTATATGTCCCTTACATGGTCGCGCTCGTTTTTCGAAAAAATGGGGACATCTTCGACATAGACATAACAAGACTTACTATGTGCTCACGGAGCATGTCATCGATCGCCCTTTGGACAATACTTCGGGCGGGCAGAAGATGGTCTGGGTCTGCAAAAGCCTTTGTCTTTTTATACCCTGAGCCCATTGAAAATGGGAAATCACCTGTCCGTATTAACGCAAACCATTTCTACGCTATTGAAGCTAGAGGCTTGAAATTTCGAATAAATACTCGCGTATATCCTTGTCAGATAAAGTGTCAAGATTTTACTAATACGCCCACTTGGGGCATGGCAAATAAGATAATGCATAATCCTGTATCTCAGAAACACTACTTGTAGAGGTGGTAGAGAGTTGATATTTGGGATGTATACTCGCGTTGACACCCCAAGATCAAAAGCTATGGCGGATATATCTATGCAAATTGGGGGAGTGGCAAATCGGATGAAACTGTATCTTCCACAGCTTTTGAGCTAGAGCACCTAAATTTGTCACATGAGTTACTGTTACGATCCTGTAAACATCGACCAAAAAATATATGTCCACGACTACTGGGGGCATGGCAAATCGGATCTGAATATTTATTACTATATAGTAATTTTGCAGATTTCGTTATATTTTGTGCACATTGATACTACTGCCTTGAGACTTGGTATATAAGTTATTCTAATCTATTTGAGCAGCGCGATTGCGTCTGTTTGAATTCAAATCAAAGATTGAAATGAAGTAGATTTGTCTTTTATTATTTCACAGTACTTTGCTCCTCAGTGGCGATCTTAAGACTGAATTCTTATTCTAAAGCAGGCCTCTTTTTATACCCTGAGCCCATTGAAAATGGGAAATCAGGGTATAATGTTTTTGTGAAAATGTATGTAACAGGCAGAAGGAGATGTCGCAGACCATACAAAGTATATATATTCTTGATCAGCTCGACAAGCTGAGTTGAAATAGCCCTGTCCGTCCGTCCGTCCGTCCGTCTGTGTGAACGCAGCGATCTCGTAAACCACAGAAGCTAGAGAGCTGAAATTTGACATGTATACTCCTGTATACCATACGCTATACGAGTTTTTTTTTTCAAAAATTCGATAACTCTTCCCGTTCTCTTTTTATACCCTGAGCCCATTGTAAATGGGAAATCAGGGTATAATGTTTTTGTGAAAATGTATGTAACAGGCAGAAAGAGACGTCGCAGACCATACAAAGTATATATATTCTTGATCAGCTCGATGAGCTGAGTTGAAATAGCCTTATCCGTCTGTCCGTCCGTCCGTCCGTCCGTCCGTCCGTCTGTGTGAACGCAGCGATCTCGTAAACCACAGAAGCTAGAGAGCTGAAATTTGACATGTATACTCCTGAATACCATACGCTATACGAGTTTTTTTCAAAAATTCGATAACTCTTCCCGTTCTCTTTTCATCGATAAATTTCGATAACTTTTCGTCTCTTTTACGTACCGTAAGAGCTAGAGACCTGAAATTCACTATGTAGATTCCTGTTGTGAATGCAGACATTTTGCAATTTTTGGATTTTGGATGCCACGCCCCCTTCGCCCTAAATTTGAAAAAAACGCATTTCAAATACTTGAGACTTGTGCTTCGGCACATACACACATATGAATAACATAATCATGCCCTGAAAGTTTGAATCAAAAAGTCTTGCTAGAAAAAAAGTTATTAAACATTTAATTTCCACAACATAAGCCTCTTGCAGCCCAAGCGCTGTCGCTACGTCAACTGCGCAGTTGGCAGAACGTGTGCTTGAGCGTGCGTCTGTGTGTGTGTATGTGTTGCTTGCAATATATGTATATGTAAGCATAGAATATTTGAAGTATCGGCACTTCGCAGGGCTCAGGGTATCTCCTAGTCGAGCCGTCTCGACTAGAGCATTCTTACTTGTTATATACTCTTAAAACTACTCAGCTGGAAAATTTAAAATTTAATTTAATTTTTTAAACTCCGGCGCGTCATTCTCAGGAGCTTTCGGCGCATCATTCTTAAAAGCTACAGCGCATTCTCAGAACCTTTCTGCTAGTATATGCTCTTCAAATTATGCCGCGGAAAATTATGCTTATTTTTCTAAACTCCGGAGCGTCATTCTCAGAAGCTTCGGCGCATCATTCTCAAAAGCTACAGCACATTCTCAGAACCTTTTTGCTAGTATATGCTCGCAGCGGAAAATTATGCTTTATTTTCTATACTCATGCGCGTAACACAAATAATGCCACAGCCGGTTTAGTTTTGGCTTATGTTAACTACTCCCCCCACTCCGTCCGTCCGACCCTCCTCGGTCATTCCAAGATCTCGTAGAACGACGGTCATTGTTTATGAAGATTTCTTCTCCAATGACCGTTATTGGGGCTAGGGGGCATGTTGCAATGGGCCTTGGAGCGCACGTGCGCAACACTGACACTGACACGCAAGGCTGACTCTTTGAAGAAGGGCATGTGAGACGATCCATGGCATGATTGTGTTGCAATAATTTTACCATCGCAGTCGGTTACGGTGATCTCAAAAATTTGCAGTAATATTCCAGCCTGAGCGACGGGGAAAACTATGACCTTGTTACATTAGGTTTAGGGAATTTAATTATAAAATGGAGTTCTTGATCGTTTGCAAAGACATTAACGCTAGAGACATAAAAAATTTAAGTTACGCTAACTTCTGTGAAATCTCTGCTTAAAATTACCTTTAAGTCGCTGTCATTGATAATTATTGGGTTTATTACGGTAGTGGCAGCTAAAGTGATCGCAATTATAAGGTTTTCAATTTCCAAGGTAAGTAGGTTAGGTTAGGTTTCTCGCTAAAAGGGTCTCATATATGTGTGCAGAATCTTACTACCTAAGGTTGTCCTTATGCACCACCCTCCCTTTTATGAGAACTGTCGTTCCCAAATCTGCTTCTATTTTTTCCTATACATATAAGGGGCTTAGCTTATTACCTAGCCGCTTATTTGCCTTAGCTAACACCACTTCAGCTACTTCAAATACCCTATTCTGTCTTGATGGGATATTTCAGTCTAGCTGTATTTTCTGTATTATGTCCTGTTTTCATTCATCCGGTGATGAATGGATGACGTCTACCTCTATCTATGACCGAGTGGAATTATCGGATATATTCCACCGTGGCTTGCACCACACTTTTAACCGTGTCTGTGATACGCATTTGCTTGGATAAGTTTCTTGCCATGTCACTTAAGGTGCTGTGAACCCGTTTTACTTGCCCATTTGAGTGCTGTGAAACTGAGGGGCATTAACAATATCGATGCCGTGCTGACTTTTTCACATTGACATTAGTGTCTCCGAATTAAATGAAGCTTCGTTGTCGCAATAGACCGTCCTGATTGTCGGGAATAAATTGACTATCAAATTGGTCCGTTTATGTCCGAAATCGCGCGTGATGCAATAGGCTGAACAACAGAAAACTTAGAGAACGTGTCTACAGTCAAAAAATGCTTTCCTGCAGTAGAGTAAATAACTTTTGTTTTTTGGGGTGGTTATCATACTGGGCCTTAGCACAAATTATACAATTTACAACAACTTCCCCCGCAATTTTGTTCATATATGTTTTTCATTTTCTTGTGCTGCTCTGTGAGCTCGATTGTGCTCAGCAACGATTTGCATCCTTCTTAAAAATGTCGGTCACTCTGCCTTTGCAGTACCAAAATTTGGTAGAAGGGAAAGTTTCGACAAGCGCATGCTGTATGCGTGCTAAAATTGATAACTCGCAGTTAATAGCGTTTACTACCTCTGGGCTAACGGCCTCTTTGAATACATCAATAAGTGTGTCCCTGTCTTTGAAAAGGATTTCATGCCAGACTTTTTGCTTGAAAAGCACTGAATAATCTGGTTTCTAAAGCAGTTTACGGACTTTTCAGTGGCGTAGATCGTATAAGATAAAGACTGCTCACTATGAATTGTGCTTTTGTCGGACTTCGGCAAGTTTTCAATGGCGTTTATATATTGCCTGGACAGCGCATACCAGGTTTGTAAAAAACTTTGGCCCCGTGTTCATCAATGAATGCTTTCCAGCGCTTGATTTTCGAATTTGGATTTCTATCCGACTGCTTTTGAGTCAATTCTACATGGATTTTTTGGAGCTCTGGTTGCTAACTTTACCGTTTCTCCTTTTAAAATATCTGACAGTGGTTTCGCGATAGCTGCAAAGTCTTTGACGAAACATCTATAATAGGTCGCGAGACCTTTGCCAACAAATTGGTTGTTATTTCAAAATTTTTATCGCTTTTACCTTGTCTTCGCTTGTCTTTGTACCGCTGCTGGATAGGATAAAACCTAAAAGATCGACTCTTTTTTTTAAAAAAAATGCGATTGCTCTTTAGCGACCCTCATGTTGGCGTCTAAGAGACATCTAAGATTTGGTATATGTCCCTTACATGGTCGCGCTCGTTTTTCGAAAAAATGGGGACATCTTCGACATAGACATAACAAGACTTACTATGTGCTCACGGAGCATGTCATCGATCGCCCTTTGGACAATACTTCGGGCGGGCAGAAGATGGTCTGGGTCTGCAAAAGCCTTTGTCTTTTTATACCCTGAGCCCATTGAAAATGGGAAATCACCTGTCCGTATTAACGCAAACCATTTCTACGCTATTGAAGCTAGAGGCTTGAAATTTCGAATAAATACTCGCGTATATCCTTGTCAGATAAAGTGTCAAGATTTTACTAATACGCCCACTTGGGGCATGGCAAATAAGATAATGCATAATCCTGTATCTCAGAAACACTACTTGTAGAGGTGGTAGAGAGTTGATATTTGGGATGTATACTCGCGTTGACACCCCAAGATCAAAAGCTATGGCGGATATATCTATGCAAATTGGGGGAGTGGCAAATCGGATGAAACTGTATCTTCCACAGCTTTTGAGCTAGAGCACCTAAATTTGTCACATGAGTTACTGTTACGATCCTGTAAACATCGACCAAAAAATATATGTCCACGACTACTGGGGGCATGGCAAATCGGATCTGAATATATATTACTATATAGTAATTTTGCAGATTTCGTTATATTTTGTGCACATTGATACTACTGCCTTGAGACTTGGTATATAAGTTATTCTAATCTATTTGAGCAGCGCGATTGCGTCTGTTTGAATTCAAATCAAAGATTGAAATGAAGTAGATTTGTCTTTTATTATTTCACAGTACTTTGCTCCTCAGTGGCGATCTTAAGACTGAATTCTTATTCTAAAGCAGGCCTCTTTTTATACCCTGAGCCCATTGAAAATGGGAAATCAGGGTATAATGTTTTTGTGAAAATGTATGTAACAGGCAGAAGGAGATGTCGCAGACCATACAAAGTATATATATTCTTGATCAGCTCGACAAGCTGAGTTGAAATAGCCCTGTCCGTCCGTCCGTCCGTCCGTCCGTCCGTCCGTCCGTCCGTCTGTGTGAACGCAGCGATCTCGTAAACCACAGAAGCTAGAGAGCTGAAATTTGACATGTATACTCCTGTATACCATACGCTATACGAGTTTTTTTTTCAAAAATTCGATAACTCTTCCCGTTCTCTTTTTATACCCTGAGCCCATTGAAAATGGGAAATCAGGGTATAATGTTTTTGTGAAAATGTATGTAACAGGCAGAAAGAGACGTCGCAGACCATACAAAGTATATATATTCTTGATCAGCTCGATGAGCTGAAATAGCCCTATCCGTCTGTCCGTCCGTCCGTCCGTCCGTCCGTCCGTCCGTTCGTCCGTCCGTCCGTCCGTCCGTCCGTCTGTGTGAACGCAGCGATCTCGTAAACCACAGAAGCTAGAGAGCTGAAATTTGACATGTATACTCCTGAATACCATACGCTATACGAGTTTTTTTCAAAAATTCGATAACTCTTCCCGTTCTCTTTTCATCGATAAATTTCGATAACTTTTCGTCTCTTTTACGTACCGTAAGAGCTAGAGACCTGAAATTCACTATGTAGATTCCTGTTGTGAATGCAGACATTTTGCAATTTTTGGATTTTGGATGCCACGCCCCCTTCGCCCTAAATTTGCAAAAAACGCATTTCAAATACTTGAGACTTGTGCTTCGGCACATACACACATATGAATAACATAATCATGCCCTGAAAGTTTGAATCAAAAAGTCTTGCTAGAAAAAGTGATTAAACATTTAATTTCCACACTATAAACCCCTTGCAGCCCAAACGCAGTCGCTACGTCAACTGCGCAGTTGGCAGAGCGTGTGCTTGCGCGTGCGTCTGTGTGTGTGTATGTGTTGCTTGCAATATTTGTATATGTAAACTAATCATAGAATATTTGAAGTATCGGCACTTCGCAGGGCTCAGGGTATCTCCTAGTCGAGCCGTCTCGACTAGAGCATTCTTACTTGTTATATACTCTTAAAACTACTCAGCTGGAAAATTTAAAATTTAATTTAATTTTTTAAACTCCGGCGCGTCATTCTCAGGAGCTTCGGCGCATCATTCTTAAAAGCTACAGCGCATTCTCAGAACCTTTCTGCTAGTATATGCTCTTAAAATTATGCCGCGGAAAATTATGCTTATTTTTCTAAACTCCGGAGCGTCATTCTCAGAAGCTTCGGCGCATCATTCTCAAAAGCTACAGCGCATTCTCAGAACCTTTGTGCT
Organism: Drosophila peninsularis; assembly: GCA_035047485.1. Taxonomy (NCBI): domain Eukaryota; kingdom Metazoa; phylum Arthropoda; class Insecta; order Diptera; family Drosophilidae; genus Drosophila; species Drosophila peninsularis. Next base: position 627,589 of record JAWNPN010000043.1, on the reverse strand, counting down.
AGTATATGCTCGCAGCGGAAAATTATGCTTTATTTTCTATACTCATGCGCGTAACACAAATAATGCCACAGCCGGTTTAGTTTTGGCTTATGTTAACTACTCCCCCCACTCCGTCCGTCCGACCCTCCTCGGTCATTCCAAGATTTCGTAGAACGACTGTCATTGTTTATGAAGATTTCTTCTCCAATGACCGTTATTGGGGCTAGGTGGCATGTTGCAATGGGCCTTGGAGCGCACGTGCGCAACACTGACACTGACACGCATGGCTGACTCTTTGAAGAAGGGCATGTGAGACGATCCATGGCATGATTGTGTTGCAATAATTTTAACATCGCAGTCGGTTACGGTGATCTCAAAAATTTGCAGTAATATTCCAGCCTGAGCGACGGGGAAAACTATGACCTTGTTACATTAGGTTTAGGGAATTTAATTATAAAATGGAGTTCTTGATCGTTTGCAAAGACATTAACGCTAGAGACATAAAACATTTAAGTTACGCTAACTTCTGTGAAATCTCTGCTTAAAATTACCTTTAAGTCGCTGTCATTGATAATTATTGGGTTTATTACGGTAGTGGCAGCTAAAGTGATCGCAATTATAAGGTTTTCAATTTCCAAGGTAAGTAGGTTAGGTTAGGTTTCTCGCTAAAAGGGTCTCATATATGTGTGCAGAATCTTACTACCTAAGGTTGTCCTTATGGACCACCCTCCCTTTTATGAGAACTGTCGTTCCCAAATCTGCTTCTATTTTTTCCTATACATATAAGGGGCTTAGCTTATTACCTAGCCGCTTATTTGCCTTAGCTAACACCACTTCAGCTACTTCAAATACCCTATTCTGTCTTGATGGGATATTTCAGTCTAGCTGTATTTTCTGTATTATGTCCTGTTTTCATTCATCCGGTGATGAATGGATGACGTCTACCTCTATCTATGACCGAGTGGAATTATCGGATATATTCCACCGTGGCTTGCACCACACTTTTAACCGTGTCTGTGATACGCATTTGCTTGGATAAGTTTCTTGCCATGTCACTTAAGGTGCTGTGAACCCGTTTTACTTGCCCATTTGAGTGCTGTGAAACTGAGGGGCATTAACAATATCGATGCCGTGCTGACTTTTTCACATTGACATTAGTGTCTCCGAATTAAATGAAGCTTCGTTGTCGCAATAGACCGTCCTGATTGTCGGGAATAAATTGACTATCAAATTGGTCCGTTTATGTCCGAAATCGCGCGTGATGCAATAGGCTGAACAACAGAAAACTTAGAGAACGTGTCTACAGTCAAAAAATGCTTTCCTGCAGTAGAGTAAATAACTTTTGTTTTTTGGGGTGGTTATCATACTGGGCCTTAGCACAAATTATACAATTTACAACAACTTCCCCCGCAATTTTGTTCATATATGTTTTTCATTTTCTTGTGCTGCTCTGTGAGCTCGATTGTGCTCAGCAACGATTTGCATCTGTTCATCCTTCTTAAAAATGTCGGTCACTCTGCCTTTGCAGTACCAAAATTTGGTAGAAGGGAAAGTTTCGACAAGCGCATGCTGTATGCGTGCTAAAATTGATAACTCGCAGTTAATAGCGTTTACTACCTCTGGGCTAACGGCCTCTTTGAATACATCAATAAGTGTGTCCCTGTCTTTGAAAAGGATTTCATGCCAGACTTTTTGTTTGAAAAGCACTGAATAATCTGGTTTCTAAAGCAGTTTACGGACTTTTCAGTGGCGTAGATCGTATAAGATAAAGACTGCTCACTATGAATTGTGCTTTTGTCGGACTTCGGCAAGTTTTCAATGGCGTTTATATATTGCCTGGACAGCGCATACCAGGTTTGTAAAAAACTTTGGCCCCGTGTTCATCAATGAATGCTTTCCAGCGCTTGATTTTCGAATTTGGATTTCTATCCGACTGCTTTTGAGTCAATTCTACATGGATTTTTTGGAGCTCTGGTTGCTAACTTTACCGTTTCTCCTTTTAAAATATCTGACAGTGGTTTCGCGATAGCTGCAAAGTCTTTGACGAAACATCTATAATAGGTCGCGAGACCTTTGCCAACAAATTGGTTGTTATTTCAAAATTTTTATCGCTTTTACCTTGTCTTCGCTTGTCTTTGTACCGCTGCTGGATAGGATAAAACCTAAAAGATCGACTCTTTTTTTTTTTTAAAATGCGATTGTTCTTTAGCGACCCTCATGTTGGCGTCTAAGAGACATCTAAGATTTGGTATATGTCCCTTACATGGTCGCGCTCGTTTTTCGAAAAAATGGGGACATCTTCGACATAGACATAACAAGACTTACTATGTGCTCACGGAGCATGTCATCGATCGCCCTTTGGACAATACTTCGGGCGGGCAGAAGATGGTCTGAGTCTGCAAAAGCCTTTGTCTTTTTATACCCTGAGCCCATTGAAAATGGGAAATCAGGGTATAATGTTTTTGTGAAAATGTATGTAACAGGCAGAAGGAGACGTCGCAGACCACACAAAGTATATATATTCTTGATCAGCTCGATGAGCTGAGTTGAAATAGCCCTGTCCGTCTGTCCGTCCGTCCGTCTGTGTGAACGCAGCGATCTCGTAAACCACAGAAGCTAGAGAGCTGAAATTTGACATGTATACTCCTGAATACCATACGCAATACGAGTTTTTTTCAAAAATTCGATAACTCTTCCCGTTCTCTTTTTATCGATAAATTTCGATAACTTTTCGTCTCTTTTACGTACCGTAGGAGCTAGAGACATGAAATTCACTATGTAGATTCCTGTTGTGAATGCAGACATTTTGCAATTTTTGGATTTTGGATGCCACGCCCCCTTCGCCCTAAATTTGCAAAAAACGCAGTTCAAATACTAGAGACTTGTGCTTCGGCACATACACACATATGAATAACATAATCATGCCCTGAAAGTTTGAATAAAAAAGTCCTTCTAGAAAAGTTATTAAGTTATTAAACATTTAATTTCGACAACATCAGCGTCTTGCAGCCCAACGGCTGTCGCTACGTCAACTGCGCAGTTGGCAGAGCGTGTGCTTGTCTGTGTGTGTGTATGTGTTGCTTGCAATATATGTATATGTAAACTAAGCATACAATATTTGAAGTATCGGCACTTCGCAGGGCTCAGGGTATCTCCTAGTCGAGCCGTCTCGACTAGAGCATTCTTACTTGTTATACCCTGAGCCCATTGAAAATGGGAAATCACCTGTCCGTATTAACGCAAACCATTTCTACGCTATTGAAGCTAGAGGCTTGAAATTTCGAATAAATACTCGCGTATATCCTTGTCAAATAAAGTGTCAAGATTTTACTAATACGCCCACTTGGGGCATGGCAAATAAGATAATGCATAATCCTGTATCTCAGAAACACTACTTGTAGAGGTGGTAGAGAGTTGATATTTGGGATGTATACTCGCGTTGACACCCCAAGATCAAAAGCTATGGCGGATATATCTACGCAAATTGGGGGAGTGGCAAATCGGATGAAACTGTATCTTCCACAGCTTTTGAGCTAGAGCACCTAAATTTGTCACATGAGTTACTGTTACGATCCTGTTAACATCGACCAAAAAATATATGTCCACGACTACTGTGGGCATGGCAAATCGGATCTGAATATATATTACTATATAGTAATTTTGCAGATTTCGTTATATTTTGTGCACATTGATACTACTGCCTTGAGACTTGGTATATAAGTTATTCTAATCTATTTGAGCAGCGCGATTGCGTCTGTTTGAATTCAAATCAAAGATTGAAATGAAGTAGATTTGTCTTTTATTATATCACAGTACTTTGCTCCTCAGTGGCGATCTTAAGACTGAATTCTTATTCTAAAGCAGGCATCTTTGTAAATATTCTTAAAACTACTCAGCTGGAAAATTTAAAATTTAATTTAATTTTTTAAACTCCGGCGCGTCATTCTCAGGAGCTTCGGCGCATCATTCTTAAAAGCTACAGCGCATTCTCAGAACCTTTCTGCTAGTATATGCTCTTAAAATTATGCCGCGGAAAATTATGCTTATTTTTCTAAACTCCGGAGCGTCATTCTCAGAAGCTTCGGCGCATCATTCTCAAAAGCTACAGCGCATTCTCAGAACCTTTGTGCTAGTATATGCTCGCAGCGGAAAATTATGCTTTATTTTCTATACTCATGCGCGTAACACAAATAATGCCACAGCCGGTTTAGTTTTGGCTTATGTTAACTACTCCCCCCACTCCGTCCGTCCGACCCTCCTCGGTCATTCCAAGATTTCGTAGAACGACTGTCATTGTTTATGAAGATTTCTTCTCCAATGACCGTTATTGGGGCTAGGTGGCATGTTGCAATGGGCCTTGGAGCGCACGTGCGCAACACTGACACTGACACGCAAGGCTGACTCTTTGAAGAAGGGCATGTGAGACGATCCATGGCATGATTGTGTTGCAATAATTTTACCATCGCAGTCGGTTACGGTGATCTCAAAAATTTGCAGTAATATTCCAGCCTGAGCGACGGGGAAAACTATGACCTTGTTACATTAGGTTTAGGGAATTTAATTATAAAATGGAGTTCTTGATCGTTTGCAAAGACATTAACGCTAGAGACATAAAACATTTAAGTTACGCTAACTTCTGTGAAATCTCTGCTTAAAATTACCTTTAAGTCGCTGTCATTGATAATTATTGGGTTTATTACGGTAGTGGCAGCTAAAGTGATCGCAATTATAAGGTTTTCAATTTCCAAGGTAAGTAGGTTAGGTTAGGTTTCTCGCTAAAAGGGTCTCATATATGTGTGCAGAATCTTACTACCTAAGGTTGTCCTTATGGACCACCCTCCCTTTTATGAGAACTGTCGTTCCCAAATCTGCTTCTATTTTTTCCTATACATATAAGGGGCTTAGCTTATTACCTAGCCGCTTATTTGCCTTAGCTAACACCACTTCAGCTACTTCAAATACCCTATTCTGTCTTGATGGGATATTTCAGTCTAGCTGTATTTTCTGTATTATGTCCTGTTTTCATTCATCCGGTGATGAATGGATGACGTCTACCTCTATCTATGACCGAGTGGAATTATCGGATATATTCCACCGTGGCTTGCACCACACTTTTAACCGTGTCTGTGATACGCATTTGCTTGGATAAGTTTCTTGCCATGTCACTTAAGGTGCTGTGAACCCGTTTTACTTGCCCATTTGAGTGCTGTGAAACTGAGGGGCATTAACAATATCGATGCCGTGCTGACTTTTTCACATTGACATTAGTGTCTCCGAATTAAATGAAGCTTCGTTGTCGCAATAGACCGTCCTGATTGTCGGGAATAAATTGACTATCAAATTGGTCCGTTTATGTCCGAAATCGCGCGTGATGCAATAGGCTGAACAACAGAAAACTTAGAGAACGTGTCTACAGTCAAAAAATGCTTTCCTGCAGTAGAGTAAATAACTTTTGTTTTTTGGGGTGGTTATCATACTGGGCCTTAGCACAAATTATACAATTTACAACAACTTCCCCCGCAATTTTGTTCATATATGTTTTTCATTTTCTTGTGCTGCTCTGTGAGCTCGATTGTGCTCAGCAACGATTTGCATCTGTTCATCCTTCTTAAAAATGTCGGTCACTCTGCCTTTGCAGTACCAAAATTTGGTAGAAGGGAAAGTTTCGACAAGCGCATGCTGTATGCGTGCTAAAATTGATAACTCGCAGTTAATAGCGTTTACTACCTCTGGGCTAACGGCCTCTTTGAATACATCAATAAGTGTGTCCCTGTCTTTGAAAAGGATTTCATGCCAGACTTTTTGTTTGAAAAGCACTGAATAATCTGGTTTCTAAAGCAGTTTACGGACTTTTCAGTGGCGTAGATCGTATAAGATAAAGACTGCTCACTATGAATTGTGCTTTTGTCGGACTTCGGCAAGTTTTCAATGGCGTTTATATATTGCCTGGACAGCGCATACCAGGTTTGTAAAAAACTTTGGCCCCGTGTTCATCAATGAATGCTTTCCAGCGCTTGATTTTCGAATTTGGATTTCTATCCGACTGCTTTTGAGTCAATTCTACATGGATTTTTTGGAGCTCTGGTTGCTAACTTTACCGTTTCTCCTTTTAAAATATCTGACAGTGGTTTCGCGATAGCTGCAAAGTCTTTGACGAAACATCTATAATAGGTCGCGAGACCTTTGCCAACAAATTGGTTGTTATTTCAAAATTTTTATCGCTTTTACCTTGTCTTCGCTTGTCTTTGTACCGCTGCTGGATAGGATAAAACCTAAAAGATCGACTCTTTTTTTTTTAAAATGCGATTGTTCTTTAGCGACCCTCATGTTGGCGTCTAAGAGACATCTAAGATTTGGTATATGTCCCTTACATGGTCGCGCTCGTTTTTCGAAAAAATGGGGACATCTTCGACATAGACATAACAAGACTTACTATGTGCTCACGGAGCATGTCATCGATCGCCCTTTGGACAATACTTCGGGCGGGCAGAAGATGGTCTGAGTCTGCAAAAGCCTTTGTCTTTTTATACCCTGAGCCCATTGAAAATGGGAAATCAGGGTATAATGTTTTTGTGAAAATGTATGTAACAGGCAGAAGGAGACGTCGCAGACCACACAAAGTATATATATTCTTGATCAGCTCGATGAGCTGAGTTGAAATAGCCCTGTCCGTCTGTCCGTCCGTCCGTCTGTGTGAACGCAGCGATCTCGTAAACCACAGAAGCTAGAGAGCTGAAATTTGACATGTATACTCCTGAATACCATACGCTATACGAGTTTTTTTCAAAAATTCGATAACTCTTCCCGTTCTCTTTTTATCGATAAATTTCGATAACTTTTCGTCTCTTTTACGTACCGTAGGAGCTAGAGACATGAAATTCACTATGTAGATTCCTGTTGTGAATGCAGACATTTTGCAATTTTTGGATTTTGGATGCCACGCCCCCTTCGCCCTAAATTTGCAAAAAACGCAGTTCAAATACTAGAGACTTGTGCTTCGGCACATACACACATATGAATAACATAATCATGCCCTGAAAGTTTGAATAAAAAAGTCCTTCTAGAAAAGTTATTAAGTTATTAAACATTTAATTTCGACAACATCAGCGTCTTGCAGCCCAACGGCTGTCGCTACGTCAACTGCGCAGTTGGCAGAGCGTGTGCTTGTCTGTGTGTGTGTATGTGTTGCTTGCAATATATGTATATGTAAACTAAGCATACAATATTTGAAGTATCGGCACTTCGCAGGGCTCAGGGTATCTCCTAGTCGAGCCGTCTCGACTAGAGCATTCTTACTTGTTATACCCTGAGCCCATTGAAAATGGGAAATCACCTGTCCGTATTAACGCAAACCATTTCTACGCTATTGAAGCTAGAGGCTTGAAATTTCGAATAAATACTCGCGTATATCCTTGTCAAATAAAGTGTCAAGATTTTACTAATACGCCCACTTGGGGCATGGCAAATAAGATAATGCATAATCCTGTATCTCAGAAACACTACTTGTAGAGGTGGTAGAGAGTTGATATTTGGGATGTATACTCGCGTTGACACCCCAAGATCAAAAGCTATGGCGGATATATCTACGCAAATTGGGGGAGTGGCAAATCGGATGAAACTGTATCTTCCACAGCTTTTGAGCTAGAGCACCTAAATTTGTCACATGAGTTACTGTTACGATCCTGTTAACATCGACCAAAAAATATATGTCCACGACTACTGTGGGCATGGCAAATCGGATCTGAATATATATTACTATATAGTAATTTTGCAGATTTCGTTATATTTTGTGCACATTGATACTACTGCCTTGAGACTTGGTATATAAGTTATTCTAATCTATTTGAGCAGCGCGATTGCGTCTGTTTGAATTCAAATCAAAGATTGAAATGAAGTAGATTTGTCTTTTATTATATCACAGTACTTTGCTCCTCAGTGGCGATCTTAAGACTGAATTCTTATTCTAAAGCAGGCATCTTTGTAAATATTCTTAAAACTACTCAGCTGGAAAATTTAAAATTTAATTTAATTTTTTAAACTTCGGCGCGTCATTCTCAGGAGCTTTCGGCGCATCATTCTTAAAAGCTACAGCGCATTCTCAGAACCTTTCTGCTAGTATATGCTCTTAAAATTATGCCGCGGAAAATTATGCTTATTTTTCTAAACTCCGGAGCGTCATTCTCAGAAGCTTCGGCGCATCATTCTCAAAAGCTACAGCGCATTCTCAGAACCTTTGTGCTAGTATATGCTCGCAGCGGAAAATTATGCTTTATTTTCTATACTCATGCGCGTAACACAAATAATGCCACAGCCGGTTTAGTTTTGGCTTATGTTAACTACTCCCCCCACTCCGTCCGTCCGACCCTCCTCGGTCATTCCAAGATCTCGTAGAACGACTGTCATTGTTTATGAAGATTTCTTCTCCAATGACCGTTATTGGGGCTAGGGGGCATGTTGCAATGGGCCTTGGAGCGCACGTGCGGAACACTGACACTGACACGCAAGGCTGACTCTTTGAAGAAGGGCATGTGAGACGATCCATGGCATGATTGTGTTGCAATAATTTTACCATCGCAGTCGGTTACGGTGATCTCAAAAATTTGCAGTAATATTCCAGCCTGAGCGACGGGGAAAACTATGACCTTGTTACATTAGGTTTAGGGAATTTAATTATAAAATGGAGTTCTTGATCGTTCGCAAAGACATTAACGCTAGAGACATAAAAAATTTAAGTTACGCTAACTTCTGTGAAATCTCTGCTTAAAATTACCTTTAAGTCGCTGTCATTGATAATTATTAGGTTTATTACGGTAGTGGCAGCTAAAGTGATCGCAATTATAAGGTTTTCAATTTCCAAGGTAAGTAGGTTAGGTTAGGTTTCTCGCTAAAAGGGTCTCATATATGTGTGCAGAATCTTACTACCTAAGGTTGTCCTTATGGACCACCCTCCGTTTTATGAGAACTGTCGTTCCCAAATCTGCTTCTATTTTTTCCTATACATATAAGGGGCTTAGCTTATTACCTAGCCGCTTATTTGCCTTAGCTAACACCACTTCAGCTACTTCAAATACCCTATTCTGTCTTGATGGGATATTTCAGTCTAGCTGTATTTTCTGTATTATGTCCTGTTTTCATTCATCCGGTGATGAATGGATGACGTCTACCTCTATCTATGACCGAGTGGAATTATCGGATATATTCCACCGTGGCTTGCACCACACTTTTAACCGTGTCTGTGATACGCATTTGCTTGGATAAGTTTCTTGCCATGTCACTTAAGGTGCTGTGAACCCGTTTTACTTGCCCAATTGAGTGCTGTGAAACTGAGGGGCATTAACAATATCGATGCCTTGCTGACTTTTTCACATTGACATTAGTGTCTCCGAATTAAATGAAGCTTCGTTGTCGCAATAGACCGTCCTGATTGTCGGGAATAAATTGACTATCAAATTGGTCCGTTTATGTCCGAAATCGCGCGTGATGCAATAGGCTGAACAACAGAAAACTTAGAGAACGTGTCTACAGTCAAAAAATGCTTTCCTGCAGTAGAGTAAATAACTTTTGTTTTTTGGGGTGGTTATCATACTGGGCCTTAGCACAAATTATACAATTTACAACAACTTCCCCCGCAATTTTGTTCATATATGTTTTTCATTTTCTTGTGCTGCTCTGTGAGCTCGATTGTGCTCAGCAACGATTTGCATCTGTTCATCCTTCTTAAAAATGTCGGTCACTCTGCCTTTGCAGTACCAAAATTTGGTAGAAGGGAAAGTTTCGACAAGCGCATGCTGTATGCGTGCTAAAATTGATAACTCGCAGTTAATAGCGTTTACTACCTCTGGGCTAACGGCCTCTTTGAATACATCAATAAGTGTGTCCCTGTCTTTGAAAAGGATTTCATGCCAGACTTTTTGCTTGAAAAGCACTGAATAATCTGGTTTCTAAAGCAGTTTACGGACTTTTCAGTGGCGTAGATCGTATAAGATAAAGACTGCTCACTATGAATTGTGCTTTTGTCGGACTTCGGCAAGTTTTCAATGGCGTTTATATATTGCCTGGACAGCGCATACCAGGTTTGTAAAAAACTTTGGCCCCGTGTTCATCAATGAATGCTTTCCAGCGCTTGATTTTCGAATTTGGATTTCTATCCGACTGCTTTTGAGTCAATTCTACATGGATTTTTTGGAGCTCTGGTTGCTAACTTTACCGTTTCTCCTTTTAAAATATCTGACAGTGGTTTCGCGATAGCTGCAAAGTCTTTGACGAAACATCTATAATAGGTCGCGAGACCTTTGCCAACAAATTGGTTGTTATTTCAAAATTTTTATCGCTTTTACCTTGTCTTCGCTTGTCTTTGTACCGCTGCTGGATAGGATAAAACCTAAAAGATCGACTCTTTTTTTTTTAAAATGCGATTGTTCTTTAGCGACCCTCATGTTGGCGTCTAAGAGACATCTAAGATTTGGTATATGTCCCTTACATGGTCGCGCTCGTTTTTCGAAAAAATGGGGCATCTTCGACATAGACATAACAAGACTCATCGATCGCCCTTTGGACAATACTTCGGGCGGGCAGAAGATGGTCTGGGTCTGCAAAAGCCTTTGTCTTTTTATACCCTGAGCCCATTGAAAATGGGAAATCACCTGTCCGTATTAACGCAAACCATTTCTACGCTATTGAAGCTAGAGGCTTGAAATTTCGAATAAATACTCGCGTATATCCTTGTCAGATAAAGTGTCAAGATTTTACTAATACGCCCACTTGGGGCATGGCAAATAAGATAATGCATAATCCTGTATCTCAGAAACACTACTTGTAGAGGTGGTAGAGAGTTGATATTTGGGATGTATACTCGCGTTGACACCCCAAGATCAAAAGCTATGGCGGATATATCTATGCAAATTGGGGGAGTGGCAAATCGGATGAAACTGTATCTTCCACAGCTTTTGAGCTAGAGCACCTAAATTTGTCACATGAGTTACTGTTACGATCTTGTACACATCGACCAAAAAATATATGTCCACGACTACTGGGGGCATGGCAAATCGGATCTGAATATATATTACTATATAGTAATTTTGCAGATTTCGTTATATTTTGTGCACATTGATACTACTGCCTTGAGACTTGGTATATAAATTATTCTAATCTATTTGAGCAGCGCGATTGCGTCTATTTGAATTCAAATCAAAGATTGAAATGAAGTAGTTTTGTCTATTATTATTTCACAGTACTTTGCTCCTCAGTGGCGATCTTAAGACTGAATTCTTATTCTAAAGCAGGCATCTTTGTAAATATTCTTAAAACTACTCAGCTGCAAAATTTAAAATTTAATTTAATTTTTTAAACTTCGGCGCGTCATTCTCAGGAGCTTCGGCGCATCATTCTCAAAAGCTACAGCGCATTCTCAGAACCTTTGTGCTAGTATATGCTCGCAGCGGAAAATTATGCTTTATTTTCTATACTCATGCGCGTAACACAAATAATGCCACAGCCGGTTTAGTTTTGGCTTATGTTAACTACTCCCCCCACTCCGTCCGTCCGACCCTCCTCGGTCATTCCAAGATTTCGTAGAACGACTGTCATTGTTTATGAAGATTTCTTCTCCAATGACCGTTATTGGGGCTAGGTGGCATGTTGCAATGGGCCTTGGAGCGCACGTGCGCAACACTGACACTGACACGCAAGGCTGACTCTTTGAAGAAGGGCATGTGAGACGATCCATGGCATGATTGTGTTGCAATAATTTTACCATCGCAGTCGGTTACGGTGATCTCAAAAATTTGCAGTAATATTCCAGCCTGAGCGACGGGGAAAACTATGACCTTGTTACATTAGGTTTAGGGAATTTAATTATAAAATGGAGTTTCTGATCGTTTGCAAAGACATTAACGCTAGAGACATAAAAAATTTAAGTTACGCTAACTTCTGTGAAATCTCTGCTTAAAATTACCTTTAAGTCGCTGTCATTGATAATTATTGGGTTTATTACGGTAGTGGCAGCGAAAGTGATCGCAATTATAAGGTTTTCAATTTCCAAGGTAAGTAGGTTAGGTTAGGTTTCTCGCTAAAAGGGTCTCATATAAGTGTGCAGAATCTTACTACCTAAGGTTGTCCTTATGGACCACCCTCCCTTTTATGAGAACTGTCGTTCCCAAATCTGCTTCTATTTTTTCCTATACATATAAGGGGCTTAGCTTATTACCTAGCCGCTTATTTGCCTTATCTAACACCACTTCAGCTACTTCAAATACCCTATTCTGTCTTGATGGGATATTTCAGTCTAGCTGTATTTTCTGTATTATTTCCTGTTTATACCCTGAGCCCATTGAAAATGGGAAATCAGGGTATAATGTTTTTGTGAAAATGTATGTAACAGGCAGAAGGAGACGTCGCAGACCATACAAAGTATATATATTCTTGATCAGCTCGATGAGCTGAGTTGAAATAGCCCTGTCCGTCTGTCCGTCCGTCCGTCCGTCCGTCCGTCCGTCCGTCCGTCCGTCCGTCTGTGTGAACGCAGCGATCTCGTAAACCACAGAAGCTAGAGAGCTGAAATTTGACATGTATACTCCTGAATACCATACGCTATACGAGTTTTTTTCAAAAATTCGATAACTCTTCCCGTTCTCTTTTTATCGATAAATTTCGATAACTTTTCGTCTCTTTTTCGTACCGTAAGAGCTAGAGACCTGAAATTCACTACATAGATTCCTGTTGTGAATGCAGATATTTTGTAATTTTTGGTTTTTGGATGCCACGCCCCCTTCGCCCTTCGCCCCCTAAAACGCATTTCAAATACTAGAGACTTCTGCTTCGGCACATACACACATATAAATAACATAATCATGCCCTGAAAGTTTGAATAAAAAAGTCCTTCTAGAAAAAAAGTTATTAAACATTTAATTTCGACATCAGCGTCTTGCAGCCCAAGCGCTGTCGCTACGTCAACTGCGCAGTTGGCAGAGCGTGTGCTTGAGCGTGCTTCTGTGTGTGTGTGTGTGTGTTGCTTGCAATATATGTATATGTACACTAAGCATAGAATATTTGAAGTATCGGCACTTCGCAGGGCTCAGGGTATCTCCTAGTCGAGCCGTCTCGACTAGAGCATTCTTACTTGTTTCATTCATCCGGTGATGAATGGATGACGTCTACATCTATCTATGACCGAGTGGAATTATCAAATATATTCCACCGTGGCTTGCACCACACTTTTAACCGTGTCTGTGATATCTACAAACATAGCTTAACTTAACTGCCTTACTGAAGTCAGTATATATAACATCAGTTTGCATTTTATTTAAAATGCTTTCTTTGAATAGAGATGAAAATTCTAATAGGTTGTTGAGGTTGATCGATTCTGAACAAAGCCATGCTGAGATGGTGAAATAATCGATTTGCAAAGTGTTGCAAGTTCGAAGTTATTATTTTTATACCCTGAGCCCATTGAAAATGGGAAATCAGGGTATAATGTTTTTGTGAAAATGTATGTAACAGGCAGAAGGAGATGTCGCAGACCATACAAAGTATATATATTCTTAATCAGCTCGATGAGCTGAGTTGAAATAGCCCTGTCCGTCTGTCCGTCCGTCCGTCCGTTCGTCCGTCCGTCCGTCCGTCCGTCCGTCCGTCCGTCCGTCCGTCCTGTCCGTCCGTCCGTCCGTCCGTCTGTGTGAACGCAGCGATCTCGTAAACCACAGAAGCTAGAGAGCTGAAATTTGACATGTATACTCCTGAATACCATACGCTATACGAGTTTTTTTCAAAAATTCGATAACTCTTCCCGTTCTCTTTTTATCGATAAATTTCGATAACTTTTCGTCTCATTTACGTACCGTAAGAGCTAGAGACCTGAAATTCACTATGTAGATTCGTGTTGTGAATGCAGACATTTTGCAATTTTTGGTTTTTGGATGCCACGCCCCCTTCGCCCTAAATTTTCAAAAAAACGCATTTCAAATACTAGAGACTTGTGCTTCGGCACATACACACATATGAATAACATAATCATACCCTGAAAGTTTGAATAAAAAAGTCCATCTAGAAAAAAAGTTATTAAATATTTAATTTCCTATAGCGTAGGCGTCTTGCAGCCTAACCGCAGTCGCTACGTCAACTGCGCAGTTGGCAGAGCGTGTGCTTGAGCGTGCGTCTGTGTGTGTGTATGTGTTGCTTGCAATATATATATGTATGTAAACTAAGCATAGAATATTTGAAGTATCGGCACTTCGCAGGGCTCAGGGTATCTCCTAGTCGAGCCGTCTCGACTAGAGCATTCTTACTTGTTTCAAATAACTTCGGGATAACAGAAAGCTTCGCAATACCTCTATAATTGGAAATATCAGATCTTCCTCCATTTTTTTACAGAGGAACATTAAATGTTTCTTTCCAAATTGAAGGGAATACTGAGGGAATACTTAAGGGTCAAAGTAAACAGTTTTAATAAAGGTGACCGCAAAGAAACAGTGCATTCTTTAATCAAACTACTTGGAATACCATCTGCTCCAGGAGAGAACGATGATTTCAACGTCCGAATAGCGGATAAGAGAGAGGGAGACGAAATGTTTGAAGCAATAATGAAATTTACATTCATTATAGTATTCAAAGTTGAATGTGATTTGGTATAGGTTATGGCAGAAGAGTAAGTGGATTGGAAGAAATCTGCAAATAGATCAGAGGCATCTTGATCATTACAGGTCTTGTCTAAGCCGAAGAAAAATGAAGAGGGCAATCCAGAAGATTTACGCTTCGAATTTACAAATGAATAAAACCTTTTAGGGTCACGAGCAAACTGCCTTCTACAGCGTAAGAGGTAATTCTCATAGCAACGAGAGTTAAAAATATTGAAATTTGACTTAGCTAAAGAGTATTTAGACCAGTCAACAATTGAGCCCGACTTTTTAAACTTTTTAAAATATTTAGATTTAATATTTTTTAAATTCGAAAGAGTCGGAGTAAACCAGGGTGGTTTATTAGAAAGGGATTTAGAAACACATATAGGAACACAACTGTCTAGGATAGAATTTAAAGTACTATAAAATATAGAAACTGCTAAATCGACCTCAGTTGCCTCATACAAAGGGGACCAGTCCGTTGCATTTATGAGATCATTAAGCAAAACAAAATTACATTTATTAAAACAACGACGTTGTTTGAATGATAAGGATTCAGCATTAGTGGACAGTCAATAGGTATTAAAACCTCTAAAGTCGAATGATGTATATCCTCAGGAATACAAAAGGGAGTTGATCTTAAAACCCTAATTATGGTATCATCATTAGTAAAAACAAGATCAAGAGATCGATTCAAATGATTTGAGATCGAGTTCATCTGAAACATGGAAAGGTTAAACAATTCATCAAAAAGATAATGATATATTGTTGGAATTAGATGATTTGAAGTGAGAGATGAGGCCCAAGAAGTGTTTGGTATATTAAAATATCCCAATAGAAGAGACAGGTCGTTATCTTGAACATACCCAAACATTTCTTTAATACAAGATATATGTTGACTATAAACTTGTAAATCAGAAGAGCGAGGTATATATAAACAAGTAACGTATAGGGAACAAGACTGCAGAGTTATTTTAACTCCAATAATCTCAACATTGTGAAGTGATGAGAAGGTAAAAGATTCCGAGAGAAGGTGGGATTTAACAGCTATTAAAACTCCACCCCCTCTACGTGACAAACGATCAAGTCTATAAATAGCGAAATTATCTGAAAGAACCTCACTGTTATAAACATTTGGAGTTAACCACGTCTCAGTGAGGATAATAAGTTCAGATTTTACACTAAAGCTATACAGAAAAAGACTTCTTAATTTGGAATGAAGGCCACGAACATTTTGGTACATTAAGGATAGCTGCGGAGAAGATGCTGAAATTAGTTTTTTGATACAGCCTCAGATGAAGGTTGTACCGAATCAGAAATCAAAGAGACCGGGGAAATTCTGTTCCGAATCTTCTGTTTGAATTCATGCACAACTACATGGGGTGGCCAAAATTTGGAGTCACATATAGTTGCGAAGAATTCTATAGGTACATTTATTTTAAATGAAGCAATTTCACGAGGAGTAGTAAAGTTGAACTTCGAAATAAAAACCTTAGCTTTTGTTTTGCTTTCAATAAAAGCAGACACAGCCTCACATGTAGTATCTGTTGAAAGCTTAGCTAAGAAAACTTGCTTTCGAGGAGACACAACAGATAAATAGGGTACAGTAGGGTCAAGAGCAGATGTCTGAATGTTTTTCTTAGGTTGAACTACACTCGGAGTAACTTTAACTTTTTTATTAGGGGCCTTTTGAGTGTCTATTATGACACTGGCAGCAGATATTTCACCTGAGTCGTCGGATATCGGAATTGATATTTCCTGACACGGTGAAGAAGGGGCAGACAAATTAGACAGACAAAAAATGAAATGAGGGAGGCCAACAGTGGAGTCATCACCTGATTAAGCGGGGATTCGAAACTATATTGATTTAATATTTCTTCGCCAGCTTTCAGTTCACCTGTTAGCTGTTTAGAAATATTAATCAGTTTCGAATACTGTACCCGTACTGTATTATACATCTCGGAAAAATTTAATTGTTTTTCCAAGCAATCGGGGCAAGACCAGCGTAATCCACCAAACCCACTTTTGGGTGCAGCCATGACTCTATCGCAATCACGCCCAGAGATGCCAGCACATTTTATATGCATTAGATTCTCGCACAACCAACAACCAAAAAATTGCATTTGTGCAGAATCAGCGGCTTGCCTAAATGAGCAAGATTTCTTGCAGCAAGTCATATTGGCAACTGGGAAGTTGAGCAAAACTAAATTAACGGATAAAAAATAAGAAAAATACAGACAAAGCGATGATTAACTGTGTTGAGCGAGCGAATCACAAACAACAACAAACAGCTAAGACCGAGACCAACACAAACAGCTGATACAGTAAATAGAGCGGGAGAGATACAGCGATAAAAACAAACAAAAATTTCGTATGACAAAAACAAACACTAAGCTGAGCGTGAGCGATCAACAGCGAACACACACACTAACAAGTATAACAAGTAAGAATGCTCTAGTCGAGACGGCTCGACTAGGAGATACCCTGAGCCCTGCGAAATGCCGATACTTCAAATATTGTATGCTTAGTTTACATATACATATATTGCAAGCAACACATACACACACACACAGACGAACGCTCAAGCACACGCTCTGCCAACTGCGCAGTTGCCGTAGAGACAGCGGTTGGGCTGCAAGAGGCTTATGTTGTGGAAATTACATGTTTAATAACTTTTTTTCTAGCAGGACTTTTATATTCAAACTTTCAGGGCATGATTATGTTATTCATATGTGTGTATGTGCCGAAGCACAAGTCTCTAGTATTTGAAATGCGATTTTTGCAAATTTAGGGCGAAGGGGGCGTAGCATCCAAAATACAAAAATTACAAAATGTCTGTAGTCACAACAGGAATCTACAGTGTGAATTACAGGTCTTGAGCTCTTACGGTACGTAAAAGAGACGAAATGTTATCGAAATTTATCGATAAAAAGAGAACGGGAAGAGTTATCGAATTTTTGAAAAAAAAACTCGTATAGCGTATGGTATTCAGGAGTATACATGTCAAATTTCAGCTCTCTAGCTTCTGTGGTTTACGAGATCGCTGCGTTCACACAGACGGACGGACGGACGGACGGACAGACGGACAGGGCTATATCAACTCAGCTCATCGAGCTGATCTAGAATATATATACTTCGTATGGTCTGCGACGTCTCCTTCTGCCTGTTACATACATTTTCACAAAAACATTATACCCTGATTTCCCATTTTCAATGGGCTCAGGGTATAACAAGTAAGAATGCTCTAGTCGAGACGGCTCGACTAGGAGATACCCTGAGCCCTGCGAAGTGCCGATATTTCAAATATTCTATGCTTAGTTTACATACACATATATTGCAAGCAACACACACACACACAGACGCACGCTCAAGCACACGCTCTGCCAACTGTGCAGTTTACGTAGCGACTGCGCTTGGGCTGCAAGCGGCTTATGTTGTAGAAATTAAATGCTTAATAACTTTTTTTCTAGCAGGACTTTTTGATTCAAACTTTCAGGGCATGATTATGTTATTCATATGTGTGTATGTGCCGAAGCACAAGTCTCTAGTATTTGAAATGCGATTTTTGCAAATTTAGGGCGAAGGGGGCGTGGCATCCAAAATCCAAAAATTACAAAATGTCTGTATTCACAACAGGCATCTACACAGTGAATTTCATGTCTCTAGCACTTACGGTACGTAAAAGAGACCAAAAGTTATCGAAATTTATCGATAAAAAGAGAACGGGAAGAGTTATCGAACTTTTGAAAAATACTCGAATAGCGTATGGTATTCAGGAGTATACATGTCAAATTTCAGCTCTCTAGCTTCTGTGGTTTACGAGATCGCTGCGTTCACACAGACGGACGGACGGACGGACGGACGGACAGGGCTTTATCAACTCAGCTCATCGAGCAGATCAAGAATATATATACTTTGTATGGTCTGCGACGTCTCCTTCTGCCTGTTACATACATTTTCACAAAAACATTATACCCCGATTTCCCATTTTCAATGGGCTCAGGTACCTCAGTACCGTAAGAGCTACTGTGTAGATGCCTGTTGTGAATACAGACATTTTGTAATTTTTGGATTTTGGATGCCACGCCCCCTTCGCCCTAAATTTGCAAAAAACGCATTTCAAATACTAGACCCTTGTGCTTCGGCACATACACACATATGAATAACATAATCATGTCCTGAACGTTTGAATAAAAAAGTCCAGCTAGAAAAAAAGTTATTAAACATTTAATTTCCACAACATAAGCCTCGTGCAGCCCAAACGCAGTCGCTACGTCAACTGCGCAGTTGGCAGAGCGTGTGCTTGAGCGTGCGTCTGTGTGTGTGTATGTGTTGCTTTCAATATATGTATATGTAAACTAAGCATAGAATATTTGAAGTATCGGCACTTCGCAGGGCTCAGGGTATCTCCTAGTCGAGCCGTCTCGACTAGAGCATTCTTACTTGTTCATTTTCTTGTGCTGCTCTGTGAGCTCGATTGTGCTCAGCAACGATTTGCATCTGTTCATCCTTCTTAAAAATGTCGGTCACTCTGCCTTTGCAGTACCAAAATTTGGTAGAAGGGAAAGTTTCGACAAGCGCATGCTGTATGCGTGCTAAAATTGATAACTCGCAGTTAATAACGTTTACTACCTCTGGGCTAACGGCCTCTTTGAATACATCAATAAGTGTGTCCCAGTTTTTGAAAAGGATTTCATGTCGTACTTTTTGCTTGAAAAGCACTGATGAGCGTTGCCACGGATGTTCTGGCTCTTCCATAATAATCTGGTTTCTAAAGCAGTTCACGGGATTTTCAGTGGCGTAGACCGTATAAGATAAAGACTGCTCACTATGAATTGTGCTTTTGTCGGACTTCGGCAAGTTTTCAATGGCGTTTATATATTGCCTGGACAGCGCATACCAGGTTTGTAAAAAACTTTGGCCCCGTGTTCATCAATGAATGCTTTCCAGCGCTTGATTTTCGAATTTGGATTTCTATCCGACTGCTTTTGAGTCAATTCTCTGGTTGCTAACATTACCGTTTTCTCTTATCTGACAGTGGTTTCGCGATAGCTGAAAAGTCTTTGACGAAACATCTATAATAGATCGCGAGACCTTTGCCAACAAATTGGTTGGTATTTCAAAATTTTT
Source organism: Drosophila peninsularis (assembly GCA_035047485.1). Lineage (NCBI taxonomy): Eukaryota > Metazoa > Arthropoda > Insecta > Diptera > Drosophilidae > Drosophila > Drosophila peninsularis. Next base: position 607,868 of record JAWNPN010000043.1, on the reverse strand, counting down.
TATCGCTTTTACCTTGTCTTCGCTTGTCTTTGTACCGCTGCTGGATACGATAAAACCTAAAAGGTCGACTCTTTTTTTGAAAAAATGCGATTTTTCTTTAGCGACACTCATGTTGGCGTCTAGAAGAAAAAAATTATTAAATATTAACTTTTCCACAACATAAGCCTCTTGCAGCCCAAACGCAGTCGCTACGTCAAGCTAAGCATAGCATAGAATATTTGAAGTATCGGCACTTTGCAGGGCTCAGGGTATCTCCTAGTCGAGCCGTCTCGACTAGAGCATTCTTACTTGTTTTATTATATCCTGAGGCCATTGAAAATGGGAAATCAGGGTATAATGGTTTTGTTGAAATGTATGTAACAGGGAGAAGAAGGCGTGGCAGACCGCATAAAGTACATATATTCTTGATCACGGAGACAAGCCGACTCTATTTAGCCCTGTGCGTCTGTCCATCCGTCTGTGTGAACGCAGCGATGTCGTAAACCACAGAAGCTAGAGAGCTGAAATTTGACATGTATACTCGTGAATACCACACGATTTTTTTTCAAAAATTCGATTACTCTTCCCGTTCTCTTTTTATCGATAAATTTCGATAGCTGTTCACGCTAGAAGGCGCGAAGGCGAGAAAGGAAGATTTTTTGCTTCGGCCAAGGGCGGTCACACTGTGATTTGGAATCCGATGGGAAGCACCATTTAAGTTTAGGACTAACTTCAGCTTTGGAACGACTCGCACCCTTTATACATATGTACACACATATTGTATTAAATAACGAAATACAATACAATACAACATTGCCATTAAACCATTCTTTGATCAACCTATACACACGCGTTCTTAGTCATTTTAACTCGCGAGTTTGTGCAACACCCAAGGAGCGAAAATCTCTCCAGTTGCTGACGGATTGGATTGCCCGCCCTACTCCAAACATTTGGTCCTTCGAGCCGGATAATCTTCCGCTCCTCCAGCTAGCATCGGTGGAACAATCTGATAAGTACAGCAATTGTTATTCTTAACTATACATATACATATATGTACATACACTCAAAGGTGCAAGGTTCCCGCTCTTCCATAGCGACCTGTGCATTTTTAACACAGTGTAGACATACCTGACCTGCCTCAAGAGGTGCGCGGTACCATTAATACTATCCTGTGTCCGTATCGTGTGATAATTTCTGTCTCCTCGTTGCTGTATGTACATATGCATATACCGGCATATATACATGCACACAAAAGCCATCCCAAGTGTGTGCTGAGATCAGCACAAACAATAATTGTGCTAATATAGTAAGAATATCCTTCAAATTAAAAAAAAAAAAAACAAGTAAGAATGCTCTAGTCGAGACGGCTCGACTAGGAGATACCCTGAGCCCTGCGAAGTGCCGATACTTCAAATATTCTATGCTTCGTTTACATATACATATATTGCAAGCAACACATACACACACACAGACGCACGCTCAAGCACACGCTCTGCCAACTGCGCAGTTGACGTAGCGACTGCGCTTATATGGTCGACTGTTGTGGAAATTAAATGTTTAATAACTTTTTTTCTAGCAGGACTTTTTGATTCAAATTTTTTAGGGCATGATTATGTTATTCATATGTGTGTATGTGCCGAAGCACAAGTCTCTAGTATTTGAAATGCGTTTTTTTGAAAATTTAGGGCGAAGGGGGCGTGGCATCCAAAAACCAAAAATTACAAAATGTCTGCATTCACAACAGGAATCTATATAGTGAATTTCAGGACTCTAGCTCTTACGGTACGTAAAAGAGACGAAAAGTTATCGAAATTTATCGATAAAAAGAGAACGGGAAGAGTTATCGAATTTTTGAAACTCGTATAGCGTATGGTATTCAGGAGTATACATGTCAAATTTCAGCTCTCTAGCTTCTGTGGTTAACGAGATCGCTGCGTTCACACAGACGGATGGACGGACGGACGGACGGACGGACGGACGGACGGACGGACGGACAGACGGACAGGGCTATTTCAACTCAGCTCATCGAGCTGATCAAGAATATATATACTTTGTATGGTCTGCGACGTCTCCTTCTGCCTGTTACATACATTTTCACAAAAACATTATACCCTGATTTCCCATTTTCAATGGGTTCAGGGTGTTAAAAGAACACAACTAAATAAAGTGGTTGTAATTGGCAGCGCGCCGCAGTCTCAATAACAACAACACCAACAAATAGCGCAACCCGGCTGCCATCGCACACACATGCACTAATAAACCTTCAATAAAACCGAAAAAGTGGATGTGCGCGTTGGCTGTGGATATCTTCCTTTATTCTTGCTGCTCTATCCGCTTAATTTTCGCGGTCATATTCCGACAACGAAGGCATTTAATTCAATTGTCAGTGCCAACTTATTTGTGCTAGAAATTATACAGTGCAAGTGCAAATAATATATGTATAAGCTATTCATTAAGTTCTAAGGATAAGATATTTTCGCATCTATAAATATCGTGCATCAACCACATATGCAGTCCACTCCCGGTTGTTTCTCTTTTTCTTGGCGTTTCGGTCCGCGAATATCCCGTCTTGATAATGTCCGCCGACCCATCTTAGGCTGCTCAAAAATCCGCAAGCCTTAAGGTTCCCGGTCGTAGCGACGCTCTGTACGAAACTCCGTAGAAACCCAGTCCACTAGCTTCCAAGCGCTCGCACATCCATGCCTCCTCGACAACGTCTCGTAGCCACAGCGTTTCTCCACCGTCACGTCCGTCCACTGCTTCCGTTTCGAATCCTCGTAAGAGTATTTCACCAACTCCAAAGGTCGTCGTGACTGCGGCAGAGTTTCCCATACTCACTCGGTCCGCGTCTCAACAGCTCAGGGAGCAATCGACAATGTCATTTGCCGACTTCATTGCGACATGCGATGCGCTCACATTATTCGAAGCTCGCGAAAGTGAAGCTCTAAGTGAAGAGCAACTAAAGTCACTTTGTGCGAATGTAGAGTCGCAGTTTACCCGCTGCCACAGGGCCTTCACGTTCCAAACAGAAAGCATGATGACATTGACCACCATCAAGGCGAAGCACGAATACTGCTACATGGTCTACGTGCGATGTGGAACTCTTTTCGGAGAACCCATCGAGCAGATGTCGGCTCAGGCCACTCCAGCTCCTGCTAGGCTTTCGGCGCCCCAAGGCCCACGACTGCTTCCGTGTGAGGTGGAAGCTTTCGAAGGCGATAGTCTTCCGTGGCCGACGTTCCGCAATCCCAGACTCGCGGTGAGGCAAGACCTATTGTTTCAAAGTCCCCTCTAACGAATGAGGGTTTCCAAGCCGCATGGGACAACCTCACTGCGCGGTACGAAAATTATCGACTCTTTATCATGGCGCAAGCCAAGCAGCTGCTCCAAATTTCCGTAGTTTCGCAGGAGTCCTTGCGAGGTCCTTGCGAGAGCTGCAGACGGCTTTCCAGGGGTGCCTGACTGCCTTGCAACGGTCAGGAACCAGTACAGAGAATTGGGATATCCTTCTCATATCAATCTGTATGACCAAAAGCAACTATCCTGTTGTGGTAACAGCCTGCAGGCTCTGTAATAAGGAAAATCATTCGATTCGAGTCTGCCCAACCTTCATTGCAATGTCCGTCGCACGGAGAGCGGAAGTGATCAGGCTACAGAGCTTGTGCTCGAACTGCTTCGCTTGAGGTCATCAAGTGAGGGTCTGCTCCAGTGCGCATAATTGCCACATCTGCAAGGAGCGTCATCATACGCTGTTACATTCCAGTAACGAGTCCACCACCATGCATTCAAACACGCACGAGCGGGCACCTACGAGCAATCAAGCATTGAGCTCAAAGTTATTTCGCCCCACTCCAGGGCTAGGCCTTCTCGTGACACTCAACCATCGCGGTGAAGAGTTTCATGTCCGGGCGTTGATTGACTGCGGAGCCGATTCGACCTTCGTGTCCGAGAGGGTATTTAACTTAGTCCGACCTCCGTTCTGCCATATCAACGCAGCTGTTACCGGGACAGAGCGACGGAGGTAGCGCAGAGAAAGCATGGTCGCTGAAGCTGTCCGCCCCGTGGGACAGGAAGATTCAGGTAGAAGCTGTGGCCTTAGTCGTTCCCAGACTGGCAGGAGCAATCGCAGCGTGTCCGTTCCAGGACGAGGTGCAGCGTGAATACCTGGATCGTCCCTTGGCTGACCCTCATTACAACAGGCCAGCTCCGATTGAGATGAGATCGGAGTGGATCTCTTTCCACATATCCTCTGGGAGCAGGAATGAAGCACGTCTCCAAAAGAACCCTCTTTTGAAGGCTGAGTATGACATGGTTCGAGTGACCCCGCCCGCGGACAGCAATCAATTTTATCTTCCTCACCACGCTGTCCTCAAACCTGACAGCACTACCACTACAGTCCGCGTCGTCTTTAACGCCTCGAGTCCGTCCACTAGAGGAATCAGTTTAAATGACGCCTTGCTTACCGGACCCACTCTGCAAACCGACCTCACGCTACAGATTCTCAAATGGCGCGTGTTCCAATTCGTCTTCAATGCCGACATTACGTAGATGTATCGACAGATCCTTGTCGACCCCAAGCACACTCCGTTCCAGCGGATCCTCTACCGAGATCGCGGCGGGAATCTTCAGGACTACGAGCTTCAAACGGTCACTTTCGGTGTGAAATGCGAACCCTTTCTCGCAATAAGGGTCCTGCTACAGCTGGCGCACGACGTGCAACCCTTGTTTCCTAGAGCAAGGGAGATCCTGCTGCACTAAATGTATGTAGATTCCTCAGGATTCCTCTCCAGGGCTCACACGGAGGAAAACGCCCACGACGCCATCCTGGAGCTCAACGCTGCCCTCCTTTCAGCTGGCTTCCCGCTGAGGAAATGGACAGCTAACCATAAAGGAATACTCAAGGCTCTTCCGAGAGTGCATTTGCTGCATGAAGACTTCCTTGAGTTAGAAGACCCAAGTGCGACCAAGACGCTGGGTATCCGCTGGCAAGCCACGAATGACAGCTTCTTCTTCTCCATCGTGGAGCCACAAGCAAAGGATCCCGTCTCCAAGAGGGAGGTGCTGTCCTACATAGCGAAGCAGTTCGATCCCGCTGGTTGGCTGGCGCCCTTCGTCATTCGGGCCAAAATATTTATGCAGCAGCTATGGCTAACCGAACTTGGATGGGACGATGCACTCACGCCATCGCTCCTACTTCAGTGGCACGAGTTCCTACAGGACTATCCGGGTCTCAGCCGGCTTCGCATTCTCAAATAGCTAGAGATCCGTCCTGAGTTAAAGTGGGACCTTCAAGGCTTTTGCGATGCCTCTCAGAAGGCGTACGGAGCAGCACTCTATGTTCAGGTTCGGCATCAGGACCATGTGAGTGTCCATCTCCTAACGGCTAAGACACGAGTAGCTCCAGTCAAAACGGTCTCACTGCCACGACTGGAGCTCTGCGGTGCGGTTCTGCTAGCTGACTTGTATGCGTCACTAGTCCCGGAGCTGCCAATATGGTCGATTCCTCCCAGTTCTGGACGGATTCCACCATCGTGTTGGATTGGCTCAATAAGCCTCCTTGCGGCTGGGCGACTTTCGTACGAACAGAGTGTCCAGCATTTCCCAGAGGACCTGTGGACACAGTTAGCATCACGTTCGATCCGAGGACAATCTAGTAGATCTGAATAGCCGAGGCGTCTCCACCGACGAACTAGCGGCCAGCAGCTTATGGTGGGGTTCGGACCGGACTAGCTCCGACAGGCACCCGAGCATTGACCGGCTGCTCTCTGCGATGTCCCGGATACGCAGCTTGAGCTGAGAGTCCACTGTCACACAGCCACTGTAGCCCCCTAGGACAACTTCAGTGAGCGGTTCTCAGATTACGGGAGAGCCCTCAGGGTCACCGCATATATCCAGCGGTTCGTCGCTCCAAAGGATGCGACGCCCCCCACGATACAAGTCGGCAACGACGAGTTGCTAGCCGCCGGCTTGTTCAGAGGACCCTCATCGAGAAGCGTCCGATTCCATTCTCAAGCTCTTTGCTCAATTTAAATCCATTACTCGAACAGCACGTGGTCCTTCGCGCATGCGGCCGACTACGAGCAGCTGAGTCTCTCAGTTATGATGAGCGTCACCCAATCCTGCTCCCTTATGACGCTCATTTGACCCGACTCCTCGTAAAGTTTGCCCACCGCATCACCCTGCATGGTGGCAGCCAGTTGATGGTGCGGTACTTGCGTACCAAGTTCTGGACCTCACTTAATCAAGGATCACGTGAAGGGGTGCAAGACGTGCATCATCTATCGGTGCCGCCAACAAACCCAAATGATGGGAGACCTTCCTCGAGAGTGGATCACCTTCTCCAGACCTTTCACGCATACTGGTATTGATTTCGCAGGACCTTTCGAGATCAAGAAGTACACCGGGCGAGCCTGTCTCATTACCAAGGGTTATGTCTGCGTGCTCGTGTGCTTCAGCACCAGGGCAATCCACCTGGAAGCGACGTCTGATCTGACCACAGAGAAGTTCCTGGCGGCTTTCTCGCGGTTTGTGGCCACGAGACAATGTCCCCAGCGCACCTACTCTGATAACGGAAAGACCTTCGTTGGGGCATCCAAGGCGCTAGAAAGGGACTTCCTGGCCGTCACCAAACTATGCGTAATGAACGCTATCCCTCGGCACATCTTTTCCTGGGTTTTCATTCCACCCAGCGCCCCCCATATAGGCGGGTTATGGGAGGCTGGAGTAAAGAGTTTCAAGTCCTTGTTCCATAAGTCCATGACGAACGTCAAGTATACTTTCGAGGAGCTGTCCACCCTCCTATGCAGGATAGAAGCGTGCCTAAACTCTCGGCCCATCTCCCCTATGAGTGAGGATCCAACGGACCTTATTGCGTTGAGCCCAGGACACTTTCTGATCGGAGGCCCTCTCGTATCAATTGCGGAGCCGTAAATCCACGCCGAGCCCATGTCCTTAATCAACCGGTGGCAGCGGTTGAAAGCGCTGCATCATAGTTTCTGCCGCCGCTGGAAGACGGAATATTTAAAGGAGCTCCACAAAAAGAACATATGGAAAACTCCAGTTCGCAGTCTCCAGATAGACGACCTTGTCATCGTGTCCGAGGATAATCTGCCTCCCACTGAATGGCGCTTAGGACGAGTGAAGCAGCTGCACTCCGGGGCTGATGGTCTGGTTCGGGTCGTCGACGTGTGGATTTCGCGAGGGTCCATCCGACGACCCGTGGCGAATCTCATTCTTTTACGAAGGGAGCTCGAGCCTATCCCAGCAGAACAATAACTCCCTTTGGACCTTTTTGTATGTGCTGTCTTAATGTCTTCGTTCAACTGTCCGCTCGCCCGACCCTCTCGCAGCAATCATACAGTTCACATATCCGTTAATGTTTTCCTATCTATCGCTCTTACCTCAGCAACATGGCCCCGACTCGGTCTCGGCTCTCCCCGTCCAAAAGGCCGGTGTCGGGTGTGCCGCGGGGTTCACGCTCTCCGTCAATGTCGACAATGTCCTCGATATGAGTGCGGAGAAACCGACTCCGACTCTTTCGAATTTAAGAAATTTTAAATCGAAATATTTTAAAAAGTTTAAAAAGTCGGGCTCAATTGTTGACTGGTCTAAATACTCTTTACCTAAGGCAAATACACAATATTTTTAACTCTCGTTGCTATGAGAATTACCTCTTACGCTGTAGAAGGCAGTGTGCTCGTGACCCTAAAAGGTTGTATTCATTTGTAAATTCGAAGCGTAAATCTTCTGGATTGCCCTCTTCATTTTTCTTCGGTTTAGACAAGACCTGTAATGATCAAGATGCCTCTAATCTATTTGCAGATTTCTTCCAATCCACTTACTCTTCTGCCATAACCTATACCAAATCACATTCAATATTGAATACTATA